>JAZDUH010000084.1:10040000-10442500 GCA_036419115.1 Scarus forsteni | reverse complement strand
AGCTCCATGTCTTTAGCCTCCATTTCCTCTGCTTTTTAGTGATGTTTAGACTTGTAAAAAGCCCTGTTACTATGAGTCCTTGACAACACAAGCCCCGCCCTTCCAGGAAGAGATCCTCTGGAGCTGTTCCCTAGTTACAGTTACTAGGATAGAATCTGTTGCTGGCCTTTCTCCCATTTGAAATAATAGAAAATTACTCACTTTTTGACCAGCTCTAACTCATATTTAATTCATTTGATTCTTCTTCAGTTTTTGATAACGGCGAAAGAATAAAGACAAAACTACAGCAGGGCATATAAAGAAAAATCATAACCTTCATGAGTCTTTCAAAGCATTAAAAACATGATGGAAGTTGAGGGATTTAAAAAAATAACAAATAGTTGGATCATTCCACAAGTTCAAAAAATAGCAATTGCAAAAATTGCAATAGCAAAAAATCTGTGACGGTTGTAAGGGTGGAAAATCTCCAGTAAAGTGTGAATTTATGAGAAATCATTTATTACCCCTAAAAAGTTATCACCCCTAAAAACACATTCTCCTACAAAAGAAGAAACTATCATATTGAAATTTCCCTCCTGGGATTAAAAAAATCTTCTTTTGAATTTCATTTCCTTTCATCTCATATAATTTAGCCATATATATATAGCAATGTCCCCATCTATTTTATTTTTATTGCATTTATATTTATTTTTTTGTTTGGATCTATCTTTTTTATATTTTGTTTTATCTATGATACTTAACTGCCACTGGAATTCCAATTTCCCTAAGGGAGTTTTTTAAAGGTGGTTTATAAAGTCTTATATAATCTGATCTAATCTAAACTAATTCAAGCAAACTGTACTCTACTTGATTTAAATATAAATACTGTGTTTACGAGTATTACACTTCAAAAACATTACTTTTTGATATATTTATTTGTCAATATAACTTTTTCAAGTTTAATCATTTTTTCGAAAAAACAACTTTGACCCTACGTTATGTACTCTATTGGCTCAAATATGTGGCATCAATAGTCCAGGCTTATTAATCATCCGTGCACATGTTAGAGGATGGTATACCTAAATATCCAGGTAATAAGCAGCATTTATGTGCACGTGATTGAGGTGGTTATTTTAGTCAAGATTATTGCTGATTTCTCAAAATGTATCTAAAATCTCTATTTGGGACCAACCAAAACCAAAAGAGACAGCCAGTGCCACTATTTTTAGTTTTTTATTTACATTTATTTTTATTCTTTTTCATTTAAATTTATATTAATTCTTTGTATTATGTAAAAAAATATTTATTCTGTTCTAAGCATCTTGAACCAATTTCGTCCTATAGTGTACTGTTGGTATATAGTTGAATGACAATACAGAAATCTTGAATCTTATATTTAATTAGATTTTTGATTATAGCCATCTTTTTATATATATTTTTTAATCTATTTTTCAAACTGCTATTGGAATCCTAATTTCCCTATTAGGATTCCAGTTTCCCCAAGGGATTAATCTAATCTAATCTTACAATATAATATAATATAATATCATATGACATTCAGTGTTGTAAATTCTGTGTTTATATCCATTTATTCCCATAATTTCCTGTAAATTCCCATGGAAAATTTCCAACTTTGAAAAGTCCTGGAATGCTGCAACCGTAGTTAGTGTCCATGGCATGGGTAAATTGCATATCTGTGATGGCACCATTAATGCTGAGATACTTATAGGCTTTCGAGCAACATGTGTTGCCATACAATGTGTGGAACATTAAAAATATGACAGCTATTAGTGTCCTAAAATCTCAAACTCTCGAAAGAAAGGGGATGTAACACAGTTGAAGGATGCAAATGTAAGGTGGGGATAAATTTGAGCACTAAGTGGGGAAAGTGGGTCATGGTTTGTCAAAGTTTTTGTAAGTTGGTGTCATAGTTGGTGGGAAAAAACTGCAGGAGGACCTTGTAAGTTTCAATTCTTTTAATGTAAGTGACAATGGTGAATTTATCTTCTATCAGTTACCTTTAATAAACGGGAGTGCCCCCCAGAAATGACATTTTTGTACATGTTTACACCCATGTAACTGGCTTTACAAGAAGCATTAAGTCTGTAAGCTTGATAGTCACTACGACCGTGGTCTGTCTCTGTCCCAGCTTTTTACCTAAGGAGGTGATGTTATTGCCGGCATCTGCTTGTTTCTTTGTTTCTCTGTTAGCAACATAACTTCAAAAACTTATGGACAGATTTTGATAGAATTTTCAAGAAATATCCGGACTGGGACAAGGAACAAATGATTACATTTTGGGACTGATCCGGATCACCATCTGGATCTGCCATGACAAAAAATGTGATTTTCGTGAATAACTACTGAACTAAAATAGATATCAATACAAATCCAATTGCTAATGGTATGTTTTCATGGTCAAGGAATCTTTAGATGAAATAAAGGTAGGGCTAATATTTATGTTGATAACCACAATATGGGCGCCACTGTGGCTCTGACGGAGTGCTTTTCTAGTTTGGGAATGTTCTCCGGTCATCAAATGAAAAATAAGTTATTATTTGTAAAATGAATAAATTAATAACAAAAAAAAGCACCCAAGGGCGCAGACCTCCGCCAAGGTACAATTCTGGATCACTAACCGCTCCAACATGACGGCCGCATCTGTGCTCATATTTGGCGTGAGTTTGCAAAAAAACTACAATTCCCACAAGGTCAATCTGGATCAGATTCAGAGGAAATTGACCCTGATGATAGAGTTTTATCATATATTTATATTAGCATGTTAATTATAGGGATGTCCCGATCCGATATTGATATCGGATATCGGTCAAAAACACAAATATCGGATTATATCGGCCTGCATCCTAAATCTCCGATATCAGCACTCCGATGCAAGCAGTCCATTCTAATATATTTATTTTTTATTTTATTCAGTTGTAGAATATGCTTATGTTTAAGTTCAACACAGTGGTTATTTTGCAATTGGTGAAATATGTTTTTGTTTGATTTATTGAGGTCACTTTTCAGGGTCTTCTAATATTTTTTATTCATGTTTAAATTGTAGTATATTCTTATGTGTAAGGTTAAAATTTATTTAACCTATTGGTTAATAACAAATGGGTCAGTTTTTCTCATACCTACTATTGCTGCCTACTGTTCTCTGTTTGAGTAATCTGACCTGATCAAGCCTTTTCTTACAGTCCATACTACAAAATAGGTAATAAAAGTCTGTATGATTCCTGCTGATATCGTATCGGATTGATATCGGTATCGGCCAATACTCAAGGCTGCAATATCGGTATCATATCGGAGGTGAAATAGTTGTATCGGACACCCCTAGTTAATTATTTAGCAAATTCATTCAGTGATGTCAGAGATAGGACTTTTTTTAAATACAGCGCAAGTTAAGCTACGGGATATTTTGGAAATTTGGGGAATTTTTTGCATCCTGGCAAATTTTCGGATCACCACCAAAATGTAATGGCCTCTTCCTTGGACCAAACCACACCTCTGATAAAATTTTCATGGTAATCCATTCTGTAGTTTTTGCATAATCTTGCTAACAGCCAGACAGACCCTGTCGAAAACATAACCTCCTTTGCTGGAGCATTAACATCATGTCTTTGAAGTGTATCCAGTTTAATAAAGGCTTAATAACATTTTCAAATCCCTCCAGTCCAGTCGCATCTTGGATCAGTGTCGGGTAACAATGACCTGGATGACTGAGATCCTACACAGACATTTAGACACAGCACAAACAACTTGTCACTCGTGTAATAAGCGAATATGTGAGGTTTGTAGCCATGGTGATGAATACATTACGCCTGCCTTTCTCTATTTTGTTTACAGAGGAAATGATAGCAAAACACCAGAGAAGGAGAAACCCGTCTGTGTCCCAACATTATGAATATTTATGCAACTTATTTTTTAACCACACGCCCACGCAGACGATTTCCCTCTTATTAACTTCAGCTCTGTGATCGGCTGGCTGCCATGTCTGCCGTGAAAACAGTAGAGAGATGGAAATAAAGGACAGATCATCTCAGCTGGAAAGAGACAGGGCGACGCTAACGGTATTACATGACACTGAACACGGACGCACGCACACACTGGGTCCAGATGGTTCTCGCTGACGTTTCAGTCCTTCACTCTGACTCCCTCTTTGACACTTTTGGTTGATGTGTGTTCGTTGAAATGTTTGGTTAAAATATGCACCCATGTTTGTGTGTTTCAGAAAGTGGAGTCAAGAGGACACTTTAAAAACCAGAAAGTCTAGACTTTCGAGTTTCTTGTTTTATTTGGGTTTTTTGAGGGTTACACCATAGTAGAGATTTTGTTTTATGTATTTGAAAATTAAGGAGAAGGATGCCACTAGCTAGATTAGCATCCAAGCTGCCCACTTTGAGGTACATGAGGTTTGTGTACATAGCCACAAGAAAATGTGTGAAAAGTAAGTTTGTTTGTTAACATCATCACAAAGACTACAACATGTAAGTTCCCTAGTTTTTTTGTTCCCTACAGAGCTTATTATCAGCAATTACCCAAAACACAGTGAAAAATTCCATAGGCTTATGGTGGCTTGCAGTCCAGGTTGGGCTGGGCAATATCTCAATTCAAATCATAAATCAAGTTTTGTTGTTAAAAAAAAAAAAAAAAGGGATTTTATTTTTGGCGCAAATCACCCAGCCCTTAGCTCATGGAACCACTTCTACATTAGCCTACAAAAATATGTCATTCCTGCACCGCTTTATTGTTCTCATAAAGTTCTCACATCAGTCTTGGAAGTCAGATTGTCAGAGCAAAGTTAAAAAAGCAGCATCTATGATGGTATGGGGTTTTGTTAGTGCCCATGGCATGGGTAACTTGCACATCTGTGTAGGCACCATTAACACTGAAAGGTTCATCCAGATTTTGGAGCAACATACTGCCTACCAAGGGAAGTCTTTTTTAAGAGATGTATCTGCTTATTCCAGTAAGATACTGCCAAGACACATTCTGCACGTTACAGCAGCAAGACTTTGTAGTAAAAGAGTGCAGGTCCTAAACTGACTCGCCTGCAGTCTAGACCTGTTTCCTGTTAAACACGTGCGCTACATTATGAAGTCGAAAAAGGACAATGGGACTCTGGACTGCTGAGCAACTGAAGTCGCACATTGAGAAAGTATGAGAAGAAAATCCACAAAGTTTAAGCAACTAGAAAAACACTCGGAGAGCGCAGACCTCTGCCAGCGCCACAGTCCTCACCCATATTGTGATTTTCCTCATAAATATTAGTCCTAAAAGAAAAAAAAAAAAAAAAAAAAAAAAAAAAAAAAAAAAAAAAAAAAAAAAAAAAAAAAAAAAAAAAAAAAAAAAAAAAAAAAAAAAAAAAAAAAAAAAAAAAAAAAAAAAAAGTATTTGGGTTAAGCCGACCATGAAAACATACCATTAGCAATTGGATTCATAATGATATCTACTGTGGTTCAGTAGTTGTTCATGAAAATCACATTTTTCTTCATGGTGGTTTTCTTCTGGATCTAGCTCCAAAGTTTTTGAAGATCCAACAAATACGCCTGAACACTCCAGATTCCACAGTTTCTTGGCTACATTTCGGCGTTTGTTGCAAGTCTATGCCTTTATTTGTTCCCTTGCTATGATGAAAATTCCAAGGATATGTAAAATGTTCTTGTTCTGGATCAGAGAATCTAGAATTTTGCTGAGATCCAGATCAGTCTTTGGTTTCTTGTAGAACCTGTTAGAAACTTGTCCTGTATTTTTTTTTCCGAATGCCCTATATTTTTGGTGGAGTAATGTGCACAAATTCCAAAAATGCTCCTATCTCCCAATGTTGAAGAATCCTTAAAAATTCCAGGATCCAGACGGTGATCCGGATCACTCCCAAAATCAAATCGTTTGTTTCTCGTCCCAATCCGGACATTTCCTGAAAATTTCCTGAAAATTTCATCGAAATCGTCCAAAACTTTTTGATTTATGTTGCTAACAGAGAAACACAAAAAAAAAAAACCCCAAACAGATGCCGGCAATAACATAACCTCCTTGATGGAGGCAATTACTGCCCTCAGTACCCGAATGCTTATTTAGCGTTGTTGAAAGTAAAGATGATGTAACACAATGGTAAACATACACCTGTCCCAGCTTTTTTTGGAACATGTGGAAGGCATCACGTTTAAAATGAGGGATCATTTTATTAGTTTAAACTTGTATTTGTAGTGTATTCAATCGAAGAAGAATAGAAAATAATTGTGTTCTATATACACTGTAAATAAACTTTATATATAAAATAAACATATGTGTGTTAAAATAAATGATCAGTTCTCTTTTATCCTCCACAGTCAGCCTTCAAAATTGCAGTCAGTTTGTACATTGCAACATCTTGAGGTCAAAAAACAGTCAGAAAAACTCCTCTGCCCTCTGAGTGATTCATTATAGATGACAGTATCAGGGAAACACATTATCACCCAATAGACGTGTGAACTCACACAAACACACACGATCCCCGAGTCTGTCCCTAAAAGTGTTTTCTTGTCCGGGGTCTCTGAGGACAGGAGTGTTTGGTGTGAGTGTTTAAAGCCCGCATAGAGAGTTTTTATCTTTAAAGAACATTCTGCTCTCTGTCAGAGGATTAAAGTCGTCTCAGGTCTGAATCTAACCTCTTCTTGTTCTCAGATTTTCTTCTGAGGGAGTCTGTGAGGCCATTTTCTTGTAGTGTCGATTTGATCAGACATGGTTCAAGCTTATCCCATTAATGTGGGAAAGGACAAAAATAAGGTTGGAATTGGGCGTTCTGGTGTATTTTATGGAGCATTTGATCATTAAAGGTGCTATGAGGAGAATCTATTACCGGCGACATTAAGACTCTGCTACCCATGAGCACATGCGGCGACTGTCGTAATGCTGCATTCCAGTAACCTCAGAACTGGGAGTGACATCATCTCCGACTTATCGGCGTTCCAGTTGAAGTTGGGAAAAAACATGCCATCTACCAGGCTATTGTTAGCCGTTGTCAGCACGCCCTGCATTGTTGTACACAAATATCACATGAAGAATGTGATTATCACTATGGCAGCATTTTTGTAAATATAAGTCTAACAATACTATGTATGCAGCTGATCTAGAGCGACACACCCCAGTCAGAAGTGCAAATAAATTGGTTATTACAGGAGCTAAATAACTGTTCACACTGGGGGCATCCATCTTCAATTGTCAACTCGGGGGTGGCGAGGTTTCACCGAGTTCCCAGTGGGAAATTCCGACTTTGGGGGACGTTCCAGTTGCAGTTTCCTACTCGGAACGCGGAAATTCCTACTTCTGACTACAACTGGAATGCACCAAAAGACGTGACCCAAGCCAAAGTGTGTGTTTGTTGTCATAGACAAAATTATTATTACCTTCCTCAGAACTCTGCTTTGCTTTACAACTTCTTTTTTCAACAACTTTCAGGATGCTAAGCGACGAGGTAATGTATCTCTTTCTAGTTACATAGCGGTAGTTTTTGATGTGTGACAACAAGCAATTTTTGGAAAACTTAGTAACGTAGTTTTGTAGCCGGCTATATGTCGCTACTTACAGCCCGGTGCTCTAAGACGTGTCCGAATAATATAAATTTACTCTAGTTTGAATTGTCTTGTTCCTGAAGTTGAGTATCCAGGCCAGTCCAGCCCTGTCCAACCCGACCGCAAAGCTAAGGAATAGCATTTATAGATAACCTATTTTGATGCTATATAACTCATCTTAATGTGTGTATTTCAATCAGGCATATATCTAAAAGTGAGACTTTTTTGTAATTACTTAGAAACTCCTCATCGCTTCTTTAAGACTTTTCCATTACTTTAATTTACTCTTAATAAATGTTTGTCAAAGACATGTTTGTGGATCTATATTTAGTTCCTCTAGGGCTGGGACAATATGCTTTTCTCCTATTTTGATTTTTTACCATTTTTTAGGTGCCAATTCAATTTAAATTGCAATTCTACCTTATTGCAGATTTTTGCAATCTTTAGTTAGCTTTTTTAACACCAGCAAAAAAGATAAACAATAATGATGCCTACAGACTATATCAGGAAAAATACACATCACATTTGAGTTTCGTTTTTAGGATTTATTCAGCAATATATTTTAACCAGCTGTTTATACTCTCTCTTAAAAACCTGGATTGCATTTAGAAGTGGCTTATTAACACAGACTTAAATAAAGCATTTCAATTTGGGAAAAAAAATGAACAAAATAAACGATTTAAGAATCGTCAAATAAAAATCCCGATACTTATGTGAGTTGATTTTCTCTCCCATCCCTATAAGTTACTATTGATACCACTGATGCATGCTGAAGTGGACAGATGCATAAGTCCCTCAAAATATAACATTAAGAAAAATGACAATGGTTTTTAGCAGGTTTGAAAGTAAAAACAAACGTTGAACAAAGTATTCCTTTGTGATTTAATAATTCATGCATGAAAGGGTTAATATCAACTGGTATTATATTTCATACTGCTGTAAAGCCTGATTAGTCACCATTACAAAGAGGTACAACTTGTGAGGATTGTGCAGTCCTGGAATGAGCAGCACAGCTCAATGTGTAGGAAGCGTCCCAGAAAAATTGCCAAAACCTCCTCTTCTCCTGGAGGAGAGCCTACAGTTCCTCAGTAAAGCAAGACTTAAAGAACCGGTCTGCTTGGGGTGTTTTCTTCCTGGGAGACCCACTTTGACACCAGCTTTGTCAGTCCCCTGAAACTTTGTATGAAGTTTGGAAATGGTACGAGCACCAAAACATCAGTTTCCAGTTGCAGGGGACTTTGACAGTTTCCTCCGTTTTTCATCCCGACCTGTTTACTCTCAATTCTACAAAAGTTTTTCCTGTGTGTTCTCCAGTTCACACAAGTATTCCCATGTGCCAAAACTACATAGCAGTCATATTCTCTGCAAAAATGACCCATTTATCCAGTTTGGTAGCAGTTTTTTTTATCCTCCACACTTGGCAGAAGGACACTTTTCTGTACCAAGCAACAAAGAAATGCCAAACCAAAGCAGCTTATGTGCAAACTAAGTCATTGTACATAATCTGATTATCAAATTTAATCACCCTACACTGTTGTTGTGGCTTCTTTTCACACAAAATTCCCAAAATTAAATGGATTTTTAGGTACCATTAGCAACAATGAATAGTCCTAGCCTTCTTGCTGGTTATGTTAGCACAGACTGGGTCAATTTTTAAAACTTTTTAAAACTAAAATGTTGTGTGCTGTATGTATAAACATCTCCTGGATGGTGCAGAATAAATTGAATCAGTCTACCTCATGTACTATTAGTCACAATGTAAAGTGCCAGTGGATCAGGTGTAAAAATGCCCCACAGCCAGTCTTAGCATTTTTAAGCATTAGCATTAATTCAGTTAATCCATATGACGAGAATAAATCAAACTCAGTAGATTAATAATGTTCAATTTACATTGATGTAAAATACTTCTCACGTGTGTTCAGTTTAGAAAAAAAACAGAAAAAAACAAATAATTCACTTGTTAAACCTCTATTAGCCTGTTAATGAATATTAATGTAGCTGTGCTAGCGGTTAGCTAAGCTACAATATCATTTAATTTTATGACCAGAAACAGAAATCAGCTAAATTATTGCGCTGGGAAATCCAAACGTTTTATTTGTGTGATTAAAAGAAACTCAATTATGTGTTTTGTGTAGTTTTATATTGTAGAAATAGTCATTCTGATACAAAATTTAGCACATACAGAAGAGTACAAGGGCCATTTAAGATGGAGAAAATAATTTGGGGAAGACAAGATTAAAGTTTTCGGGATTAAAGTTAAAATACAATGTTGGGATAAAAGTAGAAATGTCAAGAAAATAGTCAAAATACATTGTATGTGGACTTTTATCAATTGTATTTCAACTTTATTGTCCACATTGCAACTTTTATCTCGTCATTTCGACTTTTTTCTCAAAATGTTGACCTGTCGTAAATTATTTTTTCCATCTAAAATGGCCCTAATACTATTCCGTAAGCACAGTATGTGGCAGTTATGATATATATATGATATTTGCCACCTTCCGGGTAGGGATGTAACGGTATGAAAATTTCATATCACGGTTATTGTGACCAAAATTATCACAGTTATTATTGTCGCGGTATTGTTGCAGTGTGCTCAAAATGTTGAAAAGTACTTCAACACAGTCTTGAAATCCTTTAAGACCTTTAATATTATAATTTTAACAGTTCTTTTGTCTTTTTTGTCAATAATTGTGTCAGGAAATGTCCTATAAGTATAATTGTTTAAGCTTTTTTCATTAGAAATAAAAGTAAACAATTCTGGCAAGTATTTGTCATTATTATGTTATAAATGCTTAAACTGTGTGTAATTTGCCTACAAGAATAGAAAAATAAACTGATTTGAACTTTAAGGAGGATTCTCTTTATAAACAATTGCAAATGAACATGTTCAAAGTTTTGAGACGGCCAAAAATAATTTAACCTATTTTGCAAACACTCACACATTTTTGTTGGCCTTCAGCATTAGTTTCCATGTTACAGCTCATTTGATTAGACCATGTCATGGCCTTTTTATTTATTTATTTTTTGTTTTACTAATGACAGTCCCTGAGGCAGTTAGCCCCCTTAATAACTCTCCTCTGGTCTCCCCTTTCTAGGGCAGATCTCCTCGACATGTCCTTCTTTAATATTACCAAATTACGATTGATTAAATCCATAAAACACAAACTATGATGGAAAAAGACGATCTATTATGACGAAATACGGCGAATAAACAGTGAAAGAACGGCAGGAACACACTCCAGATTGATACTAATGCTGTTATTTACAACCTTTGTACATAATTTACACAGAAAATACCAATAAATCGCCTATAATTCACTCAGGTATGGCTCAATGAAGCCTCTCTCTCTCTCTTCTCATTTACTCAAGGAGTTACCGCAGTTTCGAGTTGATGGAGAGGCAGACAGGTGTAGTTCAGGCTTTTCCAGGCAAAGAGCAGCATCACCATGAGTTATTGAGGCAGTGTGGGGATCAAACACGGTATAACGGCAATTTTAATAGGACACGGTAATGATTAGCGTGGAAAATTTTACCGCGGTTTATCATTTTACTGGTAACCGTTACATCCCTACTTCCAGGAAACGAAAAGGTGAAAATAAGATGAAGAATCAGCTTGGGTAGGGTAAACTACAAAACAACAGCCATTTGGTGATCACACAACATAATACTTCCAAATGCAGTGTGCGATAAACTGCATGTGTGTCATACAACACCACTCCAACAATCCTGAACTGTTCCTTTAAGCTCATGAACAATGAGAAACAAAATGTGTACAAGTTTCATTGACTTTTGTTCATCACAGATCTAATTATCAGCAACCAAAAACTAATCGAAAAAATGGCGTAGGGTTGTAGTTGAGGGAACTTGCAAGACGTTAGCTTACTGGTTGACCTTTTAGAAAAAAATACTGCACAGCCCGACTACGCAATCCACAGCTCTACCCGACATCACATCACCAGAAACTAGAAGACGTGTTTTTTTGTCGCTGACAATAGAATTAGACTTTTCTTGAGCTTACTCGGCCTCCTGCTCCTGCTGCAGCCCCCTCCTCTGTCTGCACTCATGTCCTCTGTTGTAATTACCTCTTATTGACGGATGTATTGATCTCACTTACCAGGACGATGATCTCAGTGCACTGGCTGTAGTTTCCTCGCGGAGCCCAGCTGCCATTGGACTGACACTCCCTGTACACCTTGTCTGCACACACACAAACACACACATGCACACATTAGTAAGACGTAATAATGTGACATATTTGAACGAGACAGCTGGAACTCATCGATTGGTGAGTTTGTTAGTTTGTGATGTTTTTGACGATAAAGGAGAAGGACAGGAAGTACTGTAGGAGATAAAGGAGGGAGGAGGAGGAGGAAGGAAGAATAATCTGTAGAATCAAAACAAATGTCCGTCCATATTTATAAGATGCCAAACAGCGCATATATTTAAGTGCCATCAACAGTTTGTTTCACATGTTTATATTAAAACAGGCTAAAATGTTTGCTGCACGCCCACATTTAAGAATACAGTCATGTACTTCAGTGGAAAAATAGAGTAATAAATATAAATGAATTAATGTTAATATAGATACTTAGGTTTTATTTTCTTTGTACATACATATTATTAACATATTTACTTAACCTGACAGGCAGGGGCGGATCTAATCATATGGGGGCCCAAGGCAAACCCAGTCATTGGGGCCCTTCCTTGTACTGTGCTGATACATTTTTTAATTATTTTCATAAATTTTCCTCACTTATGGGATGGCTGCAGAGAAAAAATAAACAAGGAAATTACAGATATCAAACAAGGGTCGTCTCCAGACTGTAATAAACCTTAAAAGTGAAAAATAATGTTTATATGTCCTCCACATCCAGGGAATATTTATGACCAAAAAAAGATTTTGAATCTTAATGGGACATCGGCAAAAATAAATAAGAAGTTTATCGTGATCATGCAAAATTATCCTGTGCATGGGCCGTAAGCTTTTAACACTATGTGTCACATAGTTGAAAAGTTATGAATTAAAGTATTTAACTGGATATCATGATTGAAAATAAAGACAATGACATCAAATACATGAGGTCAACTGTCAAAATGATTGTAAAATATGGATGTTGATGTCCTCTACTTCATACTACAGCATGTGAATTAAGACTAAAATAATAATAACTTCACTGAATTAAATAAAACTTTAATAATACTTTTTTGTGAGATGTTTGAGGGGCCCTGGACATCTTGGGGCCCCAGGCAATTGCCTGTGTTTGCCTAATGGTAAGTACGCCCCTGCTGACAGGCCAAATGGACAGTTTCATATTGGAAATATTTCACTCATCCATCTGGGGAGAAGCCCTGCGAAGAACCTTCAAATTCAACAGCAGTTTGTGATTGGAGGATCGTTTGGCTCATCAATCTCATCACAGACCAATCCATATCAAGCAGCCATGCTATGACGTAGCATATGTAGTGGCTAAACGTAGTGGCTAATGGCTAACTGTTAGCCGCAATGGCTAATGGCTTACAAGGGTAAACAACAGTTAATGGCCGTTAGCCGTAGCTGCTAACTGTTGTTAGCGGCTAGCTGTTGTTAGCCACTACAGCTAACGGCCTACCACAGCTAACTGTTGTTTGCCCTTGTTCGCCATTAGCCGATAGCTTAACTACCTTAAGACGATCGTTTCACATTAAATTATACCACACAGATGTATCATTTAACACTTATATGTGACATGAACCTCGTCAAAGACAATCCCTACGAAGTAAACTTATGACGAGAGCATATTTCGCCAAGTATCACCGAATAACCATGATGACCACAGGCTAACTGACATTAGCCACCATTATTTGTACAACAGGAAGTGACCTCACTTCCTGTCAAGTCACTTCCCGCTGCTCCCACCTCTCTTCCCTGATTGGGTGGTGGAGCATTTAGCCGAGTGAAACCGTTTGACAATGCAGACTGGCAAGATGGAGATGCATGATTTCAGAATCAGGCAGGTCCGTCTGCTTTGCAAGGCTAATATTTACTAGGGGTGGGAGAAAAACAGTATCCGGATTTTTTGTTTGACGATTTTTAAATCGATTTTAATGCAATCCAGGCTTTTGAAGAGAGAGTATAAACAGCTGGGTAAAATATATTGCTGAGTAAATCCTAAAAATGGACTCACATGTGATGTGTATTTTCCTGATATAGTCTGTAGGCATCATCATTGTTCATCTTTTTCGCTGCTGTTAAAAAAAGCTAACGAAAGGTTGCAAAAATCGGCAATATCGTAGAATCGCAATTTAAACTGAAATGGCACCTAAAAATGGTAAAAAATCGAATCGGGAGAAAAGCATATTGTCCCAGCCCTAATATTTACGTTGAAATCCTGTTACACACAAATATATATTTGTTTGTTCTTTTATTTTTTTTTAAATTTAATTTTCTTTCAATCTATATATCTTTATTTGCATAAGAAAATTCATAACAGATGTTATCTCCGCATGCATTACACCAGAGTTGATCAATCTCATGCTTTTATTTTAAAAAAATGTTTTTATTAATTTTTATAGTTTTTTTTTTTTACAAATATTCTAATAACTTCCCTTAATTTTTACATATTTACTTATCTACAGTATTTGTAATTCACCCATTTTGTGTACTTTTTATTCAAGATACATATGTCTATTTTTTATTAACATATTTACTCTTATTTTTGCTTATACACGTTTATTTATTCAATTTCTTACTTGGGTAATTAATTAAACAATTGATTTTACTTCAGTAACTTTTGAATTCATTTGAATTTTTCACATAACTAATATAATTTTTATAGAAAATTAAATTTTAACTTCAACTAATTAATGAATTCTCTGCGTATGACTATTGTAATCCATTTGCACTTTACATAATGAAATTTTAATCTATGCAAGTTTATTGTTTAGATACATTATAAGTTGTGTGCTTGTGCCTACATATGTTGTAGTTATTTGCTATTTTTCTTTGGGAACAAGCCTTTTTTTAAATTGGTGCTGCTGCTTGTTGGACATCGTCTCTTTCCTAAACCATTCTCTGTTAAGCACTGGTTGATTCTGTGTGATGATCCCGGACGATCAACAATTTCTGAAACACACTAGCATATATGCTGCTATACGACTGCCTGATTAGCTACTTACGCTGATTAGCAGCTGAGACAGTGTACCTAATAAAGTGGCCGTGAGTGTAGTTCTATTGAACGCGTCTCTTCATAATAAGCCTTTGTTGGTGTCACTGTTCTGTCTGTACGGCTCTATTCTTCCTCCTCCGTGTCAGAGGGAGTATAATGAGCGTTTCTAACATGTGCGGCAAACATATTGGAGCTGAACTCCTGTGAAGGAGACATCTTGTGTCTCAGCAGGACCTTCCTGGATGAATAAAGGATAAATGAAGTACAGTACAGATGAAATTACACTCAGTTGATTGTTATTTTTACTGTAAACTCCAGTTTCAGTGAAGTTCGGACTTCAAGTTAAACAAATAAAAACTGAACACGATGACATGCTAATTATTTCCACCTATGTTCAACTGAACTCCCGACAGCAGGAGTCACCAACCTGTAGATCTTTTTTTTTTTTTTTATGTATATTTTTGGGCATTTTGTGCCTTTATTGATAGGAGAGAGACAGTGGATAGGCTTGTGAAAGGGGGAAAGAGAGCAGGGGAAGACACTCTGCAAACTGGTCACAGGCGGGATTCGAACCTGGACTGGCAGAAGCATGTTCATGGGGTGCTAACCACTACGCCAAACCAGCACCCCACCAACCTGTAGATCTTGACCTACTTGTAGATCTTTAGTTAATTCAAGTAGATATTTAAGACTAGATGCTTCACCCTTTATCTGACACACAGGCTGACCTTTTTGGTTATCCATGACGTATCTGGTGAATCCAGCTGCTATGCAAAATAAACTGACTGATTTCTCTCCACCTCACTAGTTTTGAGTATTAGAAAGATATTAAGAAGAACTAAGTTGTGTTTTATGCTGACATTGTTCCAGTCCTAATGCAAGTGCTAATTTGATTTTAAATCCACAGAATCTTTATTTTTTTATTTCTGCTTCTTATCACATTTATGGGTTGAAGATCACATCTTTGATTGTGAGGTGAAATTTGAGTGATTTTTATGACCAACATTCCAAGGTTCAACATTCCATCATTAAAAATACGTAAAAATAATAATAATAATAACATATTAAAAGAAAACACTTGTTTAATATTGATAGCCACAAAACATTGCAAGACCTTACCCCTCCACCAAACCACTGTCAGTTAACACAGTTAATGGCTTCATCTGCGCCCAGAAGCACTGCATTCATATGAGATGGACTGAGGCAGGGGTGGGCAAGTGGCGGCCTGGGGGCCAAGTGCGGCCCTCCACATCACTAAATGTGGTCCGCCATTCATTCAACCAGCAGTTGTAAATATGAAGAAAACTCAGATATCCAATAGAAATAATTCTATTTAATCTAGACTGATATTTTATTGGCTTATGTAGGTTGTTTATGACCTTACTTTGCTATAATAGTGTCTCTAAATCTATTTTATAAAACCTTTGAACATTAGATCAAGTAATACTCAATACTATATTTAAAATGGCCACAGCATAATATTTGAGCTTTAAAAATTTGAATAACACTCATCATGTTATTGATTTGAAATTAGCTTCATTGGCTTTTATTCCATGTATGTTAGCTAAATTTGCTTGAATTCTGTGTCAAGTTCATTTGATTATGCATGATAACTTGTATTTATGTTGTAATATATGAATATTGATATTCTAATTTTATGACAAATTTATATTCTCATATGTTGTTTATCCAACATTCTTTTTCCTCATCGAGAGTTTCTGAAAATTAGTAACGATTTGGCCCTCAGGCTGGGAAAATGGTTTTATGTGGCCCTCTTGGTAATTAAAGTTGCCCACCCCTGGACTGAGGCAAAGTGGAAAAGTCTGATGGGTCCACATTTAAGACTGTTTTTGGAAATCATGGATGTCCTCCAAGCTAAAAAGAAAAAGGACCATCACACTGTTATCAGAGCAAAGGTCAAAAGCCAGCATCTGTGATGGTATAGGGGTGTGTTGGTGCCCATGGCATGGGTTACTTGAACATCTGTGAAGGCACCATTAATGCTGAAATGTGCATACAGGTAATGGAGCAAAACGCTGCCATCAAAAAGATGTCTTTTTCAGGGATGTCCCTGCTTATTCTAGCAAGACAAAGACAGGACACATCCTGCTAACATCATAGCAACATAGCTTCACTGTAAAAGAGTGCAGGTACCAGACTGGCCTGCCTGCAGTCAAGACAGTCTCTCTTGACAATGTTTGGCACATTATGGAGGGTAAAATATGAAAATGGAGACCCTTGGCTGGTGAAGTAGTATGTCAAGCAAGAACAGAAAAGAATTCCACCTACAAAGCTTCAACAGTTTGAGTCTTCAGTTTCTAATTGCTCACAGAGTGTAGCTAAAGAGCTGATAATTTTTATGCTATGCAGTCAAATCCTAAAAAGTTTTTTTTATTTAACGTTTTGATGCAGTCACTTTTGAACAGTAAAGAGGAGGCTTTTTTTTGCAAGTTTTTTTCCAGAGAACAGTAAACAAAGTCTAGATGCTCAAAGTCAAACGAAACCATGACGCAGAGTAAACCACATACCGAGCGAGGGTGAAACATATGCTCATAGCCGAAACAACAACAGCTGCGTGTGCTGCTTAATGTGTGCTCATTTGTGCTTACCAGGAACAACAACAGCTATGGCCATCTACCGAGTAACGTGTGCTGCTTACCGTGCTCATTTGTTACTTGACAAAACTATCCAGGCAGATTTGTTGTCCAGACAAGAAGCTCTTGCATCTTTGTGCGTCTACTCAGCATTGTTGCTAAAAGTTTTGTCTTCTTTGTACGTGTGTTGTAGCAGCAAATGTTCATTGCTGTCTACTTCACTGACATGCATACTACAGCATTTTCTTTCGTTTCCAGTGTCTCTGTCTGAACGTGGATCGAGTTGGAATACGCAAAAGAAAAACCTTTGTGTTTTGGGTCACAATGTCTCTGTGTAAACAAGATCTAGAAGGAAAGGTGAACAAACAGGGTGGTTAATATACACCTGTCCCAACTTTTTTGGAACATGCTGAAAGCCTCACATTTAAAATGAGTGAAAATCTGCATAAAAACTGTAAAGTTCATCAGATTGAAGGTAAATTACTTATCTTTGTAGTGCATTAAATCGTGTGTTCTGTTTTTTTTATGTTAAACACACGTCCCCGCTTCATTATAAATCTACAATAAGATCAAACTGCATTTATAATTGATATTTTTCACATTTGATCTGGCGATATCTCTTTGATCAGTCTCAGTCTGCAGCTGTCTGTGTGTGAGCCTCAAACCGCTTCAACACCAGAGATGTCATTTGGTCCTAACTGGTGTCACAGCGCCCCAAGTCCCCCGAGGAAGAGGAGGGCGGCCTCATGCAGCCGGCTCAATCAATAAGTCCGTGCTTTGCTGCTCCGCTAACTGATAAGCTGAGTGGATCGATACACCCACTCTGTGCCGGTGACACCCGCCTCATTAGCTTGCATGTTGGCTCGGCCCGGCCAATCAGAGGTGGGAGATTTAATGAAAAAGGAAGCGCGGCGGAGAGGGCTTCTCGCAGCGTTCGAAGGTGATGATGATGAAGATGATGGAGTGAGACTTTAAGCTCCAGCTGGCTCCACACATACGAATACTTGCACACACACACACACACACTGATGACTCATGCTATTAAGTCAGATCAACAGCCAAAGCTCTAATTAAACACAAAACTGAATGCCACCCACACTCACTCATTAATACACTCGAACACATTGGTGCAAACACACACCTCAACGCACACAAGCACACACAGACTGTGCGGTTGGATGCAGTGGAGCCAGTTGGCAGCAGATTAAAAGTCACAGATCCGCTGCTGTGTCTCCTCACTGTTTGCTAAGGCTCAGAGTGCTGCGCTGTGATTGGCTTGGGCTTATTAGCTCACTCCTGATTGGCTGGGGATCGAGATGGGATAAGACGGTTTGATATTGACAATAACCAGAATCCCAGTTCTGAGTGCATCATTACAGGAAGTCATATTAGTCCTATAGACTGCTTTTTGTAGACTGGTTTGACATTGAGGCCGATGCTGTGTTGTTTTTATGAAGCTGGCTGTGACATTTTCAACCATAGACAGATGAAGCTCGAGGATCAGCTGCTGGTTATGTGGCTCAAACAGGTATACAAAGATATCAGAACTGGACACAGTTAAAGTGCAGAAAAAACACAGCTCCCAACTGCACCATAATGTGCAGTTTTTTCTATTCTTGGTTTTTATTGAGAGCAGAGGCAACACATTCCACATGACAACCAAAATAAGACTTCCTGTTCTTTTTTTCGGAACTAAAAAATTAAAAATAAATAAATGAAAGGCTGAGCCAAACAGGACACGTGCAGCACATTATTGCTATTATTAACAATAAAAGTAAGAACCATGGAAATGAGAAAAATAATAATAGCACATAATAATGCCTTTAGGACATTTTGCAAAATGCATACCTCCCAAAGTTATATGAACATCTTTATTAGGTATGTGTACACACGAGGCAAAGACTGTTGGTACCCTTATGTTAAAGAAACAAAAACTGTTTAGTTTATTTTTTTTAAAAGATATGCTGAACAACAACGAACAAGCAATGTCAGATTTTCATTAGCTGATTTTCAGTAAATTTTTATGTATTATTACTTTTGTCAGTTTCAAGTTATTTCAGTGACTGTGTGGATTTTTGTTTCTTTATCGCAAGGGTAACAACAATCTTTGCCACAGGTGTACACACTTATATATGTATATATACATACACCCATGCATGAATACACCCATAGATATACATATTTGAATACATTCATATAAAATAATAATAAATAAGTAATAAAAAAACAAAAAATATATAATTAATAACAAAAATCAGATAGAAAATAAAATAAAACACACTGAGATGAAATGAAATTACTTTTTTTTCTTCAAGAAATGTTTTTGCCTCCAACAACCATGCACACCAGCAGCTTAACAAAAAAAAATTAAAGGGGAGAGTGACACAAATTCCATCATTTACGATCAGTCAAAGTAGGATTTAATATATAGACGTACATTAGGGATGGGAATTTCGACTAATTTCCCCGCCGACTAGTCTCAAATTTTATTTGCACTTAGTCGACTAGTCTATAAGCAAGAAAACTCGCGATTTAATACACATATTAAGTTAAAAGTTTAAAAGTTTAACATGCAAATGTGTATTTAGGAATATTTTAGCCCAAACATTCAGGACAAACTGTTCATTTAAATTCTATTGATGTAACAACAACTGACTGAATAAAGTTGAACAATTTAAAGAGAAATACATTTCTGATACGTTTGCCAATGCAATGCATGGCATTTATTGTAAATACTGCTTTGGTATGAAACTTGGATGCAGCAGCATGACAATTCCAAACGTACAACATAGTCGCCTAGAATAGAATTTCGCTGAAATCTCTGGCACTTAAGACTAGTGCACGATTCAAGAAACTTTCATTTCTTCAGAATATTTATTTGTAATTGGAAGGTCAGGATATTTTAAATAAAATAAATTGAACAAAAAATATTGTAAAATTTAACAAACAAGAGAAAAAAAAGCAATGAAAATGAAATGGCCTATCTTTTAGCAAAATTGCATGTAAATAAAAATAATTATACGAGTCAAAAACAAAAAAAAATAGACCCTGTCTCTGTAAAGAAAAAACAAAACTCACAACAATAAAAACTCTGGCCTAAATGAAATGGAGTTTATACAGTTCAGGAATTGTGACATGTAGGCCTACTTTCTCCCAGTCAATTCGTACTATCTGTCAAACGTTTGTAACTGCTGGCTTTTCAGCCGTATTGAAGGGCTGCACTTCTTTTGCAATGTAGCGAACGACACTGTCTGTGAGCGCTTCATTTTGGGCTTTTATCTATATGTTCTTTGCCGACCAAACACCTCAGTAAGTGTTGACTGTCAGGACAAAGGCTCCGCTGCACCTGCACATCTTGTTGCCACTACTTTCAAACAAATGACATATCAGCTCGTAGGTGTTCATGAGCTCACACCTTGTTCATCCTGTTTAAAACCAACACATTCTCACACTGGGGCAGCCGGCTTAAGAACCGTGTCTTTTGTGCCATCATTCATATTAGCCTTTGTTTCCTCGTTACTCCTCAGGACGCTCACTTCAGCTCTCTGTGTGCGTCCGTGCGAGCGGCCCCGTCTTCACCCCAAAGATCGCATGTTTGACAGATGCTCACTCGGCTATAAATCTGCTAAATCCGCGATTGAACCGATGCACCCGGTGTTAAGAAAGATCGTAGTGAGGCATCTTGTCATTCAACCTTAATAATAAATAAGTAATAAAAAACAAAATAATATATAATTAATAACAAAAATCAGATAGAAAATAAAAACAAAACATGAGATGAAATGACAAATTACTTTTTTTTTACTTAAAAATATGTTTTTTTAACATCTATACTGGCACACCAGCAAAAAAAACAAAAGCATGATGCTTAATGTAGCGTTTAACCGACTAGTAAAATACTAAGCGATCAGTTAAATATAGTAGGAGTTTGCAGTTTTAACATAGTGAGTGCATTGCGTATAAATAACACCTGCCTCCAGTTGAAATTAGAGAAAACACAAAAATGCTGGGCATAGGATAGGGCTGAACATGAGGCTAATGCGCTAACTAATGGATTCTTTCTTGAGCCAGAGTGGGCATTTTTTCCAAGTCAAAAGTAAAACCTCTTAAAGTGATGAGAGATAGTCCTATTACCATAATTTCTCTTATTATAACACGCACCCCATATTTTCAGTATTTTTTCCTGGAAAAACACTTTACTCGAATATAACACCCACATTTTGCCCAAACCTTTACTCACTCTGACGACTTAAAAATGACTTTTATTCAAAGTTTTAGTCAATGAAATTTCAGTACTTTCACATCAAATAAAGCACATGATTTTCTCTCTCAAACGGATGTGGAAACACCTTTTACTTTACGCATGCGCAACGGCTCGATTTTGGCCGAGCATGCCGAGAAATAGTGTACCAGTTATTCAAAGAGCAGCTAGCTACATGCCGATGTCTTTGACCAATCACAGCTATTTTGAGTCCCCTTGCTCTCAACATAGCCGTGCTCTGTGTTTGCTTGTGTTTTACGGAGAAAGAGAATATTTAGGCATTTTGTTTCAGATGTGTTGCAGTCGCGATGTTGGCGAGATGAAATATGGTAAGTATTATGCTTGTACTTGTGTACAATACACACCAGAAAAATTAGACCTTATTTAAGGGCAAAAAATTGCATGTCATAGATCTTTAGCTTATGGCAAACTCTAACATATTTGTATTGGAAGAGGCAGTCAGGTACTTACTTGTGGTGTTGTAATGGATGCCATTGAACTGTTCAGGACAGGGTCTGGAGATCAGCTCTCCGGCCGCACTGCGAGGCCAGCAAGTTCCAATACCATCCACAGACAGGTCACAGTACAGACCTACAGGCATACGAGTACAGACAAAGAATCCAATATTTAGACAGGTTTAGGTGTTTGTAAATGCTTATAATGAGTCCCTGAATGCATCAAACCTGCTGAGTTCACATGCTGGAAAAGTCATTTTGCAAAAATGCACTAGGAAAAGTCAAAAGTCAGGTAAAGAAAAATTTGGTCTAAATAAAATATTGTCAATTGTATTTATGTGTTTTTTTATTGCCCTAAAAGAATTAAAAGTGTCTTCTACATCAGCGTGGGTGAGTTCTATATCTACTTTATGTTTGCAAAGGTATCCGTATCTCCTGTCAGTGAGGGAGGGGGTTTCTCTACTCGGTCAGTCAAGCAGTATCAGACACCCCACAAACATATAAAAAGGAGTGCAACCATCCTTAGTTTACACCAGTGTTGGAGCAATAGGAGTTCAAAAAAGCTGTTTTACATCTGTACATGGGACTTCATCTGCGGAAGGAGGGCCCTCTCTGCTCGGTCAGTTAGTAAGACTCCACAAAATCTGATCATAGGTCAAATCACTTGGAAAGTAAATTACAGAAACTTTGGTCCGTGGAGAGAGTCAATTGGAAGACCTTTAAAAGTATTACTGTCATTTATAAGATCCCTTTCTTTATCAACTTATGCAGCCATTGTTGACATAACTCCTTATGGCTAAAGCACAGACCGTATCAAGGTTCAAAATGCAATGTGTGCCCATTAGTCATGTGCCGAAAAAAATACAGGCATGAAACACAGTTTGAAGGTTATGTTTATATCGCAGTAACGTTGACAGCAAAAATGTATTAATGCAAACATACAGTCATGGAAAAAATTATTAGACCACCCCTGTTTTCTTCAATTTCTTGTTAATTTTATTGCCTGGCTCAACTAAAGGTACATTTGTTTGGACAATTATAATGATAACAACAAAAATAGCTCATGAGAGTTTAATTTAAGAACTAAGAACTATTCATTTTCCATGGTTTTCTTGATAATAACCAAAATTACTTAAATTCTTACATCAATAGCTATGGCATTGTACATAAAAACACTACTTTTAAGCATTCCATGTTTTCTTTTCTGTTTGCTTTAAACACATGATACACACAAGAGTTAATACTTGATTGCATAACCATTGTTTTTGATGACTGCAGCCATGCGTCTTGGCATGCTCTCCACCAGCTTCTGACATTGTTCTGCTGTCACAGCAGCCCATTCCTGTTGGACAAATTCAAACAAATTTTCTTTGTTTTTGGGCTTGTGGTTCTCCATTTTGAGTTTGATGATTTTCCACAGGTTTTCAATTGGATTAAGATCTGGTGATTGAGCAGGCCAAGGCATGGTGCTTGAATGTTGTGGTTCTCCATCCAGGCTTTAACTGACCTTGCCGTGTGGCAAGGGGCATTATCTTGTTGGAAAATCCAGTCATTGAGGCAGGAAAGAGTTTTCCAGCTGATGGAAGAAGACTGTTTTCAAGGGTAGTCCTGTACATGACCTGGTTCATTCGGCCTTCACACAATTGCATTTGCCCTGTTCCTCAGACTGAAACAACCCCAGATCATGACTGATCCACCCCCATGTTTTACTGTAGGGGCAAGACAGTCTGGGTTATGCTTCTCCAGGCTTCCTCCTAACCAGTAAGTTGGCTGGAGTGGGCATCAATTCAAAATTGGATTCATCACTGAAGAGAACCTTAGCCCAATCATCAACAGTCCAATCCTTGTGGTCTCGAGCAAGAGTAACCGGGCCTTCCTCTGCCTTTCATTGATGAAGGGCTTCTTGCGTGCTCTGTGTGACTTCAAACCAGCTTCAACAAGTCGGTTTGAACTGTCCTTGCTGAACAAGTCACATTTCTCGACAGTGCCCACTCATTTTAAGGTCCCTGGAGGTCTGGACGATTCCTGACACAGGAGCGGATGAGTGCAGTCATCTCGTGGGGTAGCAAGACGGGTAGCATTTTGGTAGTGCCATGTTCAGCTTGTTTTTTTTTGTTGTAATGAACGGCTGTCTTGGAGATCTTCAGTTTTTTCGCTACCTGTCTCTCACTCATGCCAATTTCCAGCAGTGCCAAGATGGCTGCCTTTGTGGCTTCACATAATTCTTTTGTTTTAGGCATTATGTGAGAGCTGACAACTTCTGAGTTGTGCTACGGCTTGAATGTAAGCAGGAAACCACTCTAGGCCTTTGCATGTGCAGTGCTGCTTGTGACATGAAATGGCCTCTTATATACCCTGGGAATCAATTAAGCTTAAGAATGTCAAATAGGACATAAAGTATTATGTGACCAGCTGCATATTTTGTTGTGTTCATTGCATTATACGTTTAGTGGTACCAGATATTAGAATGAACAAGAAATTGAAGAAAACAAGGGTGGTCTAATAATTTTTTCCATGACTGTATATATGATAGATCTACAGGTCTGATCTACAACTACAGGAAACGTTTGGTTGAGATTATTGCTGCCAAAGGAGAGTCAACCAGTTATTTAATCCAAAGGTTCACATACTTTTTCCACCCTGCACTGTGAATGTTTACATAGTGTGTTGAATAAAAACATGAAAACTTATATTTTTTGTGCAGAATTGGTTTAAGTAGACTGTGTTTGTCTAGTGATGTATCTTAGCAGAAATCCAAGTAATCCGAAAGGGTTCACATACTTTTTCATGCAACTATAGATAGATAGATAGATGGTGCAATGAGTTCAAGTTTACTGTCATTAGTACAAACCTGAAGAGTTGCTAATGGTGAACGTCTGGTTGAGCAGCGCCAATGTCCTTGCTAGCATAGAGACATGGAGGAGAAAAGAAAAGATTATTTCTTTGTTGTTGTCTGAAAACTCAAAATGTGTGACAGAGAAGAAGTTACCTGTCAAGTTGGTCGACAGCAGGATGAGAGTTTCACAGGTTAACTCTGCTGGAGAAGCTCGTCCACTGAAGAACACGCAGACACACATCACCTAGAAAACAGATAAACAATGACTTCACCCGGGCATCATGGGAGGGAATCACAACTACCACCCACTATACACACAAACAGCCTGCAATAAGAAAAAGGAAGTAGCATAAGAAGTTATGATAGTAACAACCTAATGGACCTTAAGTTTTCTGTATTGAATTAACATTTAAACGAGGATAGTCCCTTAAGATGGGGCATCTCATTTTCATGAGAGTCGTCATGACTATGTGGTTGTAAAGATATTTTTAATGGACATATAATCAACCATAGACAGAGAGGTTGTTCTTATGTTTACATGGACATCTATGATGAGTGTAAACTGGAGAGAATTTGTGTTGATTAACATTGCAGCATTTAGTTGAACCACCTTTAGATTGGGCTTCACTGGTCTATAAAAAAGGATAAGACAAGGAAAAAGACAAATATATGCCCAAAGCACAAGCTTCTTGTTTCAGCTGTTGCTGTTGTGGATAAGAGTTTGGGGATCTGGCTACAAAGATGACTGACACAATATCAGATTGGAGTTTATTAAACTTGCATCAATTTCAAGAGATGAATCAGTGTTAAGTTTGAGACTAATTCTAAGTAAAAATATAAAATTTATGATTTTTCTGTCCTTGAAATGGCTGAAATATTTAAATAAAAAAAGACATTGTTTTAGTATTTTTATGTTTATTCAGTCATTCTTATACAGTGTTGGGGATAATGCATTATAAAAGCATTCCTTTTTACTGAAATGTAGTAATGTAAGGCATTACAAAAAAACGGTAATATTTTACTCAGTACAAATGTCAGTAGTGCAAGTTACAATGCATTTTTAATTTAACCCAAAATAAAGGTGTTATTATTTTGTTCGTTTAAATACAAATTCCCCAAAAGCAGAGGAGAATGTCCGCCGCTAGGCCTAAAGTTACAGTATCTCTAACATAATTTACCAGAATTTTACCTTTTGTCTGTTTTTGCTATGATCGTTTCTTGTATTGTGCCATCAGCCATCAATGTGTCTATTATATCCTACTGATTTTAGCCTTAAGCCAAACTCAGATAGCCCACATCACCTTCCACTGGATGTGTAATGAGCTTTTTGAGCATGATAAGCTACATCTAGAATGCCAAATCCATATTTCCTGTTATTTTGACAAGAGTAACTTAAAAGCAATGCAACAGTAGTGTAATGCCTTACATTTCAAATACAGTAATATCATTATGTAACTACTTTGAAATGACAGTAACAAGTAATAAATAATGCATTACATTTTTGAAGTAACTTGCCCAACACTGTTTTTAAAGCAGGAAGACCTATATATTCATCCTGCCACACCTTTCTTCGTTTTAGGGGCGTCAATCACTTAAGCCAACCAGATTCTGCCGTGACCTTTCCGGCCTGTTCAGATTACACCTGTAAAAGTGGCCTGACTGCAGACTGTGATGTGAACAGCTCACACTTCAGAAGTGACACGCATGCTTATTTTAACATTAATGAACAGTGTGGTGAGGGGCAACAAACACAGATCAAAACTGTGCTTCTCA
This sequence comes from Scarus forsteni, assembly GCA_036419115.1. Classification (NCBI taxonomy): domain Eukaryota; kingdom Metazoa; phylum Chordata; class Actinopteri; order Labriformes; family Labridae; genus Scarus; species Scarus forsteni. Next base: position 10,415,901 of record JAZDUH010000084.1, on the reverse strand, counting down.
AAGCTGGAGAAGTTTGTTCCCATAATGCAGAACCTGATGTTACAGTAAAAGTAATTATGGCTATATTTCATTTTATAAACCGTAAGGCAGACGCTCTTTCCCTGCCGATGACAGATCGGTGCTGTAGAGCCAAGCATCTCAGAGCTATCGCGTGCTGAACAGGTGAACAAAGAGGAAAAAAACTTAGTTTTGTCATCTGTTCTGATGTTTCGTAGTTTATCTGAGAGCAGATCAGACAGGAGCAGACTGCTCTCTAACTGACGCTGTCTCGCAGGAACATACGGCAGCGCGTAAATGCGCACGGATAAGACGGACAGCAGTGGATCATCAGTGTCTCTGCGTCCTGTAAACTGTTACTGTAGCTTGATTAATCCATTCAAAAAGTCAGTGCAGTGTTAATAAAGTAAGTTTATCAGAGATCATTATACAAATGTATGATTCATTCACGTTTATCGTTTATTGTGCGTGTAATGGAGACGTCAGTCGATCGCACCAGCCCTCTCTCACTTTCTCTCATCACTCCCCCAGTTATGCATTGTTTAATCAAGCTTGTAGCTGGAAAAACAACTAAAACTCCTTATTTTAGGGAAAAGAAAGCATAATCTTTTAAATAATCATGTCTTATTAACCTCTGATTATGTTCTGTCCATGAAGTGACTTTGAAAACTATTGTACCGAGGTAAACTGCTGCTGTAGAATGACGTCAAAGTCGCTTTGAATGCGTCCTGGGTCCATGTACTTTGCAGCCCTTCGTTTTTGGTGTTGATATGGGTAAACGGAAAACGGGAAACCATCCGATTTTCCAATTTCCATTTGGATGGAGGGAATCGAAAAACGGGAAACAAGTCGTTTCCCGTTTGTCGTTTGGTAATCGAAAATCCAAAAACAGAAAACGAGCCTTTATCTGATATCTACTTTTACACAAGTCGGGATATAAAATACGGCCATAATTTCTTTCGTAAAGCTTGCTGTGCCTTCACCCGGAAGCACTTCCTTCTTCTGCGCTGCTGATTGCAAGTTGTTTTGAGATAACACTTGTTATGAACTGGTGGTATACAAATAAAGATTGATTGATAAAACATTGCAGAATCGAGGCTTACCTTGTTTGTAATGTGTAACTGCCCATCCTGTAATATGTGTTTGGAATGTAGTTTGACAATTAAAATAAATGGCTATTTATTAATACATGGTAATAACAAATACATTTATTCAGAACTAAATACACTTTACAGAACTAGCATAATATTTCATTAATGTCTACAGTAAAAGAAGGTCACACACTAAAAGAACACAGATATATAGTGAGAATTTGAAACTCAATTTATAGAAAACAATTATGGTTACAGATGATGCTTTGAAATGGCCTTAAAGCACACAAACTTATATTTTCACTAGAGGGCAGTAATACGTCGTAGTGTAGCTTCAGAAGCAGAACAAGGAGAAGAAGCAGCAGAGCAGAAGAAGGAAGTGCTTCCGGGTGAGGGCAAAGCAAGCTTTACGTAAGGAATTACAGCCAGATTTTATATCCCGACTTGTGTAAAAATAAACCCGTTATAGACATCACATAAAGGCTCAATTTCCGTTTTTGGATTTTCAATTACCAAACGAAAAACAGGAAACAAGTCATTTACCGTTTTTCGTTTCCCTCCATCCAAACGAAAATCGGAAAATCAGATGGTTTCCCGTTTTCCGTTGACCCATATCAACACGAAAAAATGAATGGCCGCAAAGTACACGGACCGTCCTGACTGTACAGACCGCGGTTGCATTCAAGAAAATCGGATATGTATCCGATTTGGTACCACATTTGAAAGTGGTCTGAATCTGATTTGAAAATGTCAGATTCAATGTGACTTGTGCTGTTCACACTGTCAGAAACAAATCAGATACAGGTCACATTTGGGCCAAAAAATTGGATTCAGGTCACTTTTGACTGCAGTGTGAACATAGTGCTCTCTAGTTTTAAATCAACCTCCTCCGTCCTAGGCACCTCCAATGATGTCATTAGTATCCAGGTCCAACTCCTCAGAAGTCCAGTCCTTCACCTCATGTTTCGGGCCTCATGGGCACTGTGGTCCATCATATCAGGGTCCTAGAAAGCTGCTCATAAGTCTGATCCTTATAATATGCAGTATTCCAAACCACCATCACCAGTGTGGAGAAACATGGGTAGACATACCGCACAAGCAGACAGACCGGAGCTGGTTTGTCCACACTTTAATAAGCACATTAAACATCTCACAGTCAGACGGTCTCACAGGAATTGGGACAAAAATATCAGAGTAATAAAAGCTGAAAATAAATCAGCTAATAAAAACGACTGAATGATTTCATAACTTAATTCCTTCTTTAGTTTCCCGCTCAGCTGCTGCTCCTCCGACAGTGCAGCCTGTTCCTTCATCATGCATGTGGAGCTTAACATGCACACACGAGTGCGGGGGGTTTATATCAGCTGATCCCCCAGCACACGCTCAGATCCGATGCCAGCAGAGATTCACTCAGCCATGGCTCAATAATTCAGCAATTAGAGTCATTAGATGGAATTTGTGAGTTAATTATTCACTGATTATGATTCATTAAGCACGACTACACACACACAGATTGATGAATATTATTACACAGAGCTGTGAGCGGCGCTCTCTCGTCCACGGGCTGTGGGTTGTGTATTTTTTGGGGAGGCTAACATGGCAGCTGAGTGGGAGGAGCCACATTAAAACTCGAAGATTCCTCGGCAGCTCTGAGAAACAGATAAAAATAATCATCATGAGGAGATGAGGCATGTTTATATTGGAATGAGCCAGCTTAAAGCACTGCAGTGAGATCATTTTATCTGTTAGTGCAGACCACCAATGTCATATCTCTGAAGGTGATGGAGAAAAGAAGCTACAGGCAAAATTCAATACTTTTCTTTGAGGTTTCGGCTCATATTGACATGATGGCATCACACAGTTGCGTTAGATTTGTTGGTTGCACATCTGTGATGTGATTCACAGATGTGCTCTGACTGTAGGCCGCTGGAGTAGAGTGAGTGCATTGTGACTTGATGTGCTACTCTGCTAAAAGTAGCCATCAGAGAATGAAAACTGTGGCCATAAAGGGATGGGGGTACTTACTTGGCCTGTGCTCAAAATATTGATACGGCAAAATATCGCATCGCACTCCTTTGGGATACGTGTATCGATACGGATTCTACAGAATCGATACGGCCTAAATACTTTGACAGTCGTTGTAAATACACTTTGGGTAATGTTAACAGTGGCACAGTTCAAGGTAGATGACGAGCTACATAATGAAAACTCATCCTTGTTGTTTTTCTTCTTAGAAAAAACTAAACTTGTCAAGAATTTTGCTTAAAGCATAGTCAATGTTCACAGTTTACGTGTATCAGGATACGTATCATATCGTGGCCTTATTATCGGGATGCGTATCGTATCGTGGCCTTATTATCGGGATGCGTATCGTATCATGAAGTTGCTGGAAATACCCAGCCCTAGTACTCAGGTGGGCTGTGGTGGTAAAGCAATGTTTCTTTTCCAAATCTAATTTGATCAAATCTCCAACTCGAAACTTTGTTGATGTTTGTAGCCTCAGTTTCCTGATCTTAGCTGACCAGATTCAAACCCAGTGTGGTCTTCTGTGGCAGTAAGCTGAACTGCTTCAAGATTCAAGGGTAGTCCACTGTGTACCTTGGTCGTATTTATTCTGTTATATTTTGGTTTTTGGGTCACTGTTGCCTTTTTGTCACTTTGTACTACTCTCTGAACTCTGGCATCAAGAAGGCATTTTCACAAAGCTGTAGTTCCTCAAATGTCCACTTGAGGCTGACTACAGGAACCCTGGAAATTTTATGATTGAGTGAAGGAATCTGACAAAGTTTACAGCCTGGTTAAAAAATATTTTCAGTCTAAATGCATAAATCAGAATCAGCTTTATCTGCCAAATACGTTCACAACATACCAAGAATTTGGTTTTGTCAGGCGGTGTCACCAGCAGAATAAACAGCAAAAAATATCAACATAACCATAATGGAAAAAAAATGTCCGTGTAGAAATACACCTAATTAGAGAAGAAAAAATACACTTTGTTGCCGAAAGTATTCGCTCACCTGCCTTGACTCACATATGAACTTAAGTGGCATCCTATTACAAATCAATATGGTTCAATAGGACGTTGGTCCACCCTTTGCAGCTATAACAGCTTCAACTCTTCTGGGAAGGCTGTCCACAAGGTTTAGGAGTGTTTATATTTTTGACCATTCTTCCAGAAGAGCATTTGTGAGGTCACACACTGATGTTGGACGAGAAGGCCTGGCTCTCAGTCTCCACTCTAATTCATCCCAAAGGTGTCCTATCGGGTTCAGGTCAGGACTCTGTGCAGGCCAGTCAAGTTCAGACTCTGTCATCCATGTCTTTATGGACCTGCTTTGTGCTCTGGTGCACAGTCATGTTGGAAGAGGAAGGGGCCAGCTCCAAACTATTCCCACAAAGTTGGGAGCATGGAATTGTCCAAAATGTTTTGGTGTGCTGAAGCATTCAGAGTTCCTTAGACTGGAACTAAGGGGCCAAGCCCAGCTCCTGAAAAACACCCCCACACCATAATCCCCCCTCCACCAAACTTTACACTTGGAACAATGCAGTCCCACAAGTATCGTTCTCCTGGCAACCGCCAAACCTAGACTCGTCCATCAGATATACAGATGGAGAAGCGTGATTTCTCACTCCAGACAACGCATCCGCACTGCTCTGGAGTCCAGTGGTGGCGTGCTTTACACCACTGCATCGACGCTTTACATTGCACTTGGTGATGTATGGCTTGGATGCAGCTGCTCGGCCATGGAAACCCATCCAAGAAGCTCTCTGCGTACTGTACTTGAGCTAATCTGAAGGCCACATGAAGTTTGGAGGTCTGTAGCGATTGACTCTGCAGAAAGTTGGCGCCCTCTTCGCACTATGCGGCTCAGCATCTGCTGACCCCGCTCCGTCGTTTACGTGGCCTATCACTTTGTGGCTGAGTTGCTGTTGCTCCCAAACACTTCCACGTTCTTATAATACAGCTGACAGTTGACTGTGGAATATTTAGGAGTGAGGAAATTTTATTACCGGATTTGTTGCACGGGTGGCATCCTATCACAGTTCCACGCTGTAATTCACTGAGCTCCTGAGAGCGACCCATTCTTTCACAAAAGTTTGTAAAAGCAGTCTGCATGCCTAGGTGCTTGATTTTACACACCTGTGGCCATGGAAGTGACTGAAACACCTGATTCTGATTATTTGGATGGTTGAGTGAATACTTTTGGCAATACAGTGTTTGTATGCACCCAGTAGAAACAAATATGTACACATTATAGAAAAAAAGAAAATGTATGTATGTATGTGCAGAAAATAAATAAAACATTTTTGTGCTCTTACAGCAGGGATGGGGATTTTTTTTAATTATGCCAGTTTTTTATTCTATTGAAGATTTCTGATTTTAAAGGAAAAGAACATGATTGAGCTACACGTCCGTAATTAGTCGTATTGATCAGACAGCTTTAAGTTGCGTCTTAACACAGCCTCTTTGTTTGAGTTAAAGCTCATTTAAGTTAATAGGGTAAGGCAAAATTTACTTAAATTGATTTTGAATATAACGTTGATGCTAAAATTGTGTTTTGATTGTCACTGCTCCAAAATTCTGGACCATTTCACTGCTGACCTCTACGGGCCCCAGAGGGCTTTTCCTTTTATCCCTCCTTCTGAGAGGCCTCTGATGTCCATTCATGCTGTCCCTTTAAATGAAGACACAAATACAAACAGCAGCAGGAGCCCTTATCTGTATGCGTGTATGTGTGTGAGACAGAGTACAGAGTGTGTTTGAGAGTGTTTTGCAGGCACAGTGATCAAATCGGCTAAGAGGTCTCATGGGGGTGTCGGCCATATGGCTCTGCTCTCCGCGGCTGCCTCCCCATACTAACTGTGTGATACTACTGAGGAGTGCAGTAATACTACTGAAACCTTAACATAACAAATATGAATCAGTGCCGTGTAATGGAGAACAATGTTGTTTTCGACATGTTCAACAGGGCTGTCACTTTTTTTCAAAAAAATCAAACACAATTACTTTATTAGCTTGCATGCTAATAACCAAAGATCTTCCATCCTCCTTCAATCAGCTGCAATTCAGACAAGAGGCCATTAGATAGTTTTCCTATTTATCTCTACTGAGGCTACACCAGTGGGCTACGTGACCGTGCATATAAATCTGCAATCTTATCAGTAGTGGTCTTTTTGTGGTTGGGGGCCTGTGCATAACCGAGCACTTGTCCAGGCGCCACTTGACTGACAAATAAGCCGGTGGATTTGTCAAGGATGAGGAGTAAGCCAGCTGCGTTTCGAGCCCAAAGTGCCTCCACAGAGTGGCTTTGCATATCCTCCATTTTCTCTGGGTGGACTTGCTGTGAAAGAACTCTGGAGAGCAATGGACGCCCTCTATTTATGAGCTGTTTGCTGCATCTTAAAATAATGCCAAACAGAGAGGCTTCCAGAAGGGTAAAATATAGCAATTTGATATTTGTCACCCAGTTGTACATTCCAACTGACATAGTCCTGTGGGTCATCTTTATGTAAATCTCACACTATCTCACACTACCCAGCTTAAAAAAATACTTAACTATCCCTTTAGTGGGAAATAAAGACACTTAAAGGACCAATACTCCTCTGATAATTGGACAGCATTTTATCTTTCAAGTGTTTCAGTGTTGCTGTTTTCTCTGTGTAAGTAAGACAGTCAAGATTATAAATAAGCTGAAAGATTTTCTGACAAAACCTCTTTGCCGTGCTTGGGATTTTCAGATATGTGCACAAGTCATTGTTGCAAATCCAAGCTAAGTCTCTCGTCTTTGTGGCCATGTTGAAGTCTCTTTTGGGTGTGACTAAAGCCAGAGATTTACTTGTAATTTGTCCCTACGTCTGCACTCGCATCTGTAGGCATCATCAGCAGTTTTGTGTATATTCTTGCATGTTTGTGACTGGTGATACTGGACGACACCACTAGAGGGTGTAAAAGACCCAAGGCTGTATGCGACTACATGTTGTGTTAGAGGTACACAGCAAACATGGTGGTAATCCTGAAGGTAAAAGTAACAAAATAAACACCAGCAAACATATCATCATAAAATTATCGCCATCAGCGTTGTTTGAGCTCAGTTTCTACAATATTTTCTTCTGTTTATTGTCGTTATCATCTTGGTGTATGGACATATTGTGTAACTGTGATAACTGATCACTTATGGTTGACTGTGCTGATGGACACTGTAGTCAAAGCATTGGAAAATGTAGAGGGTGGACCCTTCAGCACTTAACTTTTATATTTTTTATTTATTGTCTCAAAGAATACTTCATTGGTTTTATATGTGAAATACAGCCAAGGAAAGCAAGCTAACACAAACATATCTTTGGACAAAATCAACCATGTTGTCAACCCTAAGTCACCGGTGTACATGGTCACCAGTTGAATTATTACACCAAATTGTTCCTTGTTTCCCAACTTCTTAAGGAAAACTGATCCGTCATCAGCGAGATGAACCATCAGGATTGTGTCTAGCCAGTCTTGCACATACTTTAGGTGTTGACGATTGTGGACTTGATTTATCAGTTTGTCTTTTAATTTTCTGTTATTGGTCTTCCAATGACAAGTAGACTGCAGCTCACATCTGAATCGTGTTTGTTCTGGCTAACATGCACAACAGATGCACAAAATAGGGCACATGCAGCATCTGCATAGCAAATTGCAAATATATCTCCAAGTCTTAAACTCTAGTCAACATTTCCGTTTTTTAATTATTGCTGTCTTAACCTAAGATTTTTTCTTAATGCTACAACTTCATTTATATAGCACTCTTAAAAACAAGATGTTTAAAAAGTGTTTAACAGACACAACAAAGGAAGAAAAAGGTAAAACTCTGGAGACAATAAATCAACAGTAAGGTCAAACAGAGGCCAAAAGAGTCAAATGAAAAGACAGAGAGGTTCTTGTAAAATAAAGCAGCAAAAGGAAAGGAAATGGTAAACTGGCCATGCTCCGTAGTATGAATATACTGAATCTCTTTTTCCTGTTGTTCCATGTTTTGTTGTGTTTTGTATACGGTTCTATATGTGCATGTATAACAATGTTTATATCTCTTCATGAGAATAAATTTTAAAAATGGTAAACTGGAGAAAACTAAAGTACTACAGGAATAAACTACATAAGTACGGACTTAAATATCAGCATGAGAAACATAAGAAAAAGAGGGTATTTCTTTTTTTGTTTGATTGAGCATCTTTTTATTGACTTCTTTCATTGACTTCTTTACAGATACACTATCAGTGTGCAGAGCAATACAATGAAAATGAAAGAATTAAAGTATTGATGAATACCAGTGATCGAACATACATAATCATGAAATAAGAAAACAGTGTACGATGATAAAATGCACATTCTTGATATTTAGATTCATCACAAAAAAGTGTTACATGTCGATTCCTTATAGTTAAACTGCCAAAAAGCTATCATCCAATCATTTCCAGAAAAGGGGACTATACTTCACAAAGAGATCCAAAAAAGAACAGCTTCAAAATAGCATCTAAGCTTTTCCATTCAACTGTTAAACGCCAACAGCTGGGAGAGTTCAACATTGAAACTGGAGTCACGTCCCTGTGAGCACCTAGAGTCCCAGAGGTTCGACTAACACAAGGCTGGAGGAGCAGAGGTCAGTGAAGGCAGCACGGCAGATCCACGCAGAGTCAAGGTCATAAATAATGATCTAACACTGTTAGATAGCATATAAAATCAAACATTTTCATTACAGCGGTCTGTTTCCAATCAGTCACTCCAACCTAAATCTGATCAGCAACACCACAAACTCAGTCCAGCTAAAGCTCTGATCCAATCAGAGCACGGAGACAGTCCAGCTCAACTCAAATTAAACTTTAAAATCAGACTCGACAAAATGAACTTCTCAGACGTCAGATGTGCTGGAAGATGCTGTGAGCTCAGGACTCAAACACAAAGACGCTCACAAGCTGTACAAACCAATGCTTCATCACAAACACACAGAAGCTGCTGCTCACACTGAGTCATGTGGGCATCATCTGTTTCTGATTTGGGGTCACAATCAATGGACCATGTCTGTATTAGCAGAATGTTTGATGTTTATGTACTGCAGGCTTTTTAAAGCATGTTGTTTTTAAGTGGCAGAGCGCTCGCATTGTTTTTCATGATGTCTCCCCATCTGTGCCACATAACCAAGGGCAAATGTTCTCTCTTATCAATCACTGGGCTCCCACAGCATGCGTCATGGACACTCATCTCCAGTGCGTGCCAGAAGGGCCACTACGCTCTGCTTCAGTTGAGATGTGTGCCAACTTTGCTGGCACACGTCTGTCTACTTAGATCAGCCCAAACTGGTGGTCAGACAAGGAGTGAACTGGTCAGTTTGCAAAAGTGTGATATCATAGCCCAACTTGAGGCAGGAGTTTCCTCACCCTTGTGCACTGACTCACAGGCACAGAATCAGCAAATTCAGAGAGAAGTGCAACAAATATCGTAAATTCTCATTTATAACACACATTTTTTGGGGTCTTAAATAAGATCTTATTTTCTGGTGTGTATTATACACAACTAAATATATTAAATATTTCTCAAATATTAAAAATGCCCAAATATTCTCTTTGTCAAGAGAAACTTGCATTATTCTAATTAAACTGACTGTTTAACTGTTCTAATCCAATATTTTGGTTATTAATTAGTTTACCTTTGTGTAATCATCGTGTGAAGGTGCTTACACACCGCACGCTACTTGTACTACCTCGGCGATCACTCTCTATGCAAAGTCAATGACAGCCACGATGGGGCGGGGCTAACCCTCCCGCGCTACCACATAGGTTGTCGCGCGTTGTCAAAAAACAAAAAGTAGATCTTTTCAGAAGATGTTGTGTATGGCTGTGCGGCAACAGCCAATCAGTGGTGTGTGCATGTGTGATGTGCCCGTGACAGACAGCTTTTCCTCCAGACTACAGAGGAACAATTTATGTCCGTGTGGGAAACATTAGTCAGTGAGGACATTAGTTCGGCCTAGACGGACTACAGAAAATGCTGCTGCAGGGTATCAGCTGCAGTGTTTTGTGTTTGATAAGTGAGTGAAAATGATACAGCTGGAATAATGTCCACTTATACAACCTATTATGTGATATATGATATGATCGCGGCGAAACTCGAGCGACGGCTGACGGCAACAGTGACCAAATTGAGGTATTTATGGACGCGCAACGATATGTCAGTGGGCAACGCGATTTTGGTAGCTGGGTCGCTTGCGGTGTGAACGCAGCATAATTCTCAAGTGTTACAGTGCCACTCACTTACACACACAGGGCTCTGTCATCTTGTGAGCAAGGGGACTAAAATAGCTGCACTGTGATTGGTCGGTATACTAAGCATGCTCAGGCAGAACTTGAGCAACTGCGCATGCATGAAGCAAAAGGCGTTGAAAGGGAAAATTATGTGAAAATACTGAAATTTCATTGATTAAAACTTAAAAAAAAAATAATTTTTGAGTTGTCTGAGAGAGTAATGTTTAGGCAAAATGTGGATGTGTGTTATATTTTAATACAGCATTTTTCCTGGAAAAAAGCATGAAAAGATGTGGTACATGTTAGAAATGAGGGTGTGCTATATTTGAGAAATTTTGATAAATGAAATTCATTCATACTCAAAACCAAAAGTACTGTAATCTCACCTTTACTGAACTGTGGTCATTGTACCAGATGTTCAATATTTTATTGAGAATTTTGTCAGGGGGGCTGTTCTTCCAAAAACCAAGATGTGGTGCCAATCTCATTGTGATTTACTGAAGTCCATTAAGGCCCTATCCACACGAAGACAAAACGCTGAACAGTTTCAAAATCGGTAAAGACGAAGGCATCTCAGAAAATGTGTGCGTCTACATGAATGCACTCGATACCCATGAAATCACTGTAAAACACATGCCAGACCCCTAGGGGTGCTGTAACGACAGACAGAAACAAGCGGAAACAGACGAAAAAACAGTGGGCATGCGCACTTGTGGTAAAAGTTGGAAACAGAGATTGTGATAAAGTGATCATAAAGTGCCGTAATGTGTCCTCGATAATTGTTTGTTCAACTGGGTGGTGATTGAGAAGAAGGAGATTTTGCTGCAACAGGGATAGTAGGGTCACTGGCTTCGTCAGCACAAATGCTTCACGTACGCTGCCATTGTTGTTGTCGTTGCCGCGTGTGGCAACGGAGCTGCGTATACGGCATTTCAAAATCTTTCCACTCTGGAACCTGGTTTCAAAAATGATCGTTTACAGACCCCCTAAACGGCGTCTTCGTATGGATGATACGCAGATTCGTCAAAAAACTGTGCGTTTAGACCTCGGTTTGTCTTTGTGTGGATGGGGCCTAAAACATTACATTTTTCACCAGACCTGATCTTCGTCCTAAAGTAACTTTGTTGTCACATATGTTTAGGACCTTAAAATAAATAAAAAAAAACAGGCCTTAAAAGAAAAACTCACACTGGAAATGGTCTAATAATCTAAAACCTTTATCTAGCAGACAGCAGTACTCCCCATGGAACAAGATCTGAAATCAATCAGCAATGAGAGATGAAACATGCAGCTGTGTGTAAAACAAAATGCCAAATGAGCCGATGAACAAAAGCTGAGAGAGAAATCAAGGACGACTTCATCTCCCAGAATTGGATTCACAGATAATCAGTGTGTTTCTTCTTTGACTGAAACCAATCAAATCTGAATGTCGATGCCAAGATTTGCTGTTATTTATCATGGCATATTTACAGTTATTTTTCATATTTGTATTTATATTTGCTCTCAAATCATCACACCCATACCTCAGAATGGTTACTTACATTCCTGCCTGTCTGTGTTTGTTTTTCTCTGCATCTGAGCCCGGCAGCAGGTGGTGTAAAGCTGAATCACTGCTGCACCAGAAAAAAACAGCAACACATTTCCTTTCAGATCTTATAAAACATTAAATGTGTGATATTTCTGGTGTGTCAGCGAGTAGGTGTGATGAATAAGAACATCAGCCCACCTCCTCATCAAAAAAAAATCCTTGGATCGCTTTGGACAAATGACAGGGGGCTTTTATTTTGAAAGGATCATATCCGAGTTGAAGTGTGTTCCAGTTTAATGTGTGAGCAAAATTCAGAAAGCACTTCATAAAAAATACATTGCAAATTACAACAGCTATTCCTGTAACTTTACTCTTATTCCCTGAGATCATATACTAGTGGGACGTGAATAAAATTTTCACATTTAAAGATGCTATGAGGAGTTTCTAAGTAATTACAAAAAAGTCTCACTTTTAGATATATGCTTGATCGAGAAACACACTTTAAGATGAGTTTTAAAGCATCAAAATAGTTTATCTATAAATGCTATTCCTTAGCTTCGTGGTTGGGTTGGACAAGGCTGGACTGGCCTGGATACTCAACTTTGGGAACAAGACAATTAAAACTAGAGCAAATTTATATTATTCGGACACGTCTTAAAGCACCAGGCTGTAAGTAGCGATATATAGCTGGCTACAAAACTACGATACTACGTTTTCCAAAAATTGTTTGTTGTCACACATCAAAAACTACCGCTACGTAACTAGAAAGAGATACATTACCTCATCGCTTTGCATCCTGTAAGTTGTTGAAAAAGAAGTAAAGCAATGCAGAGTTCTGAGGAAGGTCCGAGCTGCATTCACTAGCAACACAACAAACGCATGCTTTGGCTTGGGTCACGTCTTTACGACAGTCGATTCTCCCCATAGCACCTTTAATGTCACTTTTAATACATCAACATGATCCACTGGAGCTCCAGCTGCAGTTCGCCTGGTTAGCTCATAACCAACAAAAGCATGCTACAAGTTAACTTTGTGCAAAAGTCCACGTCACAATAAGTCCACATGTTGACGGGGTAAAATAGTATCAATGTGATTGATTCCAACACACAAGAGCAACACCAAGTTGTTATTTAAGGTAATAATGCACTGCTTTAAGTTCTTGTTCATGCACAAACAGCCATGTTTAAGGGTTTTGGGAGTTTGGACCTCTAACATTTAAGTGCGTTCCATCTGCCAACATTAGGGGAATGCATCATTAGTCCTTGAGTGTGTTTGAAGGGTAAAGCCTCTATTATTACCAGTGCTTTAACAACAAAGTCCATCAGCACATTAGCCTAAGGTCATCAGTTAAAATTTGTGTTGAGAGTAATGCATTATAAAAGTAATGTGATTACTTTAATGCATTCCTTTTTACTGTAACGTAGTCATGTAAGGCATTGCAAAGAAAAAAGGAAATATTTTATTCGGTACAAATGTCGGCATATGTACTTTTGTAAATGCATTTTTGATTTAACCTGAAATGAAGAGGTGTTTTTTTTTTTTTTGTTTAAATACAAATTCGAGAAATACTCTGTGAGATTAGCAGAGGAGAAAAGTCCTTCGCTCTGGAGAAAATGTCTCCAGGCTCAACCTGACTTGAGACAACATGGTTTAAAAAATTACATGCACACGCTTTATCTGAAGAGCCAGACAGGAGATATACGCCGCTCTTTCCTTTTAGGTTCACTTTATAGATGCTCCATTCACAGTACACTTGTCCGTCACCTACTATTGTCCCGCACACGACATGGTACTTTGCACATGTGTTCCTACCACACACCCGCTTCTGCTACAGTGATCATCCGTGGGCAGGGTGCGGGTTTCAAATTGGCAACCGCTATGTCTTCTGTACCAAAGTTATTTTTTTTGCATATAAAGAATTTCAATCAGACGGAAAATGAAGACAGGCCAAGTGCACAACCTACAACACTTTGATAAGCTAAAATAGGGCACAACATCAAACTTTATCCGCCATCTGAGGACACATGAGGCCAACTAAGGGAAACCTGCAGACGTTAGCCAGGAAGCTAACGTTCTTGCCATAGGTCAATATGGCAGGAACGTCAGCCCGACCTGTGGTGTGGGAAGATAAGGTTTCTCTCCTCGAGATAAAACTCGAGTGCTTTTAGGGTGGATTAGGAAAAAATGGTGAGGCACTTGACCCGTCATGACCCGTGACTTGACTCGACTCGACTTGCCCACAACAGAAAAAACTTGGGGCTTGCTTGAGACTCGGATCAAAAGACTCGAGACTTGCTTGAGACTGGGATCGGAGGGACTTGGGCAATTGTCTGATGTCTGAATGTAAGTGTTTGTCAACTTATTACAACAGAGTGAGTCCTCATGAATGTCACTATTAGGGCTTTAATCAACCAAAGAAATTGTTGGTCGACTAAAACACAGCAATTGTCGACCAAAAATCGACCAGTGCCCCCCCCCCCCCGTGTTTCTCCCCTGTGTACGCCTCTTCCTTTTTTTTCTCTCGACACAAGACTCTTTGCTTTTCAGTCTTCATCAATGAAATGGACAGTCACTGTCATATAGGACTCCATTCGAAGAGACGTACACATCTGTTATCTTTATCTATTTACTCAGAAGCTTTCTCTTTTGTACTCCCTCGTATTTTGCCGTTGCTGCATGCATAATTGTGAGGCGCGCTGGCACTGAATATCCAGAAAATTATTGAACCTGGATATTCATGGGACTCTTTTAGTGTTTCCACATAGAGTTTCATATTAACCACGTTGTTCACTACAACAGACACTTTTTCTGCTGGAACTTTGAAGGTATCGGCAACTCCATATAGCCGCGCAGCGATGTGTGCGCCTTTCCTTTTTTTCTCTCAACACAAGACTCTTTGCTTTCCAGTCTTTATCAATAAAATGTGCAGTCACTGTCATATAGGACTCCATTTGAAGAGACGTACACATCTGTTATCTTTATCTATTAACTCGGAAACTTTCTCTTTTTTACTCCCTCGTATTTTGCCGTGAGTGCATGCGTAATTGTCTGGTGCGCTGGCACTGAATATCCAGGTTCCAATGTTTATCTTGGTATTCCACGACACCAATGGGCCTCATACCCTCAGAAATGAAATTGTCAATTCCTTCTGTGATGTCATTTTTGCATTTGGGTGTTTATATGAGGCATAAAATCCAGCCAGACTGGGTGAGGGATGCCGCTGTTGCAGCGGGCAGGTGCGTATGCCGTTATAAAACGAATAAACGATTATTAGACTAGAATATTGAAATGTTCTTGAATAAGAATATTTAAATGAACAATGAATACATTAAAATGGTGTTCTGGGACATGATGTTACCTGTGAAATGGGGGTGCTCAGAAAAGACCCCCATTTCACTTGATACGTTCCTCCTGATGAAATGAACTGCAGGGCAAAAAAATTGACACATTTGGTCGACCAATCAGAATTTTGGTCGACTGAGCACGCATCGACCAATTAGTCGACCAGTTGACTCAGACTTTACAGCCCTAGTCTCTATATGTGGGTTTAGAAACAATCCCATGGCTCCCTTTCATCATTTGTTTTGGTGAGTTGTTTGCTTGTCGCCCCCCACCAATCAACTGTGACTACGTTGTACTCGACTAAACCAGGTCATGGTACAAAAAAAATTGGGGTCGAATGATGAACACAACACATATAAAGGACGTTGTGTACCATACTAAGGCAAACTGAACCAGACCGCCTGGTGAAAACACACCATGAGATGTTGCAGAGTGGTTGCTCAGTGGTTGCTTGGTTATCCAAAGTCGTGGTTAAGTGGTTTCTTAAGTTGTTTGGTTGTTCCCAGATGGTTGGTTAGAGTTTGCTCAGTTCATGATTTATTTTTCTCTGGACGGTTGCTGAGTGGTTGGTAAGTGGTTGCCACATGTTTGCTCGAACGTCATTACTGGTTTCCGAGTGATTTCTAAGCGACTGCCAGGTGATTGATGAACGGTTTTCGGGTTGTGTTCCTTTTCTTCCTCATAACTGAAATCATCATTGGGACAGGAAACTTGTCGCTGAAATGGTTGAAATGTGATATAAACAGCCTCCTGCTCCGAGACTTCATTACCCAGACACCCCCTCTCTCTCTCTTTCTCCTTCTCAGTCTGTCTGCAGTGTGATGAGATGAGAGGCGGTGGAGGTGGAGGATGGAGGAATGAACAGAGCAGACAGAAACAGGAAGTGATGGATGAGTGTGTCCATCGCCCCCTCAGGTGCTGACAGTCATTTTACACCCCTCTCTCTCTCGCTCGCCCTTTCCTCTCATTTCATTGTCCCCCCTTTAAAACTGAATGAAATAAACCTCATCTACGGGTGTGTATGTGTGCGGTCTGGGTGTGTGTATGTGTGACTGTTCTATATTTAGAATGATGTATGTTTGGTGAAACGCCAGCACCCTCCAGCATCAGCACACCTCTCTCTATCCTCTTTCTAGCTGGAAGTGAGACAAATACAAGGGAAACTTCAGGACCACAGAAAAATGTCCAGCTATCTTTGATTTTCTTTCCTTGCCATGAGCACAAACTCAACCACGGCCCACAGGTAGATAATCTGAGATCATGTTGATGTTTTGTGTTAACATTTGCACTGAGTAAACGGATAAACAGAGGGAATCCATGCGCTCGAGCAACAATTGGATATCCCACAGCTCAGACAGAAAACTGCTCAGTTTTTATGGCCCTTTTCCACTAGCACGCCTTGGCCCTACTCTACTCCACCCTACTTGATCTGTAGCCTGGTACCTCCTAAAACAAGCTAGTTTTAGTACCTACTCCGATCTGGTTCCAAGCGAGCTGAGTCGATACTAAAAGATGACGTCACTGACTGCCGGCTACTGATTGGTCAGACAATGTTATCATTGATAAGTCATGAGCACGACGACCTAGCATGCTTGCGGTAGCTACCATTTGCTTACCCTCATACATCTTTTCTTTGCAGCTCGATTGCTCTCGTCCTCCGCTTCATTCTGTTGTATAGCTTCCAAAACTCTCCTGTGCTTCTCAAGGGCTATTTCTTCATACAACCTGCAGCCTTCTTCTGCTTTCCTTTTTTACTCGGTTTGTGACAAAAAGCCACAGATTGTTGTGTCGCGCTCAAAATGATGTCACTGCAGTGCCGCTCACCCCATTAGGCAGGCGACTGGGGCTAATGGAAAAGCAGCACAAGGCGGGTAGAGTAGAGCTGGGTAGATTCAAGTAGAGTAGAGTAGGGCTAATGGAAAAGGGCCGTTATACTCTAACCGTCCGCTTTATTAGGCCCACCTTGCAAGTACCAGGACCTGTTTTGTCTTTAGGAGTCCTGTAAATTCCACAAGGTGCTGGAAACATTCCTCAGAGATTCTGGCCCATATTTTGTTTTTTAGGATTCCCATTAGCTGCCCATTTAATGGCCGCTAGTCTTCCTGGAGTCCTTTAAAATATTTCATTAACAAAATTTACAATATAAAATTGTGTAAAGATGCTCAAAATTACATATATAACGCAATTAATTCTGTCAGTAGATTAAAAAAAATGAAAGATACATTTTTTAGGACCTGTAATTGATTAATCTAATTAATAGTGTTGGAGCTATTTGTTTATTTTTTGTATTTAATGGTTTATTTTAATTTGGAAGTAATTTGAAGCATTAGTTGTTAGATTTAGCTACATTTTCCTTTCTTATAATAAATTTAAGTTAGATTTTTGGGGTTGACTATATATATATATATATATATATATATATATATATATATATCTATACATATGAATATATAGATATAGATATAGATATAGATATAGATATAGATATATATCCGTCAAAATATTCCTGGGTCTGGACTCGGAACATCACCAAACCTAATCCATTCTTTCCTGTGTCATAACCAACATTCCCTTCAAATTTCACCAAAATCCGTTCATAACTTTAGGAATGATCCTGTTCACAAGCTAACACCAGCAGAAACATGACGTCGTCGTTAGAGAAATCGTTCGCCATGTTTCCCTCATGCCTGACCCCTATTTTCCCCCAATAAACATCCTGCTGGGGGTTTTGTGTTCACACCATATATATATATATATATATATATATATATATATATATATATATATATATATATATATATATATATATATATATATATATATATATATATATATATATATATATATATATATATATATATATATATATATATATATATATATATATATATATATATATATATATATATTGGCAAGTCATTTGTTTACTATAATTACATATTTTGTATATTATTAGTTTTGTTTTGTTTTTTACCAGCGTAAGAGAGGCAGCAGGAGTTGTGATCTCCTTTGTTCTTTTGTTTGCTTGTTTGCCAAAAAATAAACCATTGAAAATCTCAGAACTTTTGGACATTGGACTTCTTTTGCCTGTGTAAATTCCCCACAGTGAATCAGTGATCCATTAAGTTTGGTTCAAGTTTCAGCTTGATATTTCGATTTTTTCTTTGAGTTTTTTCAAACAAGTGGTCACTACAAATAGCTTTTTTAATCTCACTTAAATATTGTCGATAAAAGCTCTCAACTTGAGGTATTTTAATTGAAATTCAATACATTATTTTGGCAGATCAAAAGATTGTTCTCCACCCCCGAAAAACTCAAGCACAAGAAGCCCGATGCATGAAAGCTCTCTAACTTTAACGGCCCAATCAGGGGACAGAGGCGGAGCTGCGGATGTGACAACAACAGGAAGTGACCGCATGTTTGAAAACAACAGCGGCATGTAAAGTTATCCCCATGGATGCAGCAAGATCTAAAGTTCTACCAGACATGGACTCGATTTCTCCTTTTAAATAGGAAAGATTAATGTTTTTTATGTATTAATCTCCAACATTTAATCAAGCTTTTGATTCTATAGAAATAACATAAGTTACTTGTCAAGTCCACATGATGGTGCGATTGAGCCCATTAGCCGGTGAGGTCAGCAGAGGTGATGTTGCAGGAGAGAGTTAGAAAACAACATGATAGTACAGGGGAGAAACTAAATGCATTCACCATCTGCAGCTATATCTGTTGTGTGGACTTATTTTGGACATTTAAGGGGCATAAGAGGAAGACGTGACACATAGGGTTTGTAAGGTGTGACACATGAGTAAAAATCCAGCTCAACTCACTCAGCACCACGCAGGGAAAGCAAAAAACAACAACAGTGATGCTAATGCTAAGCTAACCCCATGAGAAAAACGCCAACACATGACATGCTGAGCTGCCTCCCAGTTCTGAGAGATCTGAGAAAATAGCTCAATGACTTACCTTATGATTAAGACTTAATGTTGTAGAAAAAGGGGCTTAAGTAATATGTTATTCACAGCCCACATATTTACCTCCAATTCTGCGTTATTTTACTGACACAGCAGTACTGAAGCTAAAACACAGCAGCACTGAAGCTCCACAGGGCAGTGAAGATTGAAGAGAGGCTTAGTACAACAGAGTTGCATTAACTGGCTGCATGTGGACAGCAGTCAGTGACTTTTACACCTTTTTTGTTTCCCCCCCGTTATTGAACAACAAAACAATCGGAAACAGTAGCGTACATGACTTACAATAACAAAACAAGTAGGGCATGGTTGTGTTTATGACTGGAAATTAACTGAGCTTATTTATTTAAATGCATTTAAATCCAGACTGAAAGCACTCGAGACAGCCTCCTCAAATTGAAACTTTTTTTTGTAATATTAATTGTTGATTGTAAATTGCTGTACATTTACTGTGTGACTTTGCTGCCTCTTGGCCAGGACTCCCTTAAAAAAACGAAGAGAAAAATAGCAGTAGTAATAGTATATGAAAAACAACACAACAGCAATAATGAAGGTTGAAAGAAAGCTAAATAAATAAATAAATAAATAATAGAAACATTTGGAATTTAAAAAAGCAGTGAATAAATCAGTACTTTAGCACCACTGAAGCTAAAACACAGCAGCACTGAAGCTCCACAGAGCAGTGAAGATTAAAGAGGCTGAGCATAGCAGAGTTGCATTTACTGGCTGCATGTGAACAGCACTCAGTGAGTTTTACTCCTGTTTTTAAAAAAAACAAAGTGTTTTTAAATCAATTTTAAATAGTTCTGTCATTTTTTCATTTGGATTTAAACTCAGCCAAGAAAAATGTATGTTGCAATTTCCATGAAATCAGCTCAGGACTAAAGTATCATGATAATATTGTATAATGATTGTATAATTCCCACCCCTAGCCCAAATGCATAAAGACAGACTAAGATACCCAAAGCCCTGCTCATAAGCAGGATACTGTAACAGGCTTTGTTGTTGGAGCCCTACTTGGAGCCCCAGGCCAGTTTGGGGCCTCGTGTCCAACAAAATCATCATCTCAAACCATGCAGGCCGGTCTTCTCTGAACCTTGGCATAAACATAACATTTTAGCCTAGAGAGCTGCTGCTCCCTGGATATTTCCTCTTCTGTGTGAAAATCCCAGTGGCTCAGCAGTTTCAGAAATATTCAGACCAGCCCATCTGGCACCAACAACAACAAAATATTCAAAGTCCCTTAAATCACCGTTTTTTTAATCTCTGCCCTGATGCTTGGCTTAGCAGGTTATCCAAATCAGTGGTGGGCAATGGAAATATTCTTATTTAATATATGTATTGTGGCAAGTAACAGAAGAAATTACTTTGCAGTAACACTTTCTCTGAATCCATTTTATGAAGCAATATATTATATTACAAACAATACAAAAACAGATTTGTTCTAGATTTACAAACAGTGACAATATATGTACAAACATACTGATTTATCTACTCAAGTCTTGCTTTGTTTTTACCCTGGCTTTATCAACAAAGCTGTCAACTTGATTTATTTTATGATTTATGAATATATATATATTTTCTCTTTTGCCTTGGTGTTTGGAACCTTAAGCACTTTAGCATTTCATTGTTTTATGTTTTTTTTAATCTTATTTTATGTGGTTTAACAGCTTTATATATTTAAAACTAAACTCAGTTATCCTGCTCTGTGCTACATCTGTTTTGTAGATTGTGTATTATGATGGATGTCTATAAGTCTCTGGCCACAAGATAAGCTTGTCCATGGGTACAAATAAGTAACTTGTATTAGTTAACACTATACTTAGAAAAAGAGGTAAACATTTATACTTGAAAAACTGGTTAACATTGTTTTGTTACAATTCAAAATAAGTTTAAATCAGCTTCATGTATAAAATGACTTAGCTGTCATTTTGTTCAAGCTTATTTCAATACACATTATTTGTTTCAGTTATAATATGTGATGGTTGTTGGTATGTTCAATTTAATGTGACCTTCATTTTTTTCCCCATTTGTACTACCAAACAGTTTATACCACTGCAGCCCTCTTGTTAATCATGTTTGCCTATACCTGGTCTAAGTACACTGAGTTGCTGCCATGGGATTAGCTGGTTTGCTATTTGCATAAACAGGCAGTTGAACTAGTGTACCTAATAAAATGGCTGGCCATTGTAAAATTCAAAGAACTGTCATATCATTATCATCATTATTATTAGTATTATTATTATCATTATTATTATTATAATCATCATCATCATTGGCTAATTTTACTGAACACAGGTGAGCCTTCACACTGAAACACACTTAAAACACATGCCCAAACACACGCACGCGCTCTCACCTGCCTCAGTAGTTTCTCCATCTCTCCCTTTCATTCATGTGGTCGCGTGCGCTCTGGCATGCGATCTTCACGCGCTCTCCACGGTTCTGCTCCGGCACGTTCCGGTCCGGTTTACGTCCCCTGTCATCTCGTCAGGAGCAGACTGAACAGTAAAAGCTACAAAGTGAAAGACAAGCCGAACCGAGCCGAGCCGAACCGGGTAATATCCTGCACACAGCGCAGACTGAGAGCTCAGACCCGGGTCAGTCACTTTGGTTTAGTACGGCATCCAAGTCCGGGTCGGTCATTAGTCCTGCGCACACTGAGCCGGTCCTGCAACGGAACACTGACAGAGCGGAGCAGCGCGTGCTGCCTAGGGAGGATGCTGCAGGGTGCGAGCCAATCAGAGAGAGAGGGAGAGAGAGAGAGAGCGAGAGACTCTGTTCATCTTTCCTTCATACCTGTGTTATATCAGAGCAGAAGGAAAGATAACGAGACGTGAAGCATTATTTATGAGGCGCGCCAGACCAAGAATCTAATGTCTAAATGGAAAATGTTTCTGTACATTATACAAACCCATATTCCAGTTAGGTAAACAGCAAATAAAACAAGAACAGAATGATTCACAAATATTTGATTAATATCATTTAATACTCTACAAAGACAAAATATCTAGGCCTCATGTTCAAACTGATGGACTTTATAATTATTGATTTTTTTCCAAACATTCACTAATTCTGAATTTTAAGTTTTTAACAACACCCAAGCATTTGGGAATTAAGGACACTAATTGTTGAACTTTTGTAGATGGAATTCTTTCTCATACCCCTTTCACACTGTCCAAAAAAACATTTTAAATCCGGTAACAGTCGGCTCCTGTTGGCAGTTTGAAAGGGTCCAATTCGCATTTCGATTTGGATCGACTGACCCTGCAAGCAACATGGGTTTTAATCGGCTCATCTCCAACCAGCTTCAGTGGGAACATCACAATTTTTCTGGGCGCAATGTTATATTAGGTTGTTAGGTTGTTTCAATGTTACGCTGACAGCAAAACATTGCGCCCATCCTCTCGGCCTGTAACTTGCATGACTCTTTGCCATCTCAGCAACAAATTTCATCCACCTTTGTATCATCAGCACTTGAATGTCGTTCAGTCTGCGCCAAGTTTGTACATTTTTTAAGCAGGATAAATGTACAAAGTACGGAAAACAGCTGACCAACGTGTCCACGTGTCTATGTTCCTTTCTATTGTTTACAAGGGTGTGTTTTGGTGCGCGGATGATGCCATCAACCTGATGACATCAGCTTGCCATTGTTAGCGGGCTTACCTGCATTGAAAAAACCCCACTGACCTGCTAACTTTAGTGTGAAAGTGGTGTCATTCTTTCTTGATGTATGACTTAACTTGCTCAACAGTCCAGAGTCTCCATACTGTATTTTGCGGTTCACAATGCACTACGTATTTTCGAGGGCGACAGGTCCCTCTTTCACTACTTTGGGAACAGTAAGAAGACCACTACCTGAGACCTGGGCTCATATGGTAAAAGCAAATCAAAAAAATTAGAAGGACCACAACCATCTAAAACCAGTAAAATAACCTTATAATCTTTTATAATTGATACAGGTAAGAGGTGTATAACATAAAGAGAAAAATCTGCCGCCATGACCAACATTCCCTGAAAGTTTTATCAAAACCTGTTGAGATCCTTTTGGATTATTTGAGAAAATGTGGAAAACTGCCCTATTTCATAATGCCAACAAATCCTTAAAAAAATCTTGAGTCAGCACCCTGACAGAGATCACCACAAAAACCAAAACCCTTCTTGCTTGTGTCATGATCAGCATGCCCCAGAATGGCACCAAAACCTGTGGAGAACTTACTGGCGAAAATGTGGAAACTTCCCTACCTTCCACTGTTAAAATATCCATCAAAATATTCCTGGGTCTGGATTCGGATCATCACCAAACCTAATCCCTACCTTCCGCTCAGTGGCAGCTAGCCAATATAGGGCGCTAGGGCGCCGCCCCCCCAGTGGAGAGTGTGATTTTAAATGTATTTACTTTATTTTGAAACATGAATATTACCAAAAATTACTTATTCAAATGTGTAATAAAAATAAAAATATAAACATAAATATATACAATTATTATATTAAGTAATTAATTTTCATTAATGTAAAACAAACGTAAGCCTAAACGTCTCTACCTCCATGTCTGATGGGCGCTGGAAAAAGCGCCCATCAGACAGTGACGAATGGCCAATAAGGGACTGTTGCTAGGGCAAGATAAGCACATATCAACGTGAATTTGGCCAATCAGCATCGTTGGAAATAATCTCCGAAGGGCGCTTCTGACATCGCCCCTTGGGTTAATTCGGCTCGTGTCAATGCCGCTGTGCTGTATTAACTGGTGTTAGATTAACTGGTGACAGTCCAGGCAGATGTGAAGGGGGCCTGGCTTTGAAGGACCCTTTTGTTTACTATCCAAACATCTCCCAAATCCATAATATATACAAAAATTAGCTCTTTGCATCCATTTACTTACTTAGTGGTGGAAGTGACTTCACAACATTTAGCGTGACAACGAAAGATTTTGAAGAATTACAGACTTATTTGACAGCGTAAATATACCGAAGGTATTTTATAGGTAGCTATCTTAGATGCCTGATGAAAATGTCAAACTTTCAACAGTGTCAACTTGTGATAGCCCCAAAACCTGCATTTTACCGTCACTTTGGCGTATCAACAAACAATTCGTTCATGCTCAACGTATAACAGAGTCGGGAGGACTTTAAAATAGATAAAGAGAAGTAGGGTTTTTATGTAGAGGAAAAGAAATGTGGAAAATTACACACATGTTCACCCTACTCATTTCTGTATAAAGTTATTTTTAATTTACACATGCACACATGTTCCCCTTACTCATTTCTGTATAAAGTTATTTTTAAGTTTACAAATGTACGCATGTTCACCTTACTCATTTCTTTGTATATAGGTTATGTAAGCTTCTTCGGCAATATATGGTTGACCATTTGTATATATTTATGTGTGTGTGTGTGTAGGACATGTGTGTGCACCATTCTTTAATCTGTTATTTTTATTTGGAATCAATAATAACACTTTTATGAAGCACTGGTATCCTGTAGTTTGTGTCGAATCGTAGTAGGATGGTTGTTAAAAACTGAGTGTTGCACAGTACTGCCCCACCAAGAATATTTTTCACCTGCCGCCACTGCTTCCACTGTTAAAATATCTGTCAAAATATTCCTGGATCTTGAATCAGATCATCACCAAACCTAATCCATTCTTTCTTGTGTCATGACCAACATTCCCCAAAAATTTCATCAAAACCTGTGGAGAACTTATATTGCAGCAGATAATTGCATATTTCGGAAGAATCGTTCACATGAGGATGCAAGCATGAAATTTGGCACAAATACTCTCTAAGGGCCACTCTTTTTGAAAAATGACGTTAGACACTCGAAAATTCAAGATGGCACCATTTTTCAAGATGACCTCCCTCAGTATCAAACACATCATTTTTTTCAGTTAATTCAACAGTTCAAATGGTAATGCAAGCATGAAATTTAGCACTTATACTCTCTAAGGACAACTCTTTTGAAAAATTACATGAGACACTTGAAATTTCAAGATGGCGGCCATTTTTTAAGATGGCAGCATTTCTTCAAGATGGCCACCATAAAAATCAGAGGCTCATTATTTGAACAGTTCCAATGGTGATGCAGCCATGAAATTTGGCACAGACACTCTCTTAGGGCCACTCTTGAAAAATGACGTTAAAAACCTGAAAAAAAAGAGAGACAACTTACTGGAGAAAATGTGGAAACTTCCCTACCTTCCACTGTTAAAATATCAGTTATTCCTTTTAAATTTCACCAAAACCTATTCATAGCTTTAGGAATTATCCTGTTCACAAGCTAACACTAGCAGAAACATGACATCGTCGTTAGAGAAATCGTTCGTCATGTTTCCCTCATGCCTGACCCCTATTTTCCCCCAATAAACATCCTGCTGAGGGGGTTTGTGTTCACACCATGTCCGCACTAATCGTCATTTAAGTAAACACCAGAAACACTCTTGATGAAAGGTGATGTGCTGTCATCCTGCAGGTCATCCATTACCCCTCACATTTGAATCAGAACCTGGTTAATGAGAAGGAAATGCCTAATTAGTACCTCATGATAAAATGACTCCAGCGTATATACCGCGCCGTAAGCTAACGGGCCAAGCAGCTGTCAGAAGACGTCTCAGCTCATACATCCGAGAGTGTGTCCTTGTTCTGACAACATGTCCACTCTTTATTTTTATCTCCTGTTCCTTTTTTGTGGAGCTCCCCGGAGACGCAGCGGCACCTTGTTTTACCTGTCAGGAGGAAGTTTCAGACGTCCCGCGGGAGCTACGTACACCGTCAGAGGGAGGAAACAGATTTAATTACTGAAGTGGCAGGTTGGACTACTTTGTGTTCTTCAGGGAGAGAAAGTGTGGAGAGTTTCCAGTAAATACACAAATCCAGCAGTAGACCGCCATCGCTACAGCCCCCGCGGTGGCGTTCTAGTTACCTCCGCTAAGGAGGTTATGTTTTTGCCCATGAAGTTTTCTTTATTTGTTTGTTTTTTCCTGAAGTTGTCAGGACATGTTGGTGATGACCCAACTTAAAAATACATTTTGGTGATGATCCAAATAACCACCATTAGCAAACCATCATTTTTGCTCAATAACTGTCAAACTAATAATGATACCAACATGATTCTGGGTGCTAGGTGTGGGTTTTTTAGGGTCAAAGGTATCATGTTATGGTGGTAACTTATCATAGAACTGTTGATTATAGATGCAACAGCAGTGTGTGTATCATTAGTCTTTTTACCTAGCAACCAAATGAAGCCACAGCAACTTTGTGTTGGCATGTAAACACTCCAGTTATCAACACTAAAAAGTTTTTAAAAATCTGCTGCAACACTGAACAACAGTGAGAATATCGTATCGGGTGTCATTACCTCAAGGAGATGCTATATTGAATTGAAAATTCAGAATCACAGGAGCTAAAATGCATAACAAAAATGAATAAATAAATCATAATAAATTAGATTTAAAAAATACTACAAGGAAAACTGAATTAATAAAATTTAAAATAATATGGTAAAATGAGATAGTCAAACAACAAATGCAATATAAAATCTGCTAAGTGGGATAATGAAAAAAAAAGATTAACAGAGAGTAAAATTCCAGAACAATAAATCTGAACCAAAATGGAAAAATAAAACTGATTAATAGGATTAAATATGAATGAATGAATGAATATATAAGATGAAATAGTAATACATATAATCATCTTAAAAGCAGACTAAAGAGGTAGGTCTTGGGCTGCTTTCATATTTTCAGTCCCAAAACTGTTTCATCCATGCTGCCTTTACACACATCTTCTAAAAATCCTTCCCTTGGCTGGAGTTTTCCAAAAGATACGTTTTCAGATAAAGATTGGATTTCAGCCTCTGCCATGGAGATTTGTTTTTGCCGTCGATGTTTGTTAGCAAGATTATGCAAAAACTACTGGATGGCTTTTGCTGAAATTTTCAGGAGATGTTATTAATGATCCAACTTAAAAATGATACGATTTTGGTGGCGATTCAGATAACTGCCATTAGCAAACTATCATTTTTGCTCAATAACTGTCAAGCTAATGATGTTATCAATATGATTCTGGGTGCTAGCTGTGGTTTTTCAAGGTTAAAGAATCATGTTATGATGGTAACTTTATCATGGAACTATTGCTTATAGATGTAACAGCAATATGTAAGCTACCTTGCCTATAGCTGCTTATACCATCCAATAGTGTAGCTATGCACCTTTATCTTTTCTTCCATAAACTACCAGTCAGCATGGTCACTAATAAAACCGTAACACCAGGTCTTGTATCGTAGTATAGAGCAGGGGCGGGCAACTTTGATTACCATGAGGACCATGTGCCTGAGGGCAGCACTGTTGCTTTTTGTCAGGCACTGTTAATGAGGAAAAATATATATGAATTGAAAAAAAAATCACAAATATATCAATCAATCAAACTGTATTTATAAAGCTCTTTTCATACATAAGATGTATCACAAAGTGCTGTACATTAAAATAAACAAGCAGATCAGAGAGATACAGATTAAATAAAGGATCCCACCCACCCACCCTCCCAGCCCATATTTAACACAGACAGCCACTCACACGCAAAATCATGTACCCCCCCACCCCACACACACACACACACACAAAGACTCTAAGCCAGGACTCTTTAGAAATCCACAGAGGACTGAGGAGACGCTATCTTGAATTGAAAATAAGGAAACACAGGAGCTAAAACAAAACTGACTGAATAAATAATAAATAAATAAAACCATGATACGATATGACAAAGGTAATAAAATGCCAAAAGTTGATTAAGATAGAACTCTTTTAAAACCAAACAATTAATAAATAAAAAGTGGTGAAACATTAAATAGTAACTCAGAAACTAAAATGGAGTAAACCCCATAAAATGCAGATTAAAAGAGTAAAACAAAATTCAGCTAAAAGCCAGATTAAAAAGGTAGGTTTTGAGTTTGCTTTTAAAAATATGAACAGTAGGTGCCGCCCTCAGGTCCTCAGGTAGACTGTTCCTCAGACGGGGGCCGTAATAGTGAAAGGAGGCTTCACCGTATGTTTTAGATCTAACTTTAGGGACTATTAAAAGACCACTACCTGAAAACCTGAGGGCTCTCGTGGGCTCATATGGTAAAAGCAAATTGCATAAATAAGAGATTTGAAAAACAATAAAAGAACCTTAAAATCTATTCTAAAAGATACAGGCAGCCAATGTATATAACATATATATAATGTCAATATAGCCAATATAATGTTTCAAAACAAGATTCTGCCAGCATTAGTATATTTTAACTCCAAACACAATAAAAGTTCATGATTTAATGGGCATGGAACAGAACTAAAGCCAATATAACCTTCTTTTAATGCAATAAAAGAATGACTTTTTTTTTTCCAATTTATAGGAATAAATATATTACCTCTAGTGTTCAGTCCAGATATATTTATTAGTAATATACGTGGCAATTTCACCCTCCCAGTTTGTGCATTAAGAAGTGCTGGTTACTCATGATGAGTTGTATTTAGCAGTTCTGTTTTCCTCATGTTTTCCATCAGTTTGTTTTTTTGGGAAATGATTGTTAGGCTGCAGTGAGTGTGGTGTAGGGCCGCATGTGGCCCCCGGATGGCCAGTCACCCACCCCTGGTATAGAGCATCATAGTAAAATAGCAACACTTATTATGTTTTGGCTTGTAAACAGTCCAGTTATCAATCTTTTCAGCCGTATCAACGTGTAAACAACAGCGAGAATATTGTATAGAGTTAGAGCGACATCACCTCGAGGAGAGGTCCCGAAATGCTGTTTTCCTCGTTTTCCCTGTCCACACAAAGACATCAGTCATGGTGTTTTTGAAAATCTTCACTTTGGCTGGAGTTTTCAGTGACCTACATGTGGACAGAAGGACAAATGTACAGAAAAACCTCCATCTTTAAAAACACCTGCATACATGTGGACAAAGCCTCAGAGGAATGTTTCCATCACCCTGTCGGATCAGTGCTGTGGAGAATTAAAGCAGCCCTGAATGCAGAAGAGGGTCCAGCCTGGAACAAAAAGGCTCACCTAATAAAGTGGCCAGTGAGATCAACTAAGCATGTAATTTTTTACAGTGCGTCAATGAATCTCCAGTCGTTAACACTGACTGCAGTGCACGTTCATGGATTCTTAAGTGAACCTGAAGTCGCCTGCAGTGAGTTGGTCCGTCCTACATCTGCAGACCCACTTACTCAAACACCCTGCGGTGCATTTGGGGTGACCACACCGCAGACGAAAGGTTTTAACATGCTGACCAGGTAGACCCACTGTCCAAACTTCCTCCAGTTTGTGTTTGTTTAAATTGTATTATAGCGCGCAGAGTGCTTCTCATTTAGAGATCTAATTCTGTACAGAGGTCACGCACGCTCACCTACATGGTCAGATGATATTGTTTTTGTACTGCAGTACGCAGCGGGGTTGTCCTGATTGTCTTTCAGCCACTGCAGGGACTGTACACACACACATACACACACACACATACTCTAAACAAGGGGCAGTCCAGTAATGGATCAGACTTTGAAGCTGATAGATTATTGATCAGGAGCCAAGATGGATGATTCTGCTTCTTCTCTTGTCCGTGAACATTAACTAAAGAAACTAAGGAAGAAAAAGGAGGAGGAAACTCAAGAGGAGGAAAGACGGAGGAGGAGAGCGAGCACTTTGTTACTGTCTCTGCATACTGCCTCTGCTGCCCTCTTGTGGACAGCTCTTTAAGGACTTAAAAGTTAGAGAAGAAAAAAATTGAATTGAGCAAACACATACTCTAGCTGACTAAATAATTATGTGATCGCACAAATTGCATCACATTTTGTTATCTTATATTAAAGGGACTGTGAGGAGTTTCTAAGTAATTGCAAAAAAGTCTCACTTTTAGATATATGCCTGATCGAAATACACACTTATTGATGAGTTTTATAGCATCAAAATACGTTATCTATAAATGCTATTCCTTAGCTTCTTGGTTGGGTCGGGCAGGACAGGGCTGGACTGGACTGGCCTGGATACTCAACTTCGGGAACAAGACAATTAAAACTCGAGCAAATTTATATTATTCGGACACGTCTTAGAGCACTGGGCTGTAAGTAGCGATATATAGCCGGCTACAAAACTACGATACTAAGTTTTCCAAAAATTGCTTGTTGTCACACATCAAAAACTACCGCTACGTAACTAGAAAGAGATACATTACCTCGTCGCTTTGCATCCTGTAAGTTGTTGAAAAAAGAAGTTGTAAAGCAATGCAGAGTTCTGAGGAAGGTCCGAGCTGCATTCATTAGCATCACAGCACACACACACTTTGGCTTGGGTCACGTCTTTTGGTGCGTTCCAGTTGTAGTCAGAAGTAGGAATTTCCGGGTTCCGAGTAGGAAACTGCAACTGGAACATCCCCGAAGTCTGAATTTCCTCCTGGGAACTCAGTGAAACCTCGCCACCCCCGAGTTGACAATCGAAGATGGATGCCCCCAGTGTGAACAGTTATTTAGCTCCTGTAATAATCAATTTATTTGCACTTCTGACTGGGGTGTGTCGCTCTAGATCAGCTGTATACATAGTATTGTTAGACTTATATTTACAAAAATGCTGCCATAGTGATAATCACATTCTTCATGTGATATTTGTGAACAACAATGCAGGGCGTGCTAACAACAGCTAACAATAGCCTGGTAGATCGGCATGTTTTTTTCAGACTTCAACTGGAACACTGATAAGTCTGAGATGATGTCACTCCCAGTTCCGAGGTTACTGGAACGCAGCATTACGACAGTCTCTGCGCGTGCTCATGGGTAGCAGAGTTTTTGTGTCACCGGTAATAGATTTTCCTCATAGTTCCTTTAAGCCTGATTCATCACCTTTACAACAAGATGCAACTGGTAAGCATCATGAATTTATGGAGTGGGACGGCCCTGAGGAGTACATTAATAGTTGTGTTTGGACCATTATTGACTTTTTGTTTGTTAGTGAAGTTTGTTGTCATGGTTCTTCTGACATCTTTTGCTCAGGAGCAGGTGAGGCCTTCCTGAAAGACACCTCCCCAGAACTGATTGCTCAGCAGCTGCAGCTGGCTCAAAGGTATAAAGCCATGATGGCTCAGCCTGCTTTTCTCTTCTCCCCTCCAGACTGCAAAGCCTGCAGAAGACTGCTGTGCTACTTTGGGCTCCATTTACACAACAACATTGTCACCAGAAACAGAAAGGTTTTTCCTTTGCTTTTTCAAAAGAGCTCCGTGTTCATTTCATTTATTTATTTATCTCAAACTTTTAAAAAAAGAAAACAAAAGGAAATAAAGAAATAACAAACAACAACAACCAAATCCAAACAAGTAATATGTAAACCAACTTGTACTGTTACTGTACATCAGTGGTTCCCAAACTTTTCACAGCCTGTACCCCTTCAGACACTTGACCTCCACCCATGTACCCCCTACTCTCACACTTATAGCCCCACACTTGGTAAGCCGCAGCAGACCAATCCAGACGGCTTACGTAGTTCAGGGAGCGTGCGTAGACGTGCACTGCGGAAGTACGATATAGCACTGTTTAGGCTCGAAAAATGTACTAAATGACCTCGTTTCGAACTAATTATGGACGTTACCTGCTCAGGACACTTGGATTACAGCGGATGAGCAGTATGAAGGAAAATAGGCACGTTTTTGTGGACTTTCATGGACCTTTTTCTTACGGGCGCCGTCGTCCCCTGTTAGATGGACGTTTGTTCACAGCGAAAATCCCCCCGGACCTCCGGCTGCATTTGAGACATCAAAAAAGTGCTCCAGAGTGTTGCTCAGCATGAGGGTGAGTAGAAAATGAGGCCAAATCGTTGTTTGGGTGTAGTGTTCCTTTAAAGTCAAAATTTCTTGATTGAGGTTGAAATGACAACAATAATGTCAAAATAGAATTTTGAGAAAAAAGTCAAAATGTCGAGAAAGAATTTGAAATGTCAAGAAAAAAACTCACATGTAATAAATAATGTCAAAATACATGATCAACTTTATTCTTGACTTTCCACTTTTTTCTTCACATTTTAACTTTAATCTCATCATTTGGACTTTTATGACCAAATTGTATTTCAACTTTATTGTCAACATTTTAACTTTAATCTCAAAATTTTGACTTTATTCTCGTCATTTGGACTTGAATCTCGTCCAAAAATTATTTTTACCATCGAAAATGGCTCAGATACTTCCCGGACTCACTAAACAGATTTATTTACCAGCAACTTCAGTGGGCAACACCAGCTCACTTTTGAAAATAGAAATTTACATTTCTGGAACATATTCATTAATGAATTTGAAACTAAAAAGTGCAAACTCACCATAGCTTAATTAAGGATGTCTGACTGAACTTATGTTGATATAAGAATCTTAGACTATTCTGATTTCCTTCTCCGAGATGCCTCACAAATCAAGCCCTTCTGCCAACACTTCAGGGCCTTTATCAAATTTCCTTTACCTGACAAGTATTCGTGTACCCCCTAGGTCACTTTGCGTACCCCTGGGGGTACACGTACCCCAGTTTGGGAATCACTGCTGTACATCAACAAATTAAGCATGTGAGTCCAAAAACATGCATAGTAACCAGTTTGACAAGGAACAGAAAGAAGCAAAGAGCTTATTGAGTCCTGCCCCTTCCTTACAAAACAGATACAATACTGAATTATAACTCAATACTCGCTGTCATTATTCATGGAAACAATGTAAATTCATGGGTAATAGTAACCCACTTCTTGATATTAATCACCAATGACAATGATTTATGATCCGTATAACTCGTTTTTGTAATGTGCAGATCTTTTGTAGATTGGTCTTACATGTGTTACCCCAGACTTCAGCACAGTAGGAGAGGTATAGCAGGATCATGGAGCAGTAGAGGGTGCGTAATGATTTTTGTGGCAGTAAATATATATATATATATATATATATATATATATTTTTTTTTTAAATATATTTTTTGGGCATTTTGTGCCTTTATTGATGGGAGAGAGACAGTGGATAGGCTTGTGAAAGAGGGTGAGAGAGTAGGGAAGACACTCTGCAAACAGGTCACAGGCAGGATTCGAACCTGGACCGGCAGAAGCAAGTACATGGGGTGCCTGGTTGCTAAGCACTCCGCCAAACCAGCACCCCGTAAATATTTTGTTTTGCTGATTATTCCAATACTCCTTGATATTTTTGAGCACAAACATTTTATGTATGGTTTCAAGCAGAGGTTATGGTCAACCAGAATACCCAAGAACTTACTTTCATAGACTCTATCAATAAGTACATCATAACTCAGTAATACCATCCGTCTTTCTATTTCCAAATACCATTAATTTTGTTTTACTAACATTTAGTGATAGTTTGTTTTTGTCAAACCAGCATTTCAGTTTACACAACTCATTCTGGACCGTATTTATCAGCTGCTCTAGGTTATCTTCAGTATATAAAATATTGGTGTCATCAGCAAACACAATAAATTTTAATAAATCAGACACTGTTCACTCAGAGACGTTGTGAAAATGATGAGGGTTCACACAGATCCATAAGAATGGCTCACAACACTGTAGTGAAACAGCTGTGTTACAACACTTGTGTGCTTGTGTGTGAGTTTCTTGTCTGGATAACAAAACAAAGACAGTAAGCAGCAAACATCTTGCTCCGTAGACGACCAAAGCGGTTATTGTTGTTGTTCCTAGTGCATGCACAACCTTAATCTGAAAGAGTACGTCATTGTCTTCCCTGAAATCATGATTCCTGTTTAGGGGTAGATGGATGCCAAAACATTTTCAAAACTTTACTCTGGACCCTGGTTTCAAAAGTTTGTGGATTCAGGCACTCGTAAGATTAACACTTTATGCAATATTGAAAGAAATACTTTCAAAACTAAGCTGCAGGGCACATGGGCAAACACTGCAGGCCAACAAAACAAAGCCTGTGTTTACGAGAAGTGGAAGATTGGTTTAAGGATTATGGCCAACTTTATGAGAGAGGATGATTTTTTCAGGACTGATGTAGATCCACAACTTCACCTTTTTGAACCAGAATATATTGAGGAGGGACTACATGTTTACTCCCAGTGTATGAGCTAAGCTAACTAGCAGTGGTCGAAAAATGTTGTAGTGTTGCTTAAATTGTCAATAACATTGGTACAATGTTGAGAAATCACTTAAACAAGCAACAAAAGAAGATTTGGGGTAAATTGACCTTTCTTAAAATTAATTTTTAAGCTTCAGTTTCCTACTGGTTGAGCACCCCTTTAAAAGGGCCTATTGCAGCCTAACATCTGTTTGCATGACTTCCTGATGAAGGCTCGATGCCAAAACGCGTCAAAGTTTGTTTTTAAGGTCTACATGGCCATGCCGTTAAAATAAAGGCATTTTAATAGTATTAAGAGAGTGCCTTGGAGTCTCTCCTTTTTGTTTCAAGGACTTTTTGAACTCTGTCGAGTCCAGGTAGCACTCCTTTTCTTTTGTCTTCTAATTTTCAAGCTTTTTGCCTTTTATTGGTCCTAAAGAGAGACAAAAGATGGAAATGGCACAATGTAGAATCAGACCATGATTCGAGACCTCCAACAACCAATTAACTTTTGACTGAAGCTGACATATAGCTATTAGCACTTTAAAATGACTTGACAAAAACGTATCACAAGCAGGCATAAACCACTGTTAGCTCAGGCATGTTGACTCCAAAATCCTACAGGAGTCCAGCACAGGACATCATGCGGTGGTTGGTCAAAAAGTCCAAGGACTTTTGAGAGTTTCTGTCCTCACAGCATTTCAGATCAAACTGAGGAAGGACAGAAAACAGAAGGAGACATTGAGGTCGTGTTGACATATGGACAGAACTTATATACTACTGCACTGTGTCTGCGGTGAGAGAGGAGCCTCAACAGGCATCACACACATCTATATACTGTTACACACTGATGACTGACCAACTGGGGTGTACACCACTGTTAGCTCAGGCATGTTGACTCCAGAATCCTACAGGAGTCCGGCACAGGACATCATACAGTGGCTGGTCAAAAAGTCCAAGGACTTTTGAGAGTTTCTGTCCTCACAGCATTTCAGATCAAACTGAGGAAGGACAGAAAACAGAAGGAGACATTGAGGTCATGTTGACATATGGACAGAACTTATATACGACTGCACTGTGTCTGCGGTGAGAGAGGAGCCTCAACAGGCATCACACACATCCATATACTGTTACACACTGATGACTGACCAACTGGGAGTGCACACATCTGTCAGTGTGTGTCCTTGACTGGGGATGGTCAAGGACAACAAGTCACCATGACGAGAAAAAGAGACTCTGTATGGTTTTTACCTATCGACTGGTTTCCTGTGTGAGAACACCATGTGTAGGTTTTACTGTAAAATAATGGAAGAAAAGGTCCAAAAAAAGGTGTCGCCCTCTGGTTACAGGTTATGGAAGAGACAATTAAGACACACAGCTACATTACTGCACAATATTCTGCAGTTATAGATGAACAGAGACTTAAGCATGTCCACATGTAGAACTTAGGTTTTCTGTGCTTTTGTCCTTCTTGGTACCTGAAAATGCATGATTTAGAAAACTCCGGCCAAGCTAAAGCTTTTTGAAAATTACATTTTGGGTGTCTCTATGCAGGCATGGAAACTGGGGAAAAACGGATTAAGTCCAGAAAGGTCACACTCTCTCCACTCTCTCCTCAAGGTGATGTCACTCTATGTGATATTCTCACTGTCGCTAAAATGTGTTGCAGCAGATTTTGTTAAACTGTTTTAAAATTGCGATAACTGAACTGTTAACATAACTTTACAGAGCAGATGGAGCGGCCTGATTCAATGCCTTAAATCATGCAGATCCATCTTGCCAAGCTTCAATCCTTGACAACGTCACTCAGCTAAAGCTAAAGCTGAACGATCGAGATGACAGCAGGAAGTGACTGCAGGTTTGAAATCAATGGCGGTGTGTGCAGTGGTCTTTGTGGATGTGGCAATATCTGCAGTTTTATCAGAAATTGACTCAATTTCTTCTTTAAGAGATGAGCTAGAACTTCGCTTAATGCTTTTCTTACAGGAAACAATGTTTTTGTTCTTCTCCTGACCGGTTTCAGTACCAACTAGGGCTGGGTATTCCAGCAACCCCATGATACGATACGTATCCTGATACTGAGGCCACGAAACGATACTCATCCCGATACACATAAATTGTGAAAATTGACTGCGCTTTTCACAGAATTCCCAGCAACTTTTGTGTTTCATTACAAGAAGAAAAAGAACATTACATTGCATTACCCAAAGAGTATTTACAACAACTGTCCAAACACTGAGGCCGTATCGATTCTGCAGAATCAGTATCGATACATGTATCCCCAAGAAGTGCATGAGGATATTTTGTCATATCGATATTCTGAGCACAGGCCTAGTACCAACTGGCTCCTCTGGTCATGAAAATGATGGGAAGGACTCCAAACCCCATTGCGGTAATCGTGTTTCCGCTGGTTGCCTTCATGGACGATCAAATGAGAAATTGGGAAGCTGAGGATCACTGCTGGGAAACTGGGAGAGAATGCAAAAATACTCTGCGGATGATGCCACTTAGTCTATGGTAGTCACAGTTACTCAACAATACCTGGTGAAATATACTCTCCTCAGAAGTTTTCCGGGAGAAATTGGTGGGGATTGTTGCTCTGCGAGGTTCATTTCACATAGATGTGTTAAATGATACATCTGTGTGGTATAATTTAATGTAAGACGATAGTCTAAGGTAGTTGAAGTTAACAGCTAACTGTTGTCAGCCATTAGCCGCTACATATAGCCACTACATATGATAAGTCATACATAGTGGCTAACAGCTAACTGTTGTTAGTCAATATGTATGCACTGTAAAACCTGATGAGTAAGTTCAACTCAAATGATTTGAGGAAACCGATTGCCTTGACTCATTTAAGTTTATTAACTTGTACTGTAAGAGTTTATAAAACTACTTTATTGAGTTAAAGTTACTTAAGTATGTACATTTATGGTAACATAAGTAAATTAATTTTATGGGTTAAATTCAATAAAGTTTACTAAACTTAAACCATTTATTATTTTATACTCATAAAAAGCCTTTCAAAGAGCTTATTTAAGCGACTGCATATGTATTAAATATAGTCAGTTGAACTTACATTAATCTCTTTCACACAATAGAAGAACAAACAAACTCAAAGAAACCAATGAGCGTTTTGACATAGCTCATATGAAGAACAAATATCAGTCCAAACAAAGTCAAAAGAGAATCTGGCCAAGCTATACAACATATTGCCACCTGATCCTCAACTATCATGGACACATGACAAGTAGCAGGATATTGGCACACCAGAAGTATTTAGTGCGCACCAAAGATGTTTTGGCCCAGGGTTTGGTACGTTAGTGTCAATGTGAATGCAACCAACTTTGGTGCGCACCAAATCAGCTGGTCTCGATCCGCTCCATCTCCCTACATTTGGTGCGGTTTCACTGGTGTGAAACAAAGTGGTCCGAACTGATCTACTTTTGATGCATTATGGGTTTTGGAAGCACTGAATTATGGGTAAAGTCCTTCATTATTTACTTCCTGTTAATCCCGCGGTTGAATCTTAAACCTCATATTTTAAATCAAGCCGTCATTCAGAAAAAATTGCCTGACTTAACTAGTACTAATACGATGTTTACGCTCCTCTCGTCCAATGCAGAGTGAAAATGGCTTTTCGTGCTGAGCTGGGACCCTCATGTCTCAGATGCAGCAGGGTTTCCTACTCAGGTCAGCAGGGGCCGCTCTTTTAGTTAGATAAAATGAGTTCATGAAATCCACCGAAATAAAATAAGTTCACATAACAAACTTGGAATGTTTAAATAATACTTAAACAATGAAAAACAAATATGGATACTCAAATCTGCTGAGTTATTTATTCATTTATTTATTTTTGAGTTAGACCGACTTAGTAGAAATGAGTGCCTGCTACATTTTTGGGGAATTAAGTTGTTTTCACTCATTTTATTTATGAAGATGTGCAGTTAGGTTTTACAGTGTGCTACGTATAGCCGCTTCAACGATTGTCCAATCACAAGCTGCTGATGTTTTTTTAGGTTCTGCCTCTGAAAACATTTTCAAACGGCTCTTTCCCAGATGAATTAGTGAAATATTTCTGTGGTGAATATGTGTAGCTGTTCATCTGTCAGGTTAGAAGTTACAACATTGTTTCATCTTTCACTTGGTTTGGTTGTCTTTCACACTGCACCCAGTCAGACGGACCCAAACTGTCAAATAATGTGTGTTATAGCCACCCACCACCAAGAATGTTTTGTGTGCCACAAGAGGAAGATAAAGCTGCATACACTTTGTATCTGTTAGCACTGGCAGATTTTATTGGGCCCTAAATAATGGATGGATGAATTACCCAGAAAAGTATGTCTGTGGTCTGTGGGAAAAAACTAACAAGAAAACAAGACATCTCTTCTTCTTCTACTTTTATATGATGCAGGCGGTAGACTTCTCAAAGGTCTAGAGCTGCTAATGTGTGTGTGTAACCTACATACAGCAGACATGTAGGGAAGTTTTAACCAGGGCAACGACACCAACGTCCTTCATCATGCAACCTGAGAGCGCTGTGCATGTGTGTGTGGGTGTGTGTGTAGGTGTGCGCCAGCTCACTCCCTCACTGGCTGACATTCTGCCGCTCTGACATTTAAGGATGGGATTAACAGCTAAATAATGAGAGAAAAATCTCAGGAAGTCGCTGCTTTTTAGACTTAGAGACCTCAAGTGTTTGTGCGAGGTTTGTGTGTCCTCGTGTGCAGGAGTGTGTGCGTGTTGTCCCTCCATTAACGAGGTCTCACATTTCTGGAAAGCTCCGAGATTTCTTCACTTTCACTCGGCATCCTGGGCGACCTTCAGACAGGAAACAGAGCTGATGTACTGCAGATACTGTCCGTCACGCTGCCTGCACTAAAATAAAAAGTTTGACCAGAAAATGACTTTGAGAAACTCTGCAAAAGTACAAATATGAAAGTAATTCAAGTTCAGCATCAAGTAAAAGTACTGATTAATAAAACACAACACAACTAATACTGATTAAGAATAGTGTATAGCTAGCAAGAGAAGAATACTGAGTAAACATAGGAACTGAAAACCATTGTTTACAGATCATAAAGGCACAACAACATCTGCATTAATGTTCAAATACACAGTATGGCTGATTAAAGTACGACAGCCTCCTGCAGAAAATCTTAAAGGGACACGCCAGCATCTTTTTGTTTTCATGTCTTGCCCCTCTCCCAAGTCCATTACAAGAAGATAGATACCATTCTTTCAACTGTAGTAACAAGATAGAGGTGGGCAGAGCTCAACCACCAATAACTAGCTTAGCTCACTCACTGAGAGTGAATGGGTAGTATTAGCCTTCCTTAGCCTACATTTATCAGATAAACTCTTCAGCAACTCTTATGCTGCGTTCACACCGTAAGCGACCCAGCTACCAAAATCGCAACACCCACTGACGTAGCGTCGCACATCCATAAATACCTCATTTTGGTCCCCGTTGTCTTTGCTCGGTGACGTCACGTCCGCTCGAGTTTCACCGCGATCATATCATATATCATATAATAGGATGTATAAGCGGACATTATTCCAGGTGTATTCTTTTCATTCACTTATCAACCACAAAACACTGCAGCTGATGCCCT
This sequence comes from Scarus forsteni, assembly GCA_036419115.1. Classification (NCBI taxonomy): domain Eukaryota; kingdom Metazoa; phylum Chordata; class Actinopteri; order Labriformes; family Labridae; genus Scarus; species Scarus forsteni. The sequence continues at coordinate 10,376,015 of JAZDUH010000084.1, read as the reverse complement.
GCAGCAGCATTATCTGTGAGATTCCTACGGTCCGTCTAGGCGGAACTAATGTCCTCACTGACTAATGTTTCCCACACGGACATTAATTGTTCCTCTGTAGTCCGGATGAAAAACTGTCTGTCACTGGCACCGTCACACACGCACACACTGCTGATTGCCTGTTGCCGCACAGCCACGCCCCACATCGTCTGAATAGATCAACTTTTTTTACTCTGACATCGCGCAACAAGCTATGTGGTAGTGTGAAAAGCGGCTGTCGCATCGCGGGAGGGTTAGCCCCGCCCCATCGCGGCTCTACATTGACTTTGCATGGAGAGTGATCGCCGAGGTAGTACAAGTAGCGTGGGGTGTGAACGCAGCATTAGCTGTCTTGCATGCTCATCGTGACTTGTTTCTTTATCGCGTTGATCTTAGTTGTAAACTAAGATCGGCACTTTATGTCATTTTGAAAGAAATACATACAGAAATAAACCACAGGACGCATGCACTGATCACCCATCTGCGAACCACCCATGGCAGCACCAGCTGCTTGTTGAGAAGACAAAACTGTGTGCTCTGTCATGTCAGAGTCTCAAAAATTCTCCAATCACACCAGAAAAAAGTCAGAGACGTTGCCAGAGAAGTCTGTAAACTTGCTTCATATAGCAACAAAGTTGCCAAGTTGGCATATCTGTGCTTATATCTGAAAGAGTTCTGATGGATTTGGATGACATTTTCAGAGAATGTTGGTCATGGCACAAGGACACAGTAGATCCTCGTGGTGACCTAAGACCAAATGTTGATTTAGGATTTTGTCAGAGCTAGCGTGTTTATTTTTGACAATGTCTCACCCAACAATTTTGGAAATGCCTTGGTGGAGGTTTGTACTTTGGGCCACTTCCAGTTAATTTGATAAGTTTGAGTTAAAATTTAAAAAACCTCATCTTTCACCTCTGGCAAGGAGATTATGTTTGTTTGTTTGTCTGTTTTTCTTTTGTTTGTTAGCGAGATTACAAAAAAAATACAGGACATATTTTGCTGAAACTTTTAGGAGATGTTGCTGTTTGCCCCGCTTAACAATCATTTGATTTTTGTGGTGATATGTGTATTAGTCTTGATGCAAAAAAAATCCCCGAATTAAAAAAATCTAGTGGGTTAACAATGGGTGGAATAATAAAAATTATTATATCTCTGCTGATTTGCAATGGATTATCTTCTAATTTTGCAGGATAACATAGGGTCCATGTAAATATCATCAATGAAAATTTTATCTGAACTAAAATTGACATCACAAAAAAATGAAATTAATAATGGGAAATCCCACTGCGGCAACATTCAATAATGTATATAATCAATTTATAATCAAAATTTTAAGCTATGTTCCCAAAACGTGTGTTCTGCAGGATTACAGCCTTAATGTGTGTGCTTAGTTTAGCTCAGATCCTGGCTTGATTCTGGATCAGGTGATACAGAAGTGTATCTTTTACGGGGTTTGACGCAGGTCTGCGGTCTCTAAGTGCTTTTCTAGCTATTTTTATGATAGACCTCTTTACTGTTAATGAAATAACTGGGAGCTTTTAAAATGTTTTCATCATTTTCTCTGCTGGATGATTGACTCTAATCTCTGCTGTCTGCGTAAAACACACTGGACAGCCTGTTTTTAAGAGACCATTTTATGCTGTAATGCTTTTCTAAGTTCATACTTCCTTAAGTGTGTTTATTATTTGTCATCCGTGTAATAGAGCACTTCTGTGAACAAGACAAAAGAAACCCTGAGGAGGACCTCTCCCTCCTCCCCATGTTGATGCACAAGCAGTTCTTCTTTGTTATGGACCAGGAACTCCCCATAAAACCAGATGTCAGTTTGTGCCCATTAGGGGCTATTGTTGTCACCTGAGTGTGCTCCTCACATCTGAGAGCTGATGATCAGCAGCTGAGGGAGATGATCATCAGCTGGGCTGTGAGGCTAGAAAGGAGGCTTGTGCTTCCTGGTCAGGGGGAGCATTTGAGGCCCAAGAGTCAACACCATCAGTTGGCTCTCTGTTTGAGTTTGTGGAGTTTAAAAAAGAAGAAATATGAAAATGGTTAAATCAAACTTCTTTCCTTCTTTTTACATCCTGTCTTCTCCCTCAGCCTCTTTTTTCATGACTTTGTCTCCTTCATTTCTTTTCCAGTCAGAAAGATTCAAGTGGTCGGTGGTGTAAAAACTTATACAATCACCTGTTAGATTTTAATGACCCAATTTTATTTTTAATTTCATCAAAAGTGCTGCTCTTTTATTACTTTGTATAGAAACTTATAAGTATTGTACAGAGGGGTGATTGCAGAGCAGAACATTGTGAATTATTTATGCATTTAAGTGCATAAAAACCCATAGGGGTAGTTAAATGTTGCAGAGGGCTGCAGAAAATAAAAAAATATGCAGAGTAAAGACATAAAATACCAAACTTTGCAGCTGTAAGATTGAGGTGAGCATAAAGGAGCTAAAAAGAGAATTTGGAAATAAAGATGAGAAATGGTTTCAATGTGAAGGTTAGAACACAACGTTATGCCTCCATATAGACACAAGTTCCTTCTTGAAAATGAGATACCACATCTCAAGAGGCGACATTTAATACATTTATTTTCAACTAAGTCAAATATGTTGCTGTTTGCATATATATTATTATTGACTGAGTCTATATTCAGCAGAGACAAATGTGAGTTTAGTCCCTTTGTCTCTACCTGGATGAATCCATCTGTCTATACATATATATATATATATATATATATATGTATATATATATACGTATATATATATGTATATATATATATATATATATATATACATATATATATATGTATATGTACACAAACAAATGTATTTATTATGTATTTGCATCAGGGATGTAATGGTATGAAAATTTCATTTCACGGTTATTGTGACTAAAATTATCATGATTTCAGTATTATCGCAATATTGTTGCAGTGTGCTCAAAATGTTCAAAAAGTACTTTAACACAGTCCTGAGTTCGAGCGTTGAGCGGTGAGCGGCGAGCGTTTCGATCGGAAAAAACGTTTGCCGCCCACCGCTCAACGCTTGACGCTCGAGTTGAAATAATTGAACTTTTCGAGCGAGCGTCTTGACGCGCCGGGACAGCCTTTCAGCGTGGAGATCGTCACTTACGCAGGGCATTCTGGGATTCGGAGTCTTGCTAGTTTGACAAACTGCTAACAAAACTGCTAAACTGGAGACGGATGGAAAGGCGCTCCGCAGCTGGAATAGAGCGCCTGTAGTTGGTATCCAGGCGGGAGATCCTGGCACTAACCCTGGCTAGCAGGTCTTCAAACTAGGCAAGCCTGAAGTACCGCTGGAACTGGCCGTCGTCCAGATGCAGCTCCTGTAAGAGATGGTTGAACTCACCGAGCTCACACCGCCTCCGTAGAGTAGCATGCATCCAGTACAGACGTCGGTGCCTAGCCCACAGCAGGTACAGAGCAGCGATGGTGGTAATCGGAGCCATGTTCGACGATGAAATGATATGATGAAATGATAATGGCGGACGATGTCGCGGCGAGCGGTGAGCGTTTGTTTGCATATTTGTACCAGCATCAAAACTTGAGCGTCTAGCACGGCGCGATTTCACTTGACGCGCGAATACACTCGCGTTCAACGCTTTCGGTATGAACACGCCGTTAGTCTGAGCGAGGCTCCAACCGCTATACAAGACTTCTCAGAGGCCAAACATTGCAAACTGCGCATGCGTGCTTCTGTCTGCGTGAGGGCTGCCTCACCGTGGAGCAGTTCAGGCTTTTCCAGGCACAGAGCAGCATCACCGTGCGTTATTGACACGGTGTGGTAATCAAACACGGTTTAACGGTCATTTTAATTTCCCACAGTAATGATTACCGTGGGAAATTTTACCGCGGTTTACTATTTTACCGGTAACTATTACATCCCTAATTTGCATATATGTTTATCTATAAAGTAAAGAGTATGGCCTCAGCCTGCTCTGTTGTAAAGCCTTGAGATAACACTTGTTATGAGCTGGCTCTATACAAACAGACTGAAAGCCTGAGAATGAAAAGTGAGTCACAGCAGAGAGGCAGAAGAGTGCAGTCTATAAACCAGTGTGTGCAGTAAACAGTGCAACAGACTAAAATATGTGTCACAGTGTGGGGAAAAAATGCAGATGAGTACAGGAACAGAGTTGCACACATGAAAACACAGCTACCAGCTTCTGGAAACTCTACTGCGAGATAAGAAATGCAGCAGCAAGGATGAAAAACTGAACTGCAGTGAAAGAAATCTAAAGAAGAGTGTATTCAAATGTGGCTGTGTTTGGGCTTGGATGGCCTTCAGCTCTTTCAAATTTAGTGAAAACAAAACGGAGATCATTTTGTGTTCCCTGCAGACTGTGATGTCTCTCATTCATACACTGAACTCTTTCTAATCTTATTTAAACCCACTGCCACCAACCAAATTTTGTGAATGATTCATGCTTTTATTTCTTGTTTGGGCTTCTGAAATGTGCTTTATGTTGGTGAATCAGGCCTCCATCGTTCCTTTACAGCTGGTCCAAAATGCTGCTGCAGGCACTGCAAAGGGGAACGTGTCACCCCCATGATGGCCTCCATCCATTGGCTCCCCTTTCATGATACTGAATTGAATTTAACCTTATTTATTTTGAATATAGTCAAAAGAGAACAAAAAAAAAAAAAAAAAAAAAAAAAAAAAAAAAAAAAAAAAAAAAAAAAAAAAAAAAAAAAAAAAAAAAAAAAAAAAAAAAAAAAAAAAAAAAAAAAAAATAGAAGAAAGTATAGTGTAGTCATCACAGACAATAAATACAATATGTATAAAATGGGTGGGAGGATTTAAACTATTTTATGAATCCTTTTAAAGGTTTAATTGTTTTAAGTCTTTCCGTTTGTTCACACGTCAGTACATCTCTGGTATTTCAAAAGTCTTCACACTGTCAAGATCTTAAGGTCTGCTGCTTGTTCTTGCATCTAGACTTAAAGCTTAAGGTGGACATTTTAAAGGTGTAGTCAGCGATCTTCTTATCTAATGCACTACTTGTCAAAATCACCGTATTTCTCCTCTCCATCCACAAGATGTCACCACTGACAGCATGTTGAAAAAAAGTCTGGTTTCAATACACAGCCTTGGCTCTGAATTTCAGCAGGTAAATACTGTGGCTCGGGCAGAGTCACCAAAACAGGGTACACCCCCCCACATCCAGGGGGCGATCATACTCATGCACAGATCAGACAGAGGGGGGAGGGGGAGTCGTAGGTTGCGTAGCGTGCGCAGATAGCGTAAGAGAGAGATACAATATGTGCAGTAGCAATGGCTGAAAAACAGCCCAAAAGAAAAAGGTCAGAGGAGTGAAAAGTGAAAAAGAAGGGCTATGACCATGAAAGAGCGAAGACCCGGGTCAACATTGGTGCTGCTTTCCGACGGTGGAGGGAACTCCGCGAATTAAAAGACCTGAAAACGGACGTGGATGTCGCCGTCTTTCTGCTGGATAGGTAAGCAACATTAGCTTTGTGGTGCTTCACATAACAGTAACAGCCGTCGGGCATTCATCTTATTGTCTAATCTGCCAGAATGTACTGTTGTTGTGATGTTATCAATAAGTCGAGTTGTGGCTACTATTGTCTGATGAGTCGGGGTTACCTTAGCTACGTTGGTCAGCTACGCAGTTTCTACGGCCATCTCCATGACGATGCATGTCTATCAGCTTTCAGGGGTGGAGCCAGGGGTGAGGTATGAAGGGAGAGGCGGGTCTACATTCGTTTATAAACAATCTCTCCACTCGTTTTCTCCCACATCGCTGACTACACCTTTAATTATGGGGACAATTAACTCTGGAAATCAGAAAGTCCCCCGCCTTTGCTACTTCTCAATCTTGTCTTAAGACATATTTTTCTTATTGGCTCTGAATTCAGCATGCAAGTTGAGTGATCTCTGTTTGTGTTATTTTTTTTATTTTATTTTGTTGAGTTTTCGTTCTTACTTTTTCAATATGCCCTATGTTTTATTTATTTGTTTTTTTAATTTTTTTTTTTAGTACTGCTATTTGGTTTTAATTCTTAGTTTGAATTATTTATATATTATTTTAGTCCAACTTGTTTGTCACTGTGCAGCACTTTGGTAAATTAGAAGTTCTTTTTTAAATGTGCAACACAAATGAAGTGGATTGGATTGGATTACAAAAATCAATAGTGTGTTAAACAAAGACAGTGGCTTCTGCAGACTTAAAAATCAAATATTTATACTTGTTTATGTGTCCATAACTCTTGTGTATATATCTGTATATTTGTTTATTTTTGTCTTTTTTATATTTATTTTTTTATTAACTTTTTTAAACTGCTATTTGAATCCTAATTGTCCTGAGAGAATTTTCCATTGGGATTATTAAAGTTTTTGTAATCTAACTTAACCTAATTTAATGTTTCCAACTTTCTGAAATGACCTCCATATTTTTTAAGTTTTTTTTTACTCTGTCGATGAGTTGATAAATTTTCCTCGTGTGAGAAAGCCATCAGCCAGAAACGTGACGTTATTCTCTGTTGGTGTGTTTGTGTGCTGAGACCTCCCACCTGTCCCGCTCTATAAAAGACAGTGAGCAGAAACTCAGGACTCGTCTGGACATCACCTGAGACTGCTCTCTGATTGGACCATCCTCTGTTCTTTGCAGGTACGTTTTTGTTACAGCCTCTTGATGTTGTTGACCTGTTGTAGCTGTTTGAATGTGAGTGAATAGAAATCTACAGAAGAGGATGATATAGGGATGGGCAACATTGATTAACAAGAGGACAACAATAAACCTTTTTTCACTGTCTACGGGCCACAATGTTAGAAATCTTCAGATTATCAAGAAAAGTCTTTCCTAATAGCTGATTTTACCTAATATCGGAATATGATTGGCTTGATAGTTAAGCAATGCATTTATATGATGTTTTTTGATGAAATCCAACAAAACAGCAGCCAAATCTGTCTGTACATTTACTGAGCTGTGTGGGAAAACCTGCATGTCACATGAACGTGTGTTTGAATGGCACAGGAGACTTTGTAAAGGCAGAGAAAACTTCTGAAAACATTCAACAAACTGAACAAATCATTTCAGAAAATGAGTGTCAGTCGAAATTGTCTTGTTGATAAAGACACAGTTAGGAGTGTGTCTTGATTTTTACCGCAGTGATGTCACTAGGGTAAATATTTCAATGAAGTGTTTGAGCTCATGCTTTCTATAAATGTTGGAGCAAGTATCTGGTGAAGAGGGAGTTTTCTCTTTTGCAGGGCTTTGTACACAGGCCATTGATGCATATTTCTATAAAACTTTGTTACCATATTGATCATGAATGAGGAATTTCAAACTGAATTCACCTTTTTTTTTACCCAAGTTTAGCTCAATGGACTCCTCTGAGAAGTTGACAATGAGTCACGTATTTTTATTTTTTTTTTTTTATAAAACTGTTATTCTGAAAATTAATGGCTAACAATAATAATTATATTTTAGCATTAAAAATATCATTTAAGAGCTTCTAAACTCTGGTGTATCAACCATTACAAAAATAAATTATTTTGGTAATTGCTGTTAACGTAACGCAGCTGTAGAATAAACCTTACATAGTGGTCTAATTAATCTGTAAAACACTGTTGGTGTGTTAGTTATTCCACAGCCTTCTAGATTATGGGATATTTTAGTTAAGAATCAAACTATCATCAGCATATTTTGTGTGGTCTTGTGATTGTGATTTTTGTAAAATCTACATAAATTAATATCAGTCAATATCTTGTATTTGATCCCTTCAGCCTCCTATTCCCGGTCAGTCTGGCAGCTCATGATTTTATTCGCCGTCATGTTCATCCGCCGCTGCCTGCAGCTGGTCCTGACCGACATCCGGACTCCATCCTGTCTACATCACTTCCTGCTGGAGTTCTTAGGCACTGCCCTCTTCCTGGGTGCCAGCCTATCAGCTGTCCTGATTTTTCCATCAGCTGGAGTGAGACAGCCATTGAGTTCTAGATCTGAAGGAAACCAGAGTGACCAAAGTGACCTGAACCCCGACTGGAGCCTCCTGGTCAACCTGAGCGGTGACGTTCCCCTGGGAAGCATGTGCCACCCGAGCAACCAGAGCCACCCAAGCAGCCTGTGCAACCAGAGCTTGACGACGACACTGGGACTTCTGTTTAACCAGAGCAAGCTTTGGAACCATTGCCAACTGAACCCTGCGCCTGTCCCTGCTCCAAGCTGCCTGCAGGTGGCGCTAGCGTTTGGTCTGTCTGTGGCTATTGCAGCAGTCTGTGTGGGTGGAGAAGTCCACCTGAACCCAGCCATAACCATAGCAATGGTGCTTACTCTTAAGCTCCGCCTGTGGAGGGCAGTACTATATGTGATTGGACAGCTGTTAGGGGGTGTGGCTTCTGCTGCACTTCTGTTGATGCTGATTGGAGACGTGAGTCCAGCGCTCAACCAGGTGAGTTCCTGTGTCATTATCAGAAGACCGGTCAAGGACAGACAGAGTAATTTAGTCTTTTTTGTTTTAGGTTGTTCCAGGTGTCCATATTTACCAGGCCATCGCATTAGAAACACTGGCAACCCTCCAACTGATCCTGGTCGTCTTGGCTTTAGCCAACACTAACCTTCCCCCCGTGATGTCAAATATGATGGTTGGGCTGTCTGTCAGTCTTGGTCACTTCATTGCAGTAAGTCCCGCCTCCTTGCAGCAGTCTTACCCCTTCATCTTACCCCTTCCCCTTAGCCGTCTGTTTTGGGGTCCAAGGGGAAGGGGTGAAAACGAACTGCTAAGAAATGAGACGCCACTCGATCCCCACTACGTTATCACTTATACCCCAGTCACACATTCCCGTTTCTCATGGCGATTGTCATAATCCTGATGAAACGTGCTTTGGTCGTGGTGCAATGCGCTACTTGGACTGGATCAGTGTTGTATAGTCGTGGATGAACGGCAGGGAACGTGGAAGGGTCCTGACAGTTTTGAACTGTTCAAAACTGTCATGGAGAGTTCTCAGTATAGCAGGGGGAAGCCTAATGCAGTCCTAAGGCAAACAGTATTAGCATGGCATGTACGGAGCTCAGCTGGGCTAATCATGGCTCAATCCTGAAAGCTTTATGAGGACAACTGACAAGGATGTATTCGTTTGTGCCCCAACTGTGTCCTGTTCAAGACGGCACAAGTGACGGGGCTCAGATGGGGCTTACGTGACGCAAACTGAGCTTGAGCGGGGCTGACGTTGTGTCAGCGGGATGGAAATTCAAGGAATCCTTGTCATATCGCTGTATTAAGCTAACTGGAGCAAGATGAACACCCCCAAAGTGCTGTAGAAGTGCTACTGACGGTGTATTTATGGGGTGTCCAGGGGAGAGAAAGTCATTTCATCCCGTATCATAGCGATCAGATCAGCCTTGTTAATCGTGTACAGTCATGCACAATGGCTATGAGAAACTGGAAGGCGTGACTGGGGCATTAGAGCTGCTTGATGGCTGTGACGTAAGCAGATGCGACAATAACTGTAGCCACAGCTGTGAAAGCTAGCTTGTTACAACAAGAAATTTTAAAATGCGACCAACAACGATATTTACTTGATGATTTAATAAAAATTACAATTAAGCGCTTCCTTCGGTCTCCGCTCTGCCTTGTGTCGGCAGGTGTGGTGTATTATGGGAAATTCATTTACTCCTTGGTTTCAAGTGAGGTCCCGGTTTGTCTTCATTTTAAGGACTGTGTCGCCCTTGGTCTCAGCCCTTACCTCTAGCCCTACGGACACCACTTCACTAAACATGAACGCGCAAAACCAAGGGGTAATGGGTAAGACAAGGCCCTAGGCCATGCCTCAAGTAGTAGAGGGCGATTGAGACAGCATATTAGTCCAAGATGAAAGATGAATAGGAGCAGAGAGCTCTTTTAAAAAGTACAAAATAGAAACACACTTATACTTGTTCGTACACCTTATGAAGACTTTGTTTTCTATCTTTCTTACAGTTGAGTGCAACAGGTTGTGGGATGAACCCAGCACGCTCCCTTGGCCCAGCTGTTGTCACCTTCGAGTTCAAAGACCACTGGGTGAGAACACTCTCAATCACTTGACATGTGCAAGAACCGAAAACTCTACTTTAACCGCCTTTCCCTACTCCAGGTGTTCTGGGCGGGGCCTATTCTGGGGGCGTGTGTTGCTGTTCTCCTGAATGACCTGTTACTGCGACCACGCTGGTGTCAACTAACAGACTGGTGGGCGGAGCTAAAACAGCTGTACGTGATAAAAGACAAACAGCAGCAGATTGCACTGCCCAACACGCCCTAACAAACACACATACAAACTTGTTTTCAGGATTTAGGAGGACGTTGTTTCTATTGTGACATATGAGGACATACGTTTTCTTCTTGTTTATTGCTTATAGTTATAGCTGAAGCAGGATTTATCAACTTTTTGAACAATTTTGTACAGTTATAGATATTAAAGGGCTTCATTTCATGGCATAAGGAGATGGATGCTGTATTATAAACAGAACTGTATATCTCCAAAAGTTTCACTAACTCACTTTTTTGAACATACATCAGCTCAGAGCGCAAATTTCCTGAAATGCACAAAAAGTTACAAAAACAAAACAGCGCTTTCAAGTGCATCATGGCACTTTTTCTGTTTTTTCCCTTTAATTCCAGTTAATTTCCAGTCAGACTTTGCAGCTATCTATTACTTAATTTGTATAGAACTTTGCCTCTTCAAAATGTTAAGATATGTTTTCAACTTGTGAACTGTTAGAAACACAGCTAACAATGTACAGTGATATTCTGTTTTGTTATCTTATTCCATATAAACCTCTGAAAATGTGAAATAAATGGATCACATAAATAAATTCCTGGTTTCAAATATGTTTGATTTTTAATTAAACAAAAACTTTTAATAGATATTTTTGACTGGCTTTTTTACTTGATTTATGGAAAATTGAGAAAAACACTTGGGTGAATGCACTGTGACAGATGGAGCCCACACTGATCCTATTAACATCCTCGCACACAGTCTCATAGACTAACTTGTTGGCATTAGTCATGTTGGTATAAAACCTCTCCACCGCAGTTTGAACAATCTAAAAGTAACTTGATGGGTTCATTGTTATTAAGGAGGAAGTTGAGCCTAAAAGACAAGATAAAGGGCAAAGCGTAAAGGTTGGATTAGACACTCAACAATTCAAAAAAATATGTACAGTGGTTAAGTGCAAATTTATTAGAACACCACTCAATGTAAGGTAATGCTACAGCTGCCCTAAATTAACAGCACTGTAGTGGTATATACACCAGTATGGAGACTTTTTTTTACAATAATAAAGATAATGAGCATTGTCATTCATGTTATTTCCAATTAACTTTTATTGCAAAAACAATAGAAATATAAAGTGTTATTTCTTGATTAAATATAGTAATTAAATTGAATTCCTGAACAGAATAATTAGTTTTATGGGTTGAAGGCTGTACATAAATGATAATTGACTTACAAGAGAAGTCCAGTAAGTGGATAAAATTAAGGAATAAAAGTGAATTGTTCAGAATGCGTGTGCAATAAAAATTAAATTTTAAGCTATTATAATGTTTTTGAAAGATTTCTAAAATATTTGTTTTGTCATTTTTACGACAGGTGGTCCAACAGATTTGTATAGTATGCATAGTTTGTGATGTATGTCTGTGTGTGTGTGTGTGTATATGTATATATCTATATTTATATCACAAATTTGTTTTGTGATAGATACTATATGTATTTATAAAAAATTTCTATAGATGTATGAGTGTATATAAGTAACAAAAAGTATATATCAGTTACTAAATTGTTGATAAAGGCTAGAATTAATTAGTTTCTGTTTTTTTTTTAATCAATTAGAAAGATTGCTCAACTCAACTCATCATATTTATAAAGCACTTCACAGACAACCACAGCTGAAACAAAGTGCTGTACACAAATAGACAAAACAAAACAGACAGAAATTAATTAAAAACAATGGATAAAATAAAGCAGATATAAATACTAAAACAATTGTTTCAATGTTTTTAAAAACTAATTTAAAAACAGTAGAAACAATAAATAAAAGCAAACCATAAACCGCTAAAACAGGAGCCGAGTCTCATGCGGGGTAGAAAGCCAAGGAATAAAAATGGGTTTTAAGACAAGTTTTAAAAATGGACAGTGAGGAGCTTTGTCTGATCTGGACGGGGAGTTCTTTCCACAATTTGGGGGCCGCCACAGAAAAAGCTCTATCCCTAATCTATAAGACTGAATCATCTAGTTTTTTAAAATGTCATATGTGCATACAGTTTATTAGTTCATACTTTCTCTGTGTATCATCTCAATAATTAGATACAGTTGCTAATTAATGATTAAAGTAGGAGAATAAAGGAGAAAAGAACAGAGCAAGAGGAATAAAACGGTAAAGGAGTTTTTTGCCCTGATTGTTGCCTTTCAGGCAGCACTTTCCTCCATGTCCTGTCACCCCGCCCTCCTGTTTTTGATTGGCAGCCAGGAGCCCTTAGATGAAAATAATTAAAGCATGTGATTGGTGGATCTGGCTGGAGGCAGACTTCAGCCTGTAAAACTGCACTCAGGGTGAAGTAATCCTCACTGCTCACTGGGGGGATGAGAAGGATTAAAGCAGATTACAGTTTACACCAGCAGACCAGGAGAGGAAAGACCAGCACAGAGGACCACTGGACCCAAACGGACCATTCTGGACTAAACTTTACCAAACTGGGTCAAAGTGGACTAACTAGGTCAATCTGGATTCAGGATAAATAGGCGGTGTATCACTGATTTAGCATTAGCAAAGAGTTGGTGTTGGCGGTGGAGGTGGAGGTGGACGTGAAGGTGGAGGGATAGAGTGGACTCAGGTGGGCTGTTCTGGTCCAAACAGGTCTGAAGTGGTCCAAACTGGTTGTGGTAACAGGAAGTTGTCTTGATGGACGGCTTCCAGGCCTATGGGGCGGGAAAGGCGGGTGGTGCTTTTGACCCCCTGACCTTCTTAAAACAACCTCAGACGGTGGTGAGGATCCTCTGCTGGGTGAGTGTGGTGGTACCATAGAGATGTCATAGCAACAGGAAATTAAATTACATAGATACCCAAAATAAAAGTGAGATTATGAGAGTGAGGCCTCAAAGTGAACCTATAGCATTAGAGTGGGCTGAGCAACAACAGTGAACTTCGTATCTTAGTTTAATATTCGGTTTGGTGGTGTTCTGAAAAACACTGGAGCTGTTGTAGCTAGTGTGCTGAACTCCAACATGCTAACAAGCAAGGCTAGTGCTAGCATTATTAGATTGTTTATGACATTCAAGCTGCATTAACACACTGACGTTTGGCTAACTTTTGCCATCAAACAGGAAAATGTCAAGTCAGGACAAGCTATGTCAAAACTAAATTAGTGCCAGTTGCTGGGGACAAATGTACTACATTTTTGAAAGCCAAACAATGTCCAATGTTTTGTCCAACACACTTATAAAGTTGAATTACCTTCACTTCCCTCGGTAATATTTGCACTCTGCATCAGTGGCACAGTTGGGTCGTGCACTTGCTCAGTAATCAGGAGGTTGCATATGCGTCCAGTGAATACAGTGTTCGTTGAGTTACATCACACTACGTTTGTACAACATTTCGTATCATGAAGCAACTTTAGAGCAGAGACCTCCGTTGAGCCCACTACCCATGCATCGCATCTGCTTTGGCTAAAATTTAAAACTTGTCTACAATTAGTCAGATGGCCGCTGGGAACCATTCTTCATCAGATTAATGTTTTAAACTTCACAAAAACAAGATAAACTACATCACGTTTATATAAAAACTTCCTTTTTCTTCAAACAAATAAAATAGATCAAGGTGTTAAAGTGCGCTATGAAGTTAAAAATCAAAAATTCATTAAATAGTAAATATGCACATTGATAATACAACATTAATATCCTTTCAGATAATGAAATGTTACATTTACTTAACACATGTTGGCAGTAGCATCCATTGTAAAATCTGCACTTATGCAGTATTGCAGACTGCAGCTAATGCCCCGCCCCCACGCTAATGCCCCGCCCCCAAACAGCAGTGCCAACAATCTAAGTAGCTATAATTGGAGAATAACCACACTGTACATATGAAAATAATGACTGAAATATTAACCCTTACACAGCAAACTGAGAAGAGTTCAAATGTTTGTGTTTGCAAAATTTCAGCAAGGATGGAGTTAATTTCACTCTGGATGGAGTCAAATCCCTGAAAATGCAGAAATAGAGCTCATGTTGAGAACAAGAGTAAAATGTTGCGTATAACAAAAGTAATTACAAAAGTAACAGATGCCACAGACCCACCTCATGAAAACTGCTGTGCTAATGTTTTTTGTGTATTTGAATTAAACATCTTTATTTGAGCCATTTCCCGTTAATATATAGTAAATAAACACTTTTCAGTTTTAACGTAGATTTCATACTTAAATAGTTAGAAATATACTCTGAGATAATCTATTCCTAACACTACTTAAAAGTGTCAATAAAAATCACAATATTAAGTGTTACAGAGTATTACACAAGAGTTAAAATATAGACTTGATGAGAGTTAAAGTACCAACTCTCTAAAAAGGAGTGAAACAACCCTTTTGTGTGTGGATATATATAGACACTTTAGAAGCGTTAATATTTACTCTGAGAGTGTCACTTTGTCATTGTAGAATTTGCTGTGTGGGCCTGGGACTAAGGCCTGGACCACACGTATATGGATATTTTTTTGACCGAATATCTTTGTCCTCGTTTAAAAAAAAAAAAATCTCTGTCCACGCCACAGAAATATTTCTGTCCATACGAAGAGGCAAAACTGAAAATGATCGCCACCGAAGCCTGCAATGCCATGCCTGGCCAATAAGTGGCAGGCTAGCAAAATGTGAAAACCATAGAAGAAGAACGTTATGAGCATGCGCAATCAAAACAGGAAGAAGAAGCAGTCAATGGGGTAGGAAGATGATAATAATACTGCGTGCAGCAGACGCTGACATTGCGCAGCAGTGGAGTGCCTTCAATGCAACAACATTAGATTCATTTGTAGAGCTGTAATGAGGGCAAAAATGCAAAGAACACAGAGAGAGTACGGTAAATGTCGGCCACCGTTCTTGTTGTTGGCAACCGTTGCTACAGTGACTTGTTGCTAGGCGCTTGACGTCATTGCGCCAACACCAGCTTTGTTTAACACCGCTACACGGATCCACTCAACCGGATATTTTTTCTTTATTTCTTCACTTTTTTATCCGTTTTTAAAAATCTCTGTTTATATGGGTGAAATCGCCGTGTTTGTGTGGTCGAGAGGCCCAATTGGACAGAAAAATGTGCGTTTAGGAATATGTCCATATTCGTGTGGTCCAGGATTAATACTAGATCCACAAATACCCCAATTTTTGAAAAAATCATACACAAATAACATACCCTTCTCTTGAGCTATTTTTCTTGCCTACATCAGATCTAAGGCCTGGACCACACGAATATGGATATATTCCTAAAGTTCCTTAAGTCCTAAAGTCAGTTTTGCCTCTTTGTACGGACAGAGATATTTCTGTGGTGTGGACAGAGATTTTTTTTAAACAAGGACAAAGATATCCGGTCAAAAAATATCCATATATGTGTGGTCCAGGACTAACTTGTTTTCAAAGATTTTAACCCTTTGAATGCAAACATTTGTGTCATGGTGGAAATTCCTCATTCCTGTGTATTTCAAAGTTGTTGTCAGAGCTGAGCTCTTACGATCACAATAACATCAAATGAAAACACACAAAATTGCCTAAAGTCATGCCAGAGTTGTACATATACCTCTGTTGACAAATCAGCTCTCCTTTTTAGCTTGTTTTCTTAGACAAAAACAGAAATAAATCCAAATCAAACTCCAACTGTGGCTTAACCATACATGCAAATATAAAGATTGTATCTTGAAACAGTCTCAGGACAATATTTAGTGTGGGGTTGTATTGAAGAATAATCTGCTGCCTCATAATTTCAAACATACTGATACTAGTGTCTGTTCTGTTTGGCGAATTGGTTAGCGTTGTTTTTTATGTATTTTTTGGGCATTTTGTGCCTTTATTGATAGGAAAGAGACAGTGGAAAGGCTTATGAAATGGGGTGAGAGAGTAGGGGAAGACACTCTGCAAAATAGGTGTATGTGTATGGGACGTGCATGGTTGTTAACCACTCTGCCAAACCAGCACCCTGGTTAGCATTGTTTAAGCTAGATTAGCTTGTTATAGTACTAAATTAGAAGTTAAAGTCGTGGCTTGTGGTTGATTTAAGTCTGTTTATAAAATTTGTAGTCATTCTGCTGGAGGTGAAGATGTTTTGGAAAGGTTAAGCTTTTATACGGCACAGTTCATTTATTTCTACTAGCTTTTTTGCATTTCAGTCGTAATGGTCAGATTGTGGTCTTATAGTTTAGTTTGTAAATTTGAGTGTTGTATGTGAGTAACTGTGTGTGTGTGTATGTGTGTGTGTGTTGGTCATGAGACTGGTGTTAACATTCCTGAGGCTCAACACAAGACTCCTCAAACAACACCGCACTTTGTCAAGCTGCTGCTGTTCCCGTTGGACAATTCCCAGAGCAGACAGTTCGCCTAAATTCATGTGACGTCACAATTATTGAGCCGCTGACCTGGCGGGCAAAAGGCGGCTTCCCTTTGCTGAGCGCTGCAGAGAAGGCATAAGCAGAGTCAGATGAAGACAAGACAAGATATTTACTTGCCGTTGGTCATTCTTGTGAACACAGGCTAATAAGATACAAAGCTCAAAAAATTAAGGTTTATGGCAGCTCCATTCAATTAGCCTGAAGGCCACATGCAGCCCAAAAGCAACCCTTGATTGGCTCAAAACCAACATGATTGGGACTTAGGTCCGGCAAGAAAACAAAAAAACCTTATACAAACACTGACAAAGTCTTACAAAAAATCCAATATTATTACAGACATTAAATCCAACACATTTTGAAAGGTTTCTGTTAAGCAAGTTCATTTTAACACACTTTCAAATGTGACCAAAAGATGGTGTTTTTTAATCTGCACTTGTTTTATGTTCATATGCACATTAATATGTGCTTGTATTTACCTGTCAATACGTTTTAAAGTTATCTGTTTGAAGTGTTAATTTTAAAAAAGAAACTATTTCAGCAGAAGTTTAGTTTAAGTACTGCTTTTTGATGAGTTTATGCCCTTTTGGATGTGGCAATAAATTAATAAACATCCAGTATGTTTGTTATCTATTTGTTTCTATTTGAGTAACTTTGCTCACTGTCTGATAAAAATGTCCGGCCTAGATCATGTCCTAAGTCTGAATATCTGGCCCAACAGAATTTCTAATTGAATAGCCTTGGTTTATGGTTTCTTATTTATTTAATTATTTTAACTATAAAGCTGAGAGTGCAACTACTTTATGATTTATATTGTGCTGAATAAGTGTTATTTCTTTGTTACCTTGTTAAATTAAAGGCCTCTCTTTGTGCTTATGTTCAAAACTATAAATAATGACATATTATGTTATTTAATCATTTTGTAGTACTTTTATTTTACTTTCTTTTTTGTTGGATAATGAACGACGTAAAGGTCTTGTTGAACATTTTCTAAAGTTTTGAGAAACAGTTAAAAATGGTTTGAATTTCATTACCAAAGTTGCCTTTTCTAAATCTAAACCTAAAAAGAAGTCAGACCCACAAATGGATGAGAGAAAACCTCTTAATTCTGATAATGTCTGGTGTTTTAGTGATATTTCACATCAACACACAGCTAAGTTGTTTTATGGCGTAGAGCCCAAAGAGCTTCCACGGAGTGGCTCTGCCTGTCCTCCATTTTTTGAAGTGTCTCTTCCTTCCTCTGCTAATATACAGGAGGCTAGATGCAGCCAAAGCATATTGTTGGCCTCCACAGTTCATTAATGGAGATTTTATGGATGCCTCAGACCCCTACATTTGCAAGATGTACTGCCAAGTATGTACTGCTGCCTTCATCTGAATACGTACCTCCTGTTCTTCCTCAGTCAAAAAGGGGGCTGGATGGTCAGATTGTGCTGGGAACGTCATCTGTTGGTGTCAGTATGTGCTGCTGAACTGTATAATTTCCAGTTCAAATGAATATTTACATTTACGGATATTTAAATATTGAGTATAAAGTGACGGCTCAAACTGCTATATCACTATAGCAATACTATCAGAACATAACTACTTCAAAAAAATAATGGATAGTTTTCGAAGACTCAATATATCACCTAGTCCTATGCTGTTGCATTTGTTCGACCTTTTAATTTATGTCCTCTCAAATAATCTGTTTTAAAAGTTCCCCTGATGATTTCACCAGAGGTTAAACCACAGACCTTAAGACACTCCCTGGGCTGGGTGTTTCTTACCCACAAGTTGTTCCAGTGGAAAGAAACATGGTTAGACATGTCTGTGCAGCCATACAGTAAACAATAGAGCACATTGCTAAAAAAAAACATAGGGCTCTAATTTTGTACACTAGGGGCAGGTGTGGCACACCTGGCCTACACTGTGCCACACCAAAGGGGTGTGTCCAGGGCATTTGGCAATTTTTGTACACGGTGCATTCTGGTGCATCCACACCTCCATCCCTCCCACCGGCGCAAAAGAGGAGAGAAGGTGTGAGTGGGTTTAACTCCAATCTTATGAACGCCTCTGCTTGCCTTTAAATGCGCTATAGGTTAGGCACAGAGCCAATTTCAATCTCTCCACCATTGACTCCAGTCTCAGTAGGCTGATGGATGCAGCAGGGAACATCCCCCAGTCTGCGCAGGTGGACGTTGAGACCCTGGACCAGGGGAGGACGGCTCTCCCTAGGCTCCCTCCTTCCTTCATTCAAAGCACAGGAGGAGGAGGAGGTAGACGCATTTAAATAAAATGTATTCATCTCATGTATGATCTTACACAGTGTTTTGGCACAAAAATTGTCACTGCTCCAACCTGAATCAATCAACACCCTCCCCTGGTGCCCCGCCACACCCAACTCGGTGCAGCCAGTCTACCAAATTGCCCAAGTGGCTGAGCACGGCCAGGCAAAATTACCACTGCGCAGGATGTGCCACGCTCCACCTCCCTGCATCACGAAATTAGAGCCCATAGTCTCTTCATTAGAGGTGTTAGGTCAGACACTGCTCATAATGACTTAGTCAAGAATAGCCTGTTCTTAGCAGGGCTGAAACAGCAGGGTTTAGAGGCATATCTACATGAAGTTTTGGAATAGCTGATTATGTAAGTTTTCTTTTGTGTCAATATAAAAGATCATGAGGGCCAAAAGCAAAGTAAAAAGTAAAAGACTACCAGAAATGGTGGCTCACTTAATGCTGTTTCAGGACATCAAATAAATTCACATTGATACTATAGTACCATCTAAACATATGTTGTGTGAAAATACATCACTATTTTTCTAAAACCCACTGTACCTCTCAGCCTTATGCTGTAACACTACATGGTGAATCATTAACTGTAGGACATACTGGACAAAGTCAAAATATTCAAAATGCTATCTCACATTAATGCTAAGGTAAAACTAGATGTTTAAAGTCTACCCTCTGACATCTTTGGGGTTTATCGAGTCATCAAGCCAAAAAATCTGTTGTTTTATCGCCTGTGGTTGATCATAATAAACACTAATCAATGACCTCTTGACAGAAAGTCTAGCAGGTTTGAATTTAGTCCTGCCCCTGATGATTCATTCTGTCCTGTCAGAGATAATGTTGGCAAGAGGTATTAACTGTGAGAGGGCCATTAGCAGCAAGTATTAAGACTTGAAAAGACAAACACAAGCTGTGCCCAAAATCAATCCATACCCACTATAGTGCACAGTGATTACACCATTTTGAGAGCTTTCCAAGAACTGAGTGAGCATCAAAAAGTTCCCCAACCCTTACCTAAACACCTGCCTGACTCCTCCTCAGCAGGACTTTAGTACTCAGTATTTTCTACACAGCATAAAACGTGTCTTTTAGCAACAACCTTGATCCCCAACTCTTTTCTTTGCAGCTCTTCTCCATCGTTATCCTCGGCTGCGTCGCCAACGAGGGTTACGTTAACCGGCCAGACGAGGTTGAAGAGTACTGCATCTTCAACCGCAACCAGAATGTCTGCAGCTATGCTGTTGCCATGGGAACGCTGTGTTTCCTCTGCTGCAGCGCTTTCCTGGCGCTTGATGTTTACTTCCCCCAAATAAGTGGCGTGAAGGACAGGAAGAAAGCTGTAATGGCGGATATCGGTGTGTCAGGTGAGACTCTGAGACAACTACTTAGTTGACAACCTTGTGTAAACCAACAAACTTGTTTAGAGGTGCAACATGTAGGAATATTGCTCTAACATGTTTAAATTATCATATTATGTATCTCTTAAAGTGATGGTTCTGGATTTTTGAATCAGAGTTGTCTGAGGTACTAGGCAATAGTTTGAGCATCAGCCTCAGTGATGGTGACCAGCTCTGCATCTGTACAGAAAGAGGCGGCACAGAAACTAGGGCTATATATTGCTACATGGGGCAACCAACTCCACATTGTTTGAAGTATTTCAGTGAAGACAAAGAGATAGCATGTTATGGACCCTAAGTGATACATGGCAGTGCACGATGCTACAGAAAGCCTTGTAATCAACCAGCTTTTGTGATAGAATGCTGAATAAAAATATTTTGACTCTACTAGATGCTATAGTAAGATTCTTTACAGTTTACTTTTCCTCTACAAAGTCCCTATGTTTGGAACTATTCTATGATATAGCATATGAGCTATATATCCTTCTGCCACTAGAACACAAACTGAAATAAATCTAATACCTTATATATTACAAAGATGGATCGATGTATTTATCCAGAAGTAAAAACAGGCAACTAATAAGACAGAAAATTCCAACTTTACCAAATTTCGTCACTTTACATGGGCCATCGCCAACTTCAGCTTGTTGTTTAATGGATATCGGGACACAGTGCTCCACAACGGAAATACATTGCAGTAGTGTTGTGCTTAACATCACACCATCCAAACCAAGACTTGTCCGAGACCAGAATGCACAGAGACTAAGACAAGACCAAGACTTTGAAAGTCGAGACCGAGTGGAGACCAAGACCAAGACAAGCCAAGAATGAGACAAGACCAAGACCATTAAAATCAATTTTAAAACCATGACAAAGTTGAACAGTTAAGGAGGGTGTCCCTTAGTCCTTTTCTTCAACTTCAACTTTATTTTAATCCCATGGTAAAATTGTTTTTTAGCAGCAGGCATCAGCACACCAGTACATGATTTCACGAAGCATACAGGCATTATGAAAATCAGGAAAAATCCGTAAGAATCCTGAACTCAAGTGAAAAAGGACGGTACTTAAACCACAAAATGCCAAAGACTTAGAATCAGGCAAACCCCATAAAGTGCATTCAGTCATCAAAGTGCTGTGCAGGACATAAATAAACAGCAATGAAGAACATACGAGGTAAAACAGATTAAAAGAGATTCAACAAACAGTCAATAAATTAAATTGTCTTAAATTCAGTTATTCACATTAATGAAGTTGAAGAACAGCAGATCAGTGCTGGTCTGGATCGGTCTTGACGGATAATCCCGAGCCCAGCCAGTCCGAGACCGAGACAGGACAGAGTAAAAATGCTCTTGAGTCCAAGACAAGACAAAGACCTTCAAAATGCGGTCTCAAGACCAAGACCTTCAAAATGTGGTCTCAAGACCAAGACCGGTCTTGATTCACACAACACTATGTTGCAGTTCCCATTTACCAATCAGGACTGTAACAAAAGCAGTTTGCAGGCTTACTGCAATGGAAGAGCTCTGATGAGTTCCACTAGCAACAGCGAAAGGCCTCCTGGTTTGTGTGCATGGACTCACAGTTCATATATCTGCACCACCAGGTTACTTGTGATCCGTCCTGCTCCTCAGTTTCCACAACAGTTTCCCATCCCTCTTGTTCTATCAGCGCCCCTCCGTGCACCCCTGGTTCATACAGCATGTTGTCATCACCCAAGTCAAAACTGCCCTTTTTTGTTTGTTTTAGTGGAGTTAGTGTTTCTGCTGACACCCTGACAACAGGATGGCAGAGGGACACATAACCCCTATGTCCCAACATGCTGAAGTTGTAAAGGAAGGGGATTTGACGGGGAAAAGTGCAACACTGTAAAGAGTCTTACTGTAGCAAAGATGTTTTTTCTGTGCCATAGTTACCTCTGCCAAGGAGGTTATGTTTTCAGGAGAGTTTGTCTGTGAACAAAGTAACTCAAAAACTTATGTATGGATTTTGATGAAATTTTCAGGAAATGTTCAGCATGGGAAAAGGAAGAAGTGATTAAATTTTGGTGTTGATCCGGATCACCATCATGACGCCATGACGAAAAATGCGATTTTCGTGAATAACTACTGAACTAAAATAGATATCATCATGAACCCGATTGCCAATGGTATGTTTTCATGGTCAAGGAATCTAAATATTTACATGAAATAAAGGTAGGACTAATATTTATGGTAAAAATCACAATATGGGAGAGGACTGTGGTGCTGGCGAAGGTCTACGCTCTCTGAGTGCTTTGCTAGTTTTAACCTGTAACTGGGTTAATTGCAAGGCTAACATTGGCACTGTGTACTGCTATAATATTAGGGATAACTGCCATTGGGGACAAAAAGCTTGAAAGTAACTTTATCGGCAATCCTATTTACTAGTGCCATGCAACTAGAGCAGCCCCACTTGCAAAAACTTGAAATAACCATTGCAGTATAAAGGTGGGATTGTTGATCCTAGTGCAATATACTGTAGTACTCCGATGTCAAACCTCTGATATTTACCTGTTTAGTGATGATGTGAATATTGATTTTTGTTTATTTACTTGTTTGTTTGCAGCTCTCTGGTCTCTGGTCTGGTTCCTGGGTTTCTGTTTTCTTGCCAATCAGTGGCAGGTCTCTAAAGTAGAAGACAATCCTCTAAATGAGGGAGCCGATGCTGCCAGAGCGGCCATCGTCTTCTCCTTCTTCTCTATTTTCTCCTGGGTATGTACCTCAGTCTATCGCCACACCTTCCTATTACTTGAACAAGTGTACACTTACAGAATGAGCTTCTGCTGCCCCCTGGTGGTTTAATAACTAAAGTTTAAAGCATGACATATTTCTCTGCTGTTTCATCAACAAGAACATCTTGTGAATTAAAGTTATTGAGAAGCTTAAAAGTTGTAATCTTGTAATCTTTCTATAAAATCCAATTCTGTATGACCTCAATAAAAACAGAAAAAAATGATTTGCAAATCCATTTCCATCTATAATTAGTTGAGTACACTCCAAAGAAAAACAATCTGTTCTTCAAACTTGTTGGCAAATACTCCGTACTTTTAAAATTTGCTTACTAGCACGCATTCCAAAAAAGTTGAAACATGTTTACTGCTGTGTTACGTCCCTTTTTCTTCTATCAACACTCAATAAGTGTTTGGGAACTGAGGAAGACATTGTCCCAACAGAGACAAAAACGTTTTGTTTTTAACTTTCTCCACAAAGACGCCATTGTTTCAAAAAATGTGTGCATCCACATGAAATAGTAGCACCTCTGCAAGGCCTGTAAGTGGCGCTGTAACACTATTGCAGACATACACCAAGACCAGAGAAGAAAACTTGTAGCATGCACATGCATTATGAGAAATATCCCCAACACTGACGTACGCCGGTCTTTGCATCCTCTTGTTGTTCATGGTGGCGAACGCGACACTCTGCTATTGTTTTGATTGTTGTCAGGGTTCACATAGGCGGTTTAAGGGAGAAGCGGGGCTATGACGTCATTTTTGAAAATATTCGTATTTGTTGTACACATGAAAACACAAGGCTAGCGCTTTCAAATGTATCTATTCTGGGACGTATCCCTGTTTACGAAATGCCTATAGGATTAAAAAGTTTTCAGGACATGCCTGAATTCTTCTCCATGTGGAATGCTCAGTATTGTTGAAGCTTTGTAGGTAGAATTCTTTCCAAATCTTGCTTGATGTGCGACTTCAGTTGCTCAGCATGTACCTGCAGTCTTTAGCCTCGTTTCCAGCAAGTGGTCCAGTATGGATCGACACAGTTTGGCTCAGGCTGGATTGGTAAAGCCTGATCCTGTTTGAGTTTCAACAGCCAACCAAACCCCACTTGGTAAGTGGCGTATGAGCCGGATGCCGATAGTATCACGTCATAGTAGTGTGACACCGTGTACCTGGCTATTAAATACAACAAGGAAGTAAACAAGTAAACAAAGAGCGACAAGGGAAGACATCCAGCAATTCTTCTTTTTTGTGATCCACATGTGGCTTTTTGTGATGAAGCGCAACCAAGCTTTGTTTTAGAGAAGGCTGTGTGCCGCGAGAGTTATCTTCACAAAGACGAGTGGAGATTTAAACATGACGGGTTATGTGTTGTTCTGCTGTTGCACGGGAAGTGACGTCTCCTTCGACCAATCAACGGACTGCAGTGTTTCTAGCTCCACCTTCTGGGTTCGGATCAGTATACTTGGCACCTCAACAGAAAGGTCCCAAAAAGTAGGACGGGACGGTTTGCTTATGAGGGGTCCTGTCCTGGTTTTAGGCTATGTTAACGCCAGAAAAAAGGAGGCTGTACCGTGACGAACCAAACTGAACCCTCTGGTGGAAACGGGGCTTTTTACTACAACGCAATGTCGTTGTAACGCAGGATGTGACTTGGCGTTGTCTTGCTGAAATAAACAAAGACATTCGCTGTGTTCGAAATCGTCCACTCATTCACTCACTCACTATCCCCTATGTAGTGTAAATGAAGTAGTGGACTACATAGGGAATGACCAAACGACATTTCGGACACTACACTGAAATTTTCTTAACGTCGTAGCGTCAGCAGGTGAGCCGGATATTCCTGTGGCGAAAGTGGACGCGCCAAAATTCACGTGAACAAACCAGGCACTCTGGAGGATAAGTAGCAAATTTCGAAGCTGTTTACAGCCGCTAAAAGACGTCAAAGAGCTACGCTACGAACGTGTTAAAGATACTTTAAATGTTTTTTTACATTTATGAATGAAAGCAGCGCCTAACAGCCTTCCTTCTCTTCTTCTTCTATGGTAAAACACGACCGCATTGCATTGTGGTATACGGGAGTACAATATAGGATACATCGTATGTACACTCACTTTTGCTGTGCATTGTGGGTATTTTGTAGTGCTTTATATAGTGAATGAAATTAACTGCTGAGAATTCGAACAACACTACAAAATGGCGAACACACTATATAGTGCTCTATATCCGTGATAGTGAGCGATTTTGAACACAGCTATTGTCAAGATGATAGTTTATGTTGCCCCAAAACTTGTTTGTACACTGGGACACGGCTTTTGTCTTCCTCATATCTGATTCCTAACCTTTCAACTTATTTTCATGTTGTCATTCACCGTGACGGATTCATTACTGCCACCTGCTGGACCAAAGTTAAACTGCAGTGTACTTTTTGACATATGAAATATCTTCTTGCAGCTGCCGAACTTTCCCTGTTCAGACAAATGGAACAACAAACAAACATTGACTTCAATAACACTTGTCTCTCCTCTGTGTGTGTTTTGTGACTTGTTTTGTGTCTGTCATTGTGTTGTGATGTGTGTTTTTGTGCTGTGTTGTGTTGTGTTGTGTTGTGTTGTGTTGTGTGTAGGGAGGCCTAACTCTGCTGTCCATGGAGCGTCTGAAGAGAGTCTCATTTGAAGAAGAATACAACAAACTGTTCAGCCCGCCCATCGCCTGAGACAAACAGCACACAAACTATAATGCTATTAACCTCCCTGTTTCTCCTTCAGCCAATCAGAGACGAGCTGCCCCTGTTGACATATTCTGGGCTCTGATTGGCTGCCTTAAGTGCCTGTAATCCAAAGTTAACCATGGGAACAGAGTGATGTTTGTTTTCCACAGGGTTGTAGTTTGGGATGTGAACCCTTCTGATTGTATTTTCTTTGTTATTATTATTATTATTATCATTATTATTATTATTGAATGTTATTCCAGTGACGTGCCTATTTGTAGTACAGTTTCATCATTTATTTGAATGATTATGACAGTGTAATGATCTGTGATAAAGATTAAAACTATGAACTATGGTCCCGTGTTTTATCAACTTCATTAATGCTTCAGTGTTGGAAAAACTCATACAAGTGTCATTGTGATGTTAAATCCACCATTTTTTTTCTCCCCAAGGTGTTCATGTTCTTGCCAGCGTTTTGATGACATTTTCAGGGATCGTTGGTCATGGGACAAGGCCGAGTGATCCAAGTTTGTTTGTTCTTACAGGACTTTTTCATGGATTTGTTGACAGTGAGATAAACCAGTTTTTCACATTTTTGACAATAACTCACCCACCAGTGCTGGAAATGTCTTTTTTTGAGGTATGCATTCTCAGAGCATGTCTAGTTGTCTATTAGGTGTTTATTTCTGATCAAGTAGAAGAAGAAACGCATGTTTTTCTGTGCAGTTGCAGTCTGGTACCTCACCACATGATGGCAGTAAACCATATGATGTTTAGTTATTTTTTGGACTCTAGGGAAAATATTTTATTACCACCACCAACTTCTGAGATGAGTGTAGATTCAAGCTAGAATTGAAAGTTAAAAAATTCTCAAAATTATGTGATAAAAAGTCCAATTTATGAGATAAAAATGAGAATTTATGAGATGAAAAGTCCCAATTATTGAGACAGTAAATTGATATTATGATATCAAAAGTAAATATGAGGAATCTGAAATCAAACAGTTTGTTTTTGTGATTAAAAAGTCATAATTATGCATTAAAAATTCATAATTATATGATTAAAGGGGGTAATAATTAGATTAAAAATAAAAATAATGAGATCAAAAGTTGAAAATATGACATGAAAGTAAAAATTATTACATATAATTTTAAAAATTCTTAAATGAAAATCTATTTAATTTAATTAAATTAGATTAAATGTCATAATTATGAGATAGGGAGTTAAACTTAAGATACAGACATTCAGAAATATGAAATTAAAAGTTAAAATTATAAATGTAGAAGTCATTAATTTGAGGTTAAAGTCATACTCAGTGTTAGAAGGTCAAAAATATGAGACCAAGCATCATGGCATAATTTTGAGGAAAAAAAACAATATTATGACATAAAAAGTCAAAATTTTGAGATTAACTAATTATATGATAAAAACTGTAGCAATTACACAAGAAAGATTTTAAATATAACTGTTGGCATATACTGGTGGCTTTCCTGTTGACAAAGAGATTTTGTTTCAAGGCTCACGATGCCGAACATGTGCATGTTTTTTGCATTGTATTTATATTATATTTAAGCTTATACATGGCCATACTCTAGTTAAAAACCAGTTTCTTTATTTAAAAAAAATCTAATTTAGATTATAAGAAGGGTAGACAGGTGTCAATTTAATGGCTATTTTCTCTGTGTACTGTTGTGTTAGTAAATGTTTTACTGTTTTTATTTTTATCTCCAGGCTTCTTCTCCTAAATATAGATTTAAATTAAATTCATAAATGCATTTTGTTAGAGTGGTGTGTGTTTTTACATTTTCTGTGAAGCTGATCCTAAGTGTGCATACACGTGGTCCAATGAAGTTCTTAATACGTCCTCAAATAAGAACAACATTAAGAACATTTAGTGAACATTTTGTATGTTTGTGAATAAGACCCATTGACGTGTACATCCCTCTCAAAATCTACCATCGAAGGTGCAACATCACATGTTAAAAATGATATTTTATGAGCTGCTTTGCAAAAAATTTGGTGGCTTTTATTTGAAAATATTAACCTGGAATTCTGCAAAGTAGCCAACGGATTGTACACACCACCCCATCATCAAAAATGAGCACTCGTACACACTGATCACATGTCAAGCATATCCAGGATATGACTGTTATATTTAATATGAGCCAGTCAGATAATGAAGTAGGAGAAATATCTTTCATACATGATTGTAGTGTTGTTATTTATCATTTTCATTTTTTGACAAATGAATGTCACCAAAATCTAACAAAACTGCTAATGAAACTGTTACATGAGATTTGATTAGAATAGATAGCACTTTATCAACCCCCTTTGGGAAAAACTCTCTTAGGGATACTGAGAAATTTATTTTATACATTTTACAAGGTAATATCTATGCTAATCTCTTAAAGTGACAGTGATAATTTTGGTAGCACTTTATTTAAAGATGCTATGAGGAGTTTCTAAGTAATTACAAAAAAGTCTCACTTTTAGATATATGCCTGATCGAAATACATACTTTAAGATGAGTTTTATAGCATCAAAATAGGTTATCTATAAATGCTATTCCTTAGCTTTGTGGTCGGGTTGGACAGGGCTGGACTGGCCTGGATACTCAACTTCAGGAACAAGACAATTAAAACTAGAGCAAATTTATATTATTCGGACACGTCTTAGAGCACTGGGCTGTAAGTAGCTATATATAACCGGCTACAAAACTACGATACTAAGTTTTCCAAAAATTGCTTGTTGTCACACATCAAAAACTACCGCTACGTAACTAGAAAGAGATACATTACCTCGTCGCTTTGCCTCCTGTAAGTTGTTAAAAAAAGAAGTTGTAAAGCAATGCAGAATTCTGAGGAAGGTCCGAGCTGCATTCATTAGCATCACAACAATGCACGCTTCGGCTTGGGTCACGTCTTTACAACAGTCGCAGCATGTGCTCATGGGTAGCAGAGTCTTTATGTCGCCAATAGATTCTCCTCATTGGACCTTTAAATTATAGTCTTTTGTCTACATATCTTTTAGTCTCAATTGAATTGTTAGTATCGAAGTGTTAAGGGAAAGGCATTTTTATGTTTCATTTAATTTCTGAAGTCAGGTTTCACACTTGTTTAAATCTATTTACATTTCTCATCAACACCAACCCGTTTCATAGAAAATGTAATTATTTTATCACCTTATGTGCACTGCTACAGTGGATTTCCATCTTGCTCTTATTTGTTGACAACATTGTCAGTTAATTTTGTTTTAGTTTTTGTCCATGTGCTCTTTTTTTTATTAGTTACCATCTCATTTCTATCTAGGGAAAAAAATGTTGTTGACAAAGACTATGATGAAAATAATAAGTTAAAATTAACATTGGTAAGTGCAGTCACTTCTTGTTGCCTCATTTGTAGCTTCCGCCTCTTCCTGCTCTCAAGGACTCTGATTGGGCCATGCTGGTTTAGGCAGAGCACAATCATTGTAGATTGAAGCTTTGTAAGATTGGTCTGCATGATTACAGACACTGAATCAGGCAGGTCCAAGGTTAGGGGTTAGGGCTGGGCAAGGTTAGCTGGAGTATACAGGGTAATCTTTTAGAGACACATTTGAGTTGAGGTTCTTCATAAATTGTACTGCTGATGAATGAGCAGAAACAATAAAGCTGTGGTCCCACTGACCTCCTCTGAGAATTGATTGTACCAGCTCGTATCAGTCCTTGCACTCCTTCATGTTTCCGATCATTTGTGTGTTTACAGGCCGGACAGGGTCTTCTGGCCCTCTACAGGCTCAAAATGGGAGCAGACGCCGTCACGTTCGATCAGGAGTATGTCGACCCCAACCCGCAGGAAGTTCCTGAGGACGCCTTGCCCACTGAGGAGTAAATGGGCGGGGCTTACAAACTGATGGACAGGCGTTAGCTGTGCTGATTCTGTTTTAATATCACAAGGACAATGAGAACACTAGCAAACAGCTGTACCAGTTTGATGCTCCCATGATGCTCCGTGAGAGGGCGTGGCCTCTGACGGAGTAGAAATGTGAGACCACATGTAGATACCAGGGTCAACAGTGCTATTCTGTAGGGGGATATTAGAGCGTGTCCTGCATTGGGTCAAAACATTTAAAGATAATGTGAAATATCAGGTGTTCTTCAGAGAAAAGGGAAGTATGTCAAATTCCAAACAAACAAACCAATGACTGGAACATTTTCAAAACAAGGTGTTAGTATAAAAAAGCCAGATCCTAAAAACAAAAGGGAAAGAGTGCTACCTGGACTCAACAGAGTTATTTGGAATTGGATTCATGAAGTCATTGAAGCAAAAAGAAAAGACTTCAAGGAACTCTCTTTAAAATGCTTTTATTATAACATCATAGTCATGTGAACCTTTAAAGCAAAAACCTTTCAGTATCAAGCCTTCATCAGAAAGTCATGCAAACAGATGCTAGGCTGCAGGCATGCTTGGTTGCATAACAGCAACCAGCATGCCTGCAGCCTAGCATCTGTTTGCATGACTTCCTGATGAAGGACCACATCAAAGTTTACATACAGTTCTCTTTCTTTTATCTCTTGCTAACCAATTCCCTTATCAATTCCTTCCACTGACAGGGTTTAGAAGCATCAGAATTATGACTTAAATTTCATTGCACCTACTGCCCAACCTTAAGTGAGTGAAAACACCAGCATCTTGCAGAGTCAGATATCTACGCTGTGACGTGTTTGACATTGTTGCTGCTGAAAATCAGACCATTTGCCCACACGCAAAATCTGCAGGAATCGATAAGGGAATTGTTAAAGGAGACATATAATGCTGATGCATGATTTAATACTTACATATAATATAATAAATTTGAAAACAAGACCTTACACCCCCTTAATTTTCAAAAAATGAAATATTGTATTTTTTCTGATATCCTAGAACGAGATTTGATGCCTCTGAAAATAGGTCATTGAGAGATGACCGCGAGATTTAAATCGTCGTGACGACACGAGGTACATTTCTTTTATTGGAGTAATCTGATAAAACACTTCCTCCTCTGTGATGTCCGTTAGCCACAAAACCGTCACCGAGGAACACATCCACCCAGCAGCAGTATATAGCTCCCTAGCTCACACTCACTCATTACCAGCTCTGGCCCGTAGGGGGACTCAATCTGTGTCGCTGCTTTGAGCCTGCCGGAAAATACAGTAGAAGAAGAAGGACAGGCTGGCTCTACCCCCGATAGAACTGACCAATCAGAGCACAAAGGGCTGTGACGTTGTGAGGTTACTGTAGGTCAGCCTGAGAACCGAGCGTTTCAACGAGAGCTTGATAATGGCCTAAAATGAGGATTTTGAGAACGCTATTGTGGGGCAATGAAGGAACTAAATGACTTGTACTGAGGGCAGAAATGCTTTACAGGCATCCTAGTCTGGCATAGTGTAAAGGAGAAACAAGCATGATATGTCTCCTTTAAAGAATTGGATCAATTAGCAGGATCGTTAACAGCACTGGTATTGATAAAATCTTATCAATTCCCATCCCTACTCAGAAGTGTCACCAGATGATAGGTGTGACATGTTAATTCAGCTGGTGCCCCGCCGAAACATGTCAAGGTACATGAAGAATCTACATGTCTGAGATAAAAGAAAGAGAACTATATCTATGTAACTTAAAGACATAATGAACACCATTCAAACACATCAGTTTGTTTTTTTAGGGTCTGTATGACCATGCCATAAAAATAAAGGTATTTTTGAAAGAGTACCTTGAAATCTTTTCTTTCTGCATCAATACAAAAGGCTGACTTGAGTAAATATTCAATGCCCTGTTCATTAACGGATGTGTTGATGTGTTTCCACTCAGCTGGGTCACCATCACATCAGGTCCTGAATCTATTCGTTTGTTTGTTTGAAATAATGTTAGCATGGTAGCACCAGTAGCTCATTAGTTAGCATAAATGCTACCATAAATGAACCTGAGGAGGTAGTTAACTTGAATGCTCATTAGCCAACTGATGCTTGCTTGTTAACAAAAGCACACTAGCAAAACAAGCTTGTGCTGGTACAGTGGATGCTGAAGCCAAAATATATTTTGTTTTGTTGATGCTGTCTTTTTATTCACAAAAGTCTAATAAACTGTTTAAACTGTGTAATCTTTTGATATCAATTCAATTCCTTGGGGTCCTAAACCACTTGGCGGCCCCTTAAGGTTGACAGACTTTCAATGACAGAAGCAGAGATAAATGTGCAAATTTTGCAGTGACAGTAGGAAACCTCCCTAAAGGGGCCCCTTACTCTTAGGCTGGAGATAAATTTCAATAAAGATAATAGTTGTAATGATCTTTATATATGTAGCACTTTTAGAACTGAAGTTACAAAGTGCTTCATAAGGGCAGTAATAATATAAAACATAAAAAAACAACAAAACAGGCAGGTTATAAAATTATAAGCAAATAAACAATCAAGACAACACCCAAATACTTAAACATGCTATGAGAAGTTTCTAAGTAATTACAAAAAAGTCTCACTTTTAGATATGTGCCTGATGGAAATACACACTTTAAGATGAGTTTTACAGCATCAAAATAGGTTATCTATAAATGCTATTCCTTAGCTTCGTGGTTGGGTCGGACAGGGCTGGACTGGACTCAACTTTGGGATCAAGACAATTAAAACTAGAGCAAATTTATATTATTCGGACACGTCTTAGAGCACCTGTGCTGTAAGTAGCAATATACAAAACTACGATACTAAGTTTTCCAAAAATTGTTTGTTGTCACACATCAAAAACTACCGCTACGTAACTAGAAAGAGATACATTACCTCGTTGCTTTGCATCCTGTAAGTTGTTGAAAAAAGAAGTTGTCAAGCAACGCAGAGTTCTGAGGAAGGTCCGAGCTGCATTTATTAATGCAAACACACACTTAAGCTTGTGTCACGTCTTTACGACAGTTGCTGCGCGCGTGCTCATGGGTAGCAGAGTCTTTATGTCGCCGGAAATAGATTCTCCTTATAGCATCTTTAAAAACATAAAGGTCGCTTAAAAGAACTTGAACAGAAATGAAATTATTTGAAAGAGGACTTGCCTCAAATAAAATAAATAAAAGCAAAATAAGTTACAAAAATTTAAATTTTAAAGTTCAATCAGGATAAACTCGCTGGTTAATGTATGTCTTAAGTGAGTATTTATACTTTGTCATTGTACGTGCATTTGTATCTTTTGGTGTCATTAGTGTTTTTGTTTAATCAAACATCAGGGGCTGAAAACGGAGGCCATGCTGATGTGGCAAAAATGTCGACTTGAACCCTGAAGGCGCAGACAGGTTTGAATAACAGCTTCAGTCTAAATAAAGAGTGAATACTGACTTAGTGTACCTACGCAAACACGATGGCTGTTTTTGTCAGAACTTCTTCAGTCAAACTGTAAATTGCCCTGAGCTGATTAGATTGGCTTGTGAACAGATTTAAGTGATTCACCATCATAAGTAAATGAGTAGATGCTTTATTTATCATCACACCACAGAGACAGGAAACAACACGTCGTACAAGAAAAGAAACTCTACAGCGGTATGCAGCCAAGCACCAAAACATCTTCGCCAAAACACCCGAGGCGTGTTTCTAAGATTATACAACAAACAGTCAGAGGATCATTTTGGGAGACATTTGTCTGCTGTTTGCAGGTGGACTGGAGCAGCACAGAGGCTGAATTGATCCAGTGCACAGTCACTGGAGATAATGAAGTCTTCCCCCCCAGGTGTGGTCGGGGTTTAAGTTTTATTTGTCTGTATTTTTGAAAGAACGACAGATTCGTTTTCTGGATATTTTATGGATTAATAATTGAATACATGAGTCAGACTGAGTCTTAAATTTGAACATGTCCCTTGAAAAAAAAGAAAAGTTGAAAAGTGAAACCTGCCTGATTTGACTCTTAAACAGTTTAAATCAACAGTCACTGTATATCATGTCTTAAGAACGTTGTAGTTTGTTGATATATTGAAATAAATGTTTACAATAATGAAGCCACAAGATGTTATGAAGCATGGGCTTCATTTTTCCAACTTAAAAAACCTATATTTTAGCCTGAACCCTTTGATTTTGTTGACTACTATAGACCTTCAGCAAATCAAATGCTGTGATATAGGTGTATTCTCCATCCATCTAAGATGCTCTCTCCATGCTCCTGCCACTTTAAAAGGCATTCACACTTTAACATATATTAGCTAACATTGATATACGTTGAAAGAATGAATGAATATTTATTTTTGAAAATGTAAAAGAAAATAAGAATTGAATATTTTTTTGGAAAAACAAAAAAGAATCAGCACAATGAAATTCAGCAGTTTAGCAAACAATCCAAAAACAAATACAAACAAACCGTGAAATTCACAGTTTAACTTCTTTTACATTTTAAAAAAGAGTGGAATGAAATAAAACTTTTTAATTCTCACCCCTTCTCCATTGCTGACTAACGAAAAGAATCCAGTCTGTTTTCCTTCAATAATAATTATAATAACAATAATGCTATAAATTCGTCAGCTATATATCTAGATATAATATATCTATAGATGTTAGTATAGTACATAGTTTATACACTTGTCCACCCATGTATAGATATATCTCCAAACCTATACCCTGAATCTTGCTAAATATTTTAAAATATTTTTAAACACCCAACATATATACACAACTGCATGATTTAAGGACAAGTACGGTATTCACATGTATACCTACTTGCATGCTAGTATCTTTAAGTGCTTATAACCCTACACATAGATACACAGACACACACACACACACCAAGCAAAAAACAAAACATGTTTACACGGATTTGCCTGTGTGTTTGTTGAGTAATCAAGATTTTGCTGAAACTACATTCCTGAGGTTAATTTCACTGTGTTCAACCCAGGTGGACGTTACTATAGCAAAAAGAAACATTGTGCTGATGCAGTTTCCTGATGGCTCCCTGACTAATTGTATGGATTTATATGTTCGCCATCGTAGGTGTAACGCAAAGGTATTGTGCTCAACTTAGGGGCCATAAATGACATACATATCTGCCATTTCACAAATACTTTTGATTTTTCTCAAATTCTACGTCTTTTCCTGAGGAGGAAGCAGCTGGACACAGCAGATATTACTTTACTAGAGGCGAGCAAGCCCCTACATGAGCCAACGGAGATCAACACAGCTGTAACTGAATGGAGCAAAGGCAAGCAGAAGTCAACTATGATTGGTGTTTTCAAGCATGCTGGATCAAACGTCAGAAATTTTTAAGCATGTGTAAAGTTTGTAGGTGCACCTGATGAGCATCGGGGCAGCTAAACTGACCTTGATGAAATATGCTTTGGTGGTGGGTTCCAACAGTTTTGAGATCTTCAAAACTGTCATGAAGAATCACTGCTTTCAGTATATCAGGATGGAAGCCTATTTCAGTCCTAAGACGAACAGTATTATCGTGGCATGTACCGGGCTCAATCGGGCTGAGCATGGCTCAATCCTGAAAGCTTTCTGAGGATGAAGGATGTATCATTTTGGGCCCCCACTGTGTCCTGTTCAAGGCGGCGCAAGCAATGGGGCTCCATCGGTGCAAACTGGGCTCAAACGGGGCTCAAACGGGGCTGACATTTTTACCAAGTCACTCTGGCATTTCACCAAATTTGACAACATAAGCCCAAAATTTATACACCTGCATCCACAAGTAACTTGGATGTCCTAATTTCCTCCAGTTCCTATTGAGGTTCCTGCTATTTATGATTCACTAAGTCTCCATCAGGAGACATTTTCTCAGTGTGTACTCAGTGTACATATAATCATATGTATCCTGAACAGATGGCAGTCATAATCCCTGCACAGATCACCACGTTATCTCACTGGGCAGTGGTTGTTTTTCCTCTTTTGAGCTTCCCTGTAAGCAGCAAATCCGCACACTGTCTGACTGTGCACTGGCTATTTTAGTAAGGTCTATGCTTGTTTTTCTGTTTGTGAGTCTTCTTAAAGGGACAGTTCAGTTTTTTTGAAGTGGGGTTGTATGAGCTCCATATGGCCACTAAGTACATTAGATACAGTAGCAAGTTCTCTCCTCTCCCTCAGTAAGCCCCAGTCTGTAACCATCGGAGATGAAAAAATAGACGCTAACAGGAAAATGCCGCACCAAATACAAAGGGTATTTTCTCCGCCTACAAGAACTTAAATCAAAATGTAGCACCACAGTTTAAGAATACGCTACATATGAGTGTTTTTAAGTGCACTAACCTTTCAGAAATATACAATTTATCTGGACCTAAGCCGACTCACGTCGTGTGTCCCTCTGCTAAATTACTCCGCTGTAGTTAGCTAGCGGCTTCGAACACCTGTTTTAGACTAATTAAAAGCACATTATATGACGAATATTTCTGAAATGGATTTTTGTGATGCTTCCCTTGAAGCAGAAACAGATGTGCATCATGGAGAACTCAGCTTTCACCGTATTCCTCTGCGTAACGAGGGCATGCGGTTACACACTATAGTGAATGCATCTCTGTTACCTGACAGATTGTGTGCACAGATCTATATATATATACATGTATATATGTGTATATATATATATATATATATATATATATATATATATATATGTATGAATGTATGTATGTATGTGTATGTATATATATATATATATACACACACATATATATGTGTGTGTGTATATATATATATATATATATATATATATATATATATGTATATATATATATATATATGTATATGTATATATATATATATTAGAGGCTAATACACAGAAATTGTTGAGTGTGTGTGCATGTGTATGTGAGAGAGAGACACATTCACAAGTAGTCTGCACTGTTATGATAAACAAACAGCCTCCTCTGCTCTGCTTGTTTGTTTCTGACAGATCATTATTACTTCCTTTGAGCAGAAACTGTTGTTAATGCACTTTAAAAAACACTCATATGTAGCGTACTCTTAAACTGTGGTAAAATTTTTTGATTTGAGTTCTTGTAGGCGGAGAAAATACCCTTTGAATTTGGTACGGTATTTTCCTGTTAGCGCCTTTTTTTTTCATCTCTGACGGTTACAGACTGTGGCTTACGGAGGAAGAGGAGAGAACTTTCTACTGTATCTAATGTACTTGTGGTCATACGGAGCTCATACGACCCCACTTCAAAAAAACTGAACTATCCCTTAAAGGCATCCAGACTCTTTTGGCAGCATCAGTGACATATTTGTTCTGTGTTAATGATACTTTCTGTTACTTTAGTGGCTCAAAATGCATCTCTGCAGTAATTATTGGCTAAAATGCATTATAGTCTATAGATAACAGCGGTACTTCCACCACTGACAGAACTGAGTGACGCCATGTTAGTCACATGCCTGCAAGTGATCAATAATATTTTGCCTTTGCACATAACGTTTGCAAAATACTTAATGTCAGAGTTTTTCTTCTTGCCGGTTGCAATGACTGGATATGTAAAAATAACCAGCTTGCTGCACTAAGTTAGGAGGACGGTCACATTTAGGCCGATGCATATCCTGGAGCAGCTTACTCTTTCTGTCTCTCATGGACACCAAACATCGTGGATATTTGAAAAAGAAGCTATAAAGACTTCTGAAGTTCCGCCAATGCTTTTTACAAGCTGTGAAAATGTCTTGAAATGATGTCCTGAAAGCATTTACTTAATGATATAAATCTTAGATGTAGCTTGAAACCCTTTACAAGAAATTTTGGTCCAGGTTACAAAACAAAAAACAGTTTCAGGGCATCAGAGTAACATCCAACTGTGTTTTCAGATGAAACTGCATGCGCTGTATCTCCTGTGGTTACCTGTCAAATGAATAGGGCAGAGCCTGTAGTTCTGGTCTGACTGATCAGATTAAACTGTAAAAGCTTTCGAGCTGATCATGAATTCATCATAACAAAATATCAGTGAGTCACCGCAGAGCTGACTCAGATTGTGTTCACCCATCTGTGTGTAAAAATAACACTCAAGTACTTCAGGTTTTTAATGCTTTAAAAACAATGCTTTAATAAATAATTCAATGACAGTGATTTAACTTGAATACAAAAATGAACAAGAGTGAAAAATATAAATATTATAATTATTTTATGAAAGTACAAAAATACTCTTGATAAATAAATAAATAGATAAATAGTTCAATAAATAGGGTGGCACGGTGGCGCAGCAGGGTCTTTCTGTATGACGTTTTTCATGTTCTTCCTGTGCATGCGTGGGTTCTCTCTGTCTCTCTATGTTGTCGCCCAACCCCGAAAGGGAGAGGCGGGATGGAAAATGGATGGATAGATAGTTCAATAAATAAATAAGTTAAAACTGTCAGTCAGAATGAAAAATGGCCCCTGTCCCAGTGGGACGGGTCTTGATTGTGAGCGGATGAAACTCCTAAAATATCTTGGAAGAGTTAGATCTCCAGGCGAAGCAGGCATGGTGTGTGTGCAGCGTGGACTTGAGGAACCACAGCAGGTCTCTCTTCATCACCATCCAACCGCACATAGAGCTCTCCTGAAAGAGGACAAAAGTTTGATGGTCACAAAATCATGTCTGAATGTTGACAACATTTAAAATTAGCATTGAGAACTATGCCTCTCCCTTAAGCTGAGTCCACACATAGGCACTGCTGTTTGTTATTTATAATATAATTTAATTTCTATTTAATCTTTATTTAACCAGATTAGTCCCACTGAGATCAGGATCTCATTCACAAGGGCGAGCTGGCCAAGTGGTCATCAGCACACATCATAATCAAAACAAATTCAAGAAAAGATTAAGGCAACAAATTAAAAGAGGTCTATACATAAGTCCAATCAGTGTAGTAGTTTAAATTGTGACCATGTTGGAGAGCTCATGCTCTGCTTTTTGAGGTTCATCAGCCCTTCAGTATGTTTTATGTCTCCTCTGAACGATAAAGCACCTCTAAGCACAAAATGCGGCATCAGGACTTTTCCCTCCCCACTTGTTCACAGAGCCAGTAGCTGCCTTTTTCAGCTCATTATCAGAATGCAGGGTGGTGGAGATTTTAGACCCTAAATGCTCTTTTCCTATTCACATGGGGACACCCTTAACTAAGTCTCTGAAAATCTTTGCTCAGGCAGATATTATGTTTTCTGTGACCTAAAAGTGAGTACCAAATGCATGAAAGTATAAACTTTCAAAAACCCCTTCCTGCAAGTGGGCACTGCCTGAGACTGCCCTGAGCTTAATATTAATCTTAATCTTAATATAAACCACTGTGTTGGTCCTAAATCTGAAATTAGTTTGTGATTGTGAGCTTACCTCCTGCACCAGAAGAGCCTTCACACTGCTGAAGTACGGAGTTAGGACACCTGAACTGCCGTAAGACTGCAAGAGAAAGGGTGAAATTAAGAAAATTAGACATAAATAGATTCATTTTATAAATGTTACTTGCAAAACAGACTAGTTCTTGGCACACACATGACAAAAGACAAACGACAGAGACAGTCAGGACAGTATTATTTCTTTCTCAAGGTAAAGTGGTGCAGGGCTGACCTAGCTATGCGGGTCAACCCCAAAGTCATTTTTTTTACAAAGAGCCAACATTTTGGCTGTTGTTGAGGTTAAACTGTCCACTAATGCAAATACAGGTCCACACACTGCTCAGCTAATCTGGGACAGAGTCCGTACATGTATTAAATGATTTAGAAGTATGTGCAACACTTTACAAAAGCACATACAGATTTTTAAATATGTGCAAAGATCTTCAAAAAAGTGGAGAAATATGCAAATGTGTGGAATTCTACAAATGTATGGAAAAAATTGCAAATATGTGCAAACACTTTTATTTGAGCAGAAATCTTGCAAATGCAGGCAAAATCTGCACATGTGGCAAGGATCCTCAAATTTGTGCAAATATATGCAATGTGCAAAAGTGTTACAAATGTGCAAAAATTTTCTTACATTCTGCCAAATGTTTGGAAAATGTAAAAATATGAGCATGATTCTGCAAAAGTGTGGAAAATGTGCAAATATGACAAAATCTACAAATATGTGCAAAAAACTTAAAATGTGCAAACATCTGCAATGTGACAAAGGCAACAAATTTGTTCAAAAATCTACAAAAATATGACATATCTGCTAAAATGTGCAAAAATTAGGAAATATGAGCAAAAATTGCAAATATATGCAAATGTGCAAAAGTGTTACAAATGTGCAAACATCTTCTTACATTCTGACAAATGTTTGGAAAAATCTTAAAATATGTGCATGATTCTGCAAAGTGTGGAAAATGTGCAAATATGGCAAAATCTACAAATATGTGCAAAAAAACTGACAATGTGCAAACATCTGCAATGTGACAAAGGCAACAAATGTGTTCAAAAATCTACAAAAATGTGACAAACTTGAAAGAAATATGAGCAAAAATTGCTTTAAATATGATTTAGATTTATAAATATGTGCAAAAATGTACACATTTGTTAAAAAATCTAGCAAATGTGTAAAATTATGTGGCAAATATGACAAAGATTTGATGTGATGAAGATCTTCAAATGTGATCGAGGTCTGCAGATGGATACTCAGATGTGAACTGTTAAGATCAATGGGTTGGTGTGATCATAGTTACTAACGAGGGTAAAATCCTGACATTCTTTAGCTTCAGTGTGCCAAAATACTGAAAAGTTATCATCTGAAGAGAGCCCCTCAGTTTGTCTGTTCACTGACCTCTGAACCCTTCTTTAGACAGATCAAACACTTACACATCTTTTGTCTCCCACTACTCTGTCCACCATGCCCTCGAAGTCGTCAACCCTCTCCTCCCACTCGTCGGGGAAGGTCACGTTTGAGTCGTAGAACATCTCCCCTGCTGCCCACAGACTCTCGTTCAGCACGTTGAAAACACGTTGGCACTGCAGAGAACCAATCAGAGAACAGCGTTTCAACCAAAAGGAGGTCTCATTTAAAATGTTTGGAGCAAAAGAAAGCTCTGCGGTTGGGCAAAGTCACAGGAAAGTTACCTGGAGGCCTCTGGCTGCAGTAGAGGTGAGGACAGATCGCGGAAAGGTGACGTTTTCATTGTACCGCATGCAGTCTAAGGTGAACGACCCCCCCTACAGGACAGACAGGAAACAGCTAAACTTTAATCATCAGCTAGTGGCAAACCATGTAAAAAGTTACTGATGTGAAATTAATGCTTAATTAAGCCAAAGTGTGGCCTCTTAGATTAGTTGCCAGGTCTGCTTATTATAAGCAACTTTGGGCTTCTTTTCTGAAAAGTTGCTTGTAAATATTGGCAGTTGCCGGTGGCCTTTTTTTGGGCTTGAATCCAAACCAGGAGGGATCTGATGCACACTCTGCTCCCAATATAAACTGAATTCAGATGTTTCACAACCTATTTTGTCAACCTCCCAACACAAATGTAAATTTTACTGTAAAAAGAGGGGAAAAAATGATGTTCCCACCGAAATTAAATCATTATGGCTAGAATTAAATTTATTTCTAATGCAGTGATTACTGTTTTCTCCTAAATAAAGCTGTAGAGGATCATCATAAAACTTAGATAAAAACTTTACTATGTCTATGTGGTTACAAAAATAAAGGTTAGACAGACTGTTTAGTGATAATAAATAACAGTAGTCCCGCCCTTCACTTCTGTACCAAACAGAAGGATGTTGAATAAGTGAATTAAGAGATAAACAAGAAAAAATTGAAAAAAATGAAAGATAATGTCGATGACTATCAAAACACGCTTAATGTAGATTTCTCTAAAAAATGGAAATATACTACATTGAAAAAATGCTGATGTTGGGGAAGTTTTTAGCAACCTGGTTTCTTATTTCTGTAGAAAAATCTGGCAACATTGTCTGGTGGATTGACTCCTGTTCCAGCTTGTGTCTATTGAATCACTATTGTTTCCATTAGCACATGTGGCTGCATCATTAAGTGTTTGCATTTGTGGGATTCTATTGTTAATATCAGAAACACAGTCCTTATGTAAATCAGTGAAGGTGTGATTAGAGATTATCAAGCCTGAGCCAGGCTTCCATACCATGTCTCTGAGAGCATTGTGAGCCAGCTTGACCAGGTCACCATCCATCTTACAGGTCGGCCTGGACGCCACCATCATCTGGAGGCTGCAGATCTGCAGGAGGATGAGGACGACCGCGGAGAGCATCATGGTTCTGGTGTTTCTGTTCTGATCTTCTCAGCTGGACTGTAAAAGTTTTGGTTCTGGCTCTTGAGGTGATTCTGATCCTTGTTTTGGCCTTGGACTGATAATGAAGGCGATCTCAGGTGAGTGCAGGTAACCTTAAAAGGGAGCAGATGGGACCAATCAGCCAATCAGAATCAACAACAGTTTGTGAGTCATGTAACCACAGAGAGTCTGAGACCTGGACCGGGAGACGTCTTCTCTGTCAGGTGAGTCACAGCAGGTTCATCAAGCCACATAATGATAGATGAACAGATTTATGCACAATATGATTTAAAAAAAAAGAAGGAATCTGGTCTTAAACTTCTTGAAAACTTGTCCTAGATGAGCTGTAACTTTTAATTATTCATTGCTCAAATACTTCAGAGACTCAAACCAGACAAGGTACAAAAACTAACCATGGTCTACAGCAGCTTGTTCCAGATGTTATTAAAAGGTTCAGATAAAAAAAGAAACCCTAAAAAGAAATAATATATTTCATTTAATTACTTTACTTTTTAATATTTGTCCAGACTGTTTATGTTTCTTTGCCTCTAAAAGTGAGAGCAGCCACTGCTGCAGCCACATGGGGCAGCATGGATATTTTGGGACTCTTCTCTCCGGGGATGTCGTGTTTTCCATCACTGGGCTTGACTGTTATTCTCACTCTCATGGCTGCACATGCTTATAATGTCTGACAGGTTGATTTCTGCAAAATTGATCAAAAATGAAGTTGTGCCTGATGAACTGTTTTGGGAGGTTGCTTCATAGTTGTAAAGGTTGAAGGATTCATTTTATGCTGGGGGAAGAAAAGTGGCAGGATAGTGGAGGTTTAATGTATCCCTGTGGCCACCTGTTGATTATCTCTGGTCTACAGCGCATACCAAAAAAAAAATGCGAAAATGATACATTCAGACCTTATTTGTTTTTTCAGCTGAGCTGTAAACATGTTGAGTTCTGCTGAAAAAAAAAACATGAACTTGTACATGACTATAAGTACTTCTGCGGCCAGCCTCAAGTGGACACTTGAGGAACTGCAGGTTGTTTGTATAGTGGCATTGAGGTTCTTAGTTATTTTAATTGTTTTTCTATGAAATTTTCATTTAATGATTTAATGCGTCCATTTTTATTCAAATATTTAAATGCGCAATTTTTAAATACTTAACCAGTTTTCTTTGATTTGAAGCCTGTTGTGACAGCTGCTTTAAATTTACTTTTAAAAGTTATTTCTTAAAATGGTTTGTACTTTTCAACCAACCCATTGGGAGAATAGAGTTCACTGTATCTATCTATCTATCTATCTATCTATCTATCTATCTATCTATCTATCTATCTATCTATCTATCTATCTATCTATCTATCTATCTATCTATCTATCTATCTATCTATCTGTCTGTCTGTCTGTCTGTCTGTCTGTCTGTCTGTCTGTCTGTCTGTCTGTCTATCTGTCTATCTATCTATCAATACTCTGTCTCTATGCTGTGATGCATTCACTGTCAGAGAAAGTTAAAACTATTTTAAAGGAGGATTTCTACAGATGTCTCATAAAGCCAAAAACAGTTTTTAAAAACTAAGCAATAATTTTAAAGCCAAAAATGTCACAGTTCAAATGTTCAGATTTCAAACTAAACACGTCTTGATTATCTGTTGGAGGGTGAAATGCAGAAGTCATTTGTTGTCTCACTGACTCCTGATCTGAGCTCATGGTGACTGTTTTCTTCAGCGAGCAGTCAATGTCGAAGATGGAAATATATGCTGCAGTCGTCTTTGGATTTTAGGTTTCATTTCACCACTGCAGACCAAATAAACTGCTGAGTCATCGCCGGTCGTTCAGCTAATCTTCGTGAAGAGTCAAATCGAGAAGCTGCTGGTGACTCAAAGTGGTCAGAGATTCCAATAAACCAGCTTCTTCATCATGGTCTCGATGAACAGACTAATATTTCCAGCTCCGCTACGATACGCCAAGTTTCTTGCCGCGGCGGTCACACAACAGTGATGTGTGGAAACAGTGTGACGATGGAGTCGAGCCTCCGTCATGGACCTGAAGTGCGGTGTGAGCTTACGTATTCATCGCGTCGAACAGAATTTGTGAATCTATGGAAAACTGTGACATGGTTAATAAAAGAACATTTGTTGTTATTCTTTTTTGCAGGATAAAGGTTTAGTTGTTCATATTTTTCGGATTCAGAAAATCGAACAGAGTGATACGTCATCGCGTGTGGATCTTTGAGACATATCTAAAACAACAGTGGGGATAGATATTCGATTTAGAAGCAACAGATGCATTAAATACACACTTTTTTAACAAATCATAAACCAGTAAAGGCCTTGAATTTAAGTGCTGCTTAAAAATTAATTGAACATTTTCATATTTTTTCTTTTAAAGGGAACATTGAAATCATAAATAATTTACCCCTTTCATGCATGAGTTATTAAATTACAAAGGAATACTTCTTAAAATGTATTTTTTTTAATTTCCAAGCAAGTTAAAAATCATGTTCACTTATTTTTCAGTGTTATATCTGTAGGGAGCTGCGCGTCTTTTCACTTCACTGGACACCATGTATCGATGGTGTAAGTAACTTAAGGGAACATAAAGATTCACAAACAGGTCCTTGACAAACATGATTAAGAGCAAATCACACTAAAAAGTAATTCAGAGTATCTGTTGACAGCACTTGATTTAATGCATAACTGCAATTTAAAAAAAAAACTTTCTAGGTTGCTTAATTTATTGTTTAAGGTGTGATCAAATAATAATGTTGGTAATTACCTAAACTTAATTTAGCATGTCATACACACAAAATTGAAGTTCCATAACTTCATCAACTTAGTTTGATGACTTAATTTTTCTCAACATTGACTTTTCCATTTGCAGTTACCCAAGCAGCTGAATAAGACAGTGCAGGAGGCTGAAGCAGCATTTCATGGTGAGTAAAATGTATTTCTAACTGCTCTACTGAAATAATTGGTTTAAATATGTTACAAGTGACT
Organism: Scarus forsteni; assembly: GCA_036419115.1. NCBI lineage: Eukaryota > Metazoa > Chordata > Actinopteri > Labriformes > Labridae > Scarus > Scarus forsteni. The sequence goes on along the minus strand of JAZDUH010000084.1, from coordinate 10,331,171 downwards.
TTCATTGAGATAATTAAAATTAAGCTTGTTTAACTGTGTGCCTGCTAGCTCGACCCTGGGTTAAAATGACACTAGAATTTCCCTTTAAGTATTGTGTAAGTGTTGATTGCAATGTAAAGGAAAAGATGAACAAATAGTTTAACTTAAAGAGAAAATGAAGAAAAAGTATACATATGTATATATTTAAATTACTGCTAACTAAAAAGTTGGGTGCATTGTTATTATAATTAACTAGACAACAAATTAAACTACTTTAAATACCATGGTAAAGTCAGTTTACTCAACATATTTTTTGAGTTACCAACTTTAAAACTTTTCCTTATGAAAACAGTTATTCAGTAAGCAGTACTTAAAATAAGCTTTAACTGAAGGGGAAAGCTAATTCGTCCTATGTAATAACACAATTCCAAATTAAGTTGTCATAACTAAGAAAGACTAATGGAAACTGTTGCGTGGATTTTTTTTGTTGTTGAGGCTAAACATTTCTTTTTAGAAAAGGAGAATCTGAAGTACATGCATTGTTACTGTTCAATTAAGCTATTTAGTTGTAAATTACGCCAAAATTAAAAGTAAAAAGGCCTAATACACAATTTTGTATTTTGTATTTATGATACAGTTTCTCGATATGGTAAAAATGGTTTGGGAATTTCTATTACAAGTTATTTTTCTATTTCTTTACAAATATTTCTTCATATTTTCTTTTTGTAACTCGCTTTTTATTGTTTTTAAACATCAACGACAATACAGAATACAGACAATATTAAAGAAGAACATGAAAATAAAGTGTCTTTTACAAAAAAATAAGAAAATAAGAAAAATAAATGAAAAATCGGTAAGTCAATACCAGCATTTACAGGGTAAGCCTCATCAGTGTCCATCCCATCCCATCTGTCCTCACATTGGCATCCACAATCACTTCTTTACAACTTCCTATCGTATTTGATTTCATCCTTTTTTTAATTGATTTTGTCCCAAATATTTGTGTGTTTTTATCTCATTACATAATCAACTGTATGTTTAGTAAACCTGTAAATTTCAGAGGGGAAAACTTAATAACCAGGATGTACAAGTTTAATGCATTAATAAGGTAAGTTCTTATGCTTTAGTTTAATGTCTTACTCTTTAGAATAATCTTTTATGTTTGCTTTGAGTTTAAAATATATAAATGTTTGCATCCTTATTATATCATTATATTATATATCCATCTTTTTTTACCAAAATTACATGCAGTTTGACTTTCTTATTGGGACAATCCCTTCATTTTTTCTAAATGTGTCACTTAGCGAGCAAGAACGAAGCGTATGTGGCCTCTCAGTTACTAAAATTGCTCATCCGAGCTCTCACATTAAGATAAAATTCAAAGTATAAACAGCCAAATAATAATGCAAAAGAAGCTAAAACTATGTCGTGATCAGAAAAGTTAATTAATATGTTTTTAAAAAGCAAAATAGTAGACTGCATCAGCATGATCATGCCTACTTTAGTTGTATATTATGATATGAATCAAACAGAAACTGGCTCTGATACATCCAGTCATATTGTTTCATTACTCCTCAGTGAGATGATGATTATTGATAAAACAACATAGTAAAAAATTAACTCACAGGCAGCCTTGTCTTGGAGGTCTTGAGCTTCTCTTGGAGCTGATTGTCTTGATCTGGAGCTTGTTGTGGTTCTGATGAGCACCTCGATAGTCCTGTGGTTTAAATAGACCTCCATCCTGCACAGAAACTGAAATGCTGATGTCAAAGCAAAAAGATGAGCAATGAAAATAGAAAGACTTCTAGACAAGATTGTAAAAATTTCCCCTCCCCGCCACCTTCTTCCCCCCTACTCAGTAACACCACAATGCCAATGCGAAACTACTTCCTTTGACAAAATAATACAAAAACAAAACCACAAAAGGGAAACACAAGAAATAGAAACGCAGAAGTTCCTCATTTATCCACCGATCTTCACTTCACTTTTATTTTTTAATTCAGTTTTAAGATCCTAAAAGAAACACATTAAAAGAAAAATAAACACCTGAGGACTTGTCTTAACTCTTGACCTGAACAGCTAAGAATTTTAATTAAAAGGTGGCTGCCAATCAGTAAAATAAAATTCTGATAATTGCTCAATATTAAAATGTTTATAGTCACAGTCCAGATTAATAAAACAGCAGATGAATTAATTTAATGTTTTAAGATCTTCTTTATGACTTTCAGGTTGCAGTATTGTAATCATTAAGTGTTAACAATCCTTGGAATTTCCAAGGTTACACAAGTACCATTTACCTTGAAGGGTTTCATTTCATGCTCTTGAAGTTTTATTTGTAGGTTAAATTACTAATCATAACAATACAGAATCTTGTTTCTCAATGTCTGAAATGTAAGATAATCTATTTATAAAAAAAATCAAGCTTTATTGTGAAAAGTGTCCATTTTCAATGCTACTATTTGTTTGAAACATTGAGTCATATTTCTTTTATTTTATGTATTTAATTGTTTATTTAATCTTTATTTGGCATTACCTGACACACCAGATGGATCGTTCAGTATATCTGAGGGAGAACCTTTCAAAAGCATATGCAGAGGGTAGTTGGACAATTGTTCCATCAATCACATTAACTAAAGTCCAGTCAGCTAATGTAGGTGCTACTGCACTACAGAACGTGAGCCACTTTGTAAAAAAAACAGGAGAGAAAATATCCTTACAACAGAAAAGTTAGTAGTGTTGTTTGTTTTTCACTTACTTAATAATGAAATGTGGTTCACGTCCTGTGATGCATGCCACCCCATTTCTTATCCACCCCCACTATCAAGACCCCACATTTCTGGTGTCCCTGGTTTCTTACAGCCTGTACTTCCTCTATGGACTTAAATCAGGACAGCACTTGAACTGCTATCTTAAATCGATAACAGTATCCGTTTGTCCTCCCTTCCGTTTGTCTTGTCTTGTCCTGTCTGTCACTATTTCCCCTTCTTTCACACTGTGGTGTGGCACGGCCCTCCCCTTCAGCTCACATTAGGGGTTAAATAAAGTTTGATTTGATGGAGTAGCCTACAGGGGGGGCTGGTGATGGTCACTACAGCAGTGAATCATATTCGCATATGTGTGACTGCTAGAAATAAATACATTGGTCTTTTCAACGCTGTCACTCGGACACAGTGCTCAACAGAAAAGAAAACGCAGACAAGGGGGGAAAAAATATTATGAAATGTGATTCAGATCTGATAAATCTGCTACTGAAGCTGTTTGCATCTGTGCTAAGTAGTAGGGGTGTCCCAATACAACATTTTCACTTCAATGCAATACCGATATTGTAGCCTTGAGTGTTGGCCGATACCGATATCAGTTCGATACCGACATCAGCAGGAATCATACATACTTTTTATAACTTATTTTGTAGTGTGGACGGTCAGAAAAGGATTGATCAGGTGAGATTACACAAACAGAGAACAGTAATCAGCAATAGAAGGTATGAGAAAACTGACCCATTTGTTATGAACCAAGGAGTGAAATAAAATTTAACCTTAAGCATAAGAATATAGTACAATTAGATAAAATAAATAAAAAACAAATTAGAAGACCCTGAAAAGTAACCTCAAGAAATCCAGTAAAAACAAAAACATGTAATTTTAATTGTAAAATAACCACTGTGTTTAACTTAGTAGTAGTAAAGTTTATTTCGGACATAATAATAACAATATAAATTATTGTAATTAAAAAAAAACTCTACAGAAGCCAAACGCATGGAAAATAAAACAATGAAACATAAGAAGGGATTAAATGAATATATCTGAAAAGGAGTGGCTGGAAGTTAATCTTATTTACACCCACCCCCTCTACTTAATATACTTAATAATTAGCAATCAATTTATCAATCTTCAGCTCATTATATACATATATATGTACAAATATATATTTATTCAATAATATAATACAATATAATTAATAAAAATCCGTTTACAGTATATATTAATCATTGTCATTAATCATACAAAAACAACTACACAACTACATAACTAATCCCCCCACCCCCCCACACACACACACAAGAAATAGCACCATGTGAAAAGAAATAGCACTTAAACATAAGCATGTTCTACAACTAAAGTAAATGAAAAATAAATTAGAATGGACTACTTGTATTGGAGTGCTTATATCAGAGATTTTTGAAGGTCAATATGCTCCAATGTTTGTTTGTTTTTTGCTCATACGGACCTATATCCGATATCAATAAAGGATTTGGACACCCCTACTAATTAGTCACTTCCTGCGGTCATATCACTCAGTGCTCCCATGTCTTACTGCTCCAAAAGACACTGATTGGACCGTGGTGCCTGTTGCGGTTTAAAATAAAGTACCATAAAAGTTATAAAAACATGCCTAGATTATATTCAAGACCACATGCGGTTTCTTGGACCCAGTGTGCTCTCCATAGTGAGCTGGATACTGGGAGTTTGATGTGGTATCGATGTTCATGCACTGTGCTTTGTTATTAGTTGTTTTTATGCTAAGTTTCTGTATTTCAAATAGTCTAAGTATTACAAAAATAAAATACTGGAGTGAAAGTGCCATAGTGCATAAAGTGCAGTAAGCTAGCTGCCAAAGAGCTTAGTTCGTTATTGTATTGCACTTTGCCTAATTATTGCTCAGAATGTATTGGATGCCTGGACCTGGATTATTGTTTTCTTGGGCTCCTTGAAATATTCTCTCTTCCAAGAGCATTGTTGGTCTGAAAACAGCAGAAACGCTCCCGCTCTTTCCTCTGAGGTTTTACGGTGCTTTGCTTTATTCTGCCATTTGTGTTTGTTTGTATAGGTTTTTGGTTTCATTTGTACTTTTTGTTGGTTCACTCCTTTTTGTGCTTAAACTCTCCTGCATTTTCTCCTTTTTGTTTTTAAACTCCTCTAAACTGATACAACACTTTAGTTTAAGACAATTCTGCAAATTAGACCTACATGATGGAGCAAAAACACCAAAAGCTTTTTTCCCAAAGACAGAGTGAGTTTAAGGAATGACTTGGGCCACATTTACACGACAACATTTCCACCAAAAACAGAAATGTTTTACTTTTGTGTTTTCAAAAACAATCCGCATTCACACAGGGACGCAAGGAGACTGAAAACAATGTAGCCGGTCCAGCAGATGGTAACATAGATTTTTAGAGAAACAGTGGTGTTACAACACGAGTTTGCTGTTCAGTGAAGACAAACTTTTCACGAACAACAGTGTTGAGTCGATGCAGGAATACGCAGGACTTTCTTGTCTGGATAAAAAAACGGACACAAGGATGCTGGTTTGGCGGAGTGGCGAGCAACTCAGCACGTCCCATATATGTACTTCTGCCAGCCCAGGTTAGAATCCTGCCTGTGACCAGTTTGTAGATCGTCTTCCCCTACTCTCTCACACCCTTTTACAAGCCTATCCACTGTCTCTCTCTAATCAATAAATGCCCAAAAATCCATTAAAAAAACACAAGCACAGTAAGCAGCACTCATGTTGCTTATGCCTAAGTCACACATTCCCGTTTCTCACTGCGACTGTACACGACTGAGGAGGCTGGTGTGATCGTTATGATACGGGATGAAATGACTGTCTCACCCCTGGACACACCCCGTAAATACACCGTCAGTGGCGGTGCTTCAGCGCTACAGGGGGCGTTTGTCCCGCTCCAGTTAGGTTAATGCAGCGATATGAGGAGGATTCCATCCCGCTGACAGGACGTCAGCTCCGCTCGAGCTCAGTTCGCGTGACGTAAGCCCCGACTGAGCCCCGCCGCTTGCGCCGTCTTGAACGGGACACAGTCGGGGCTCATACGGATACATCCTTGTCAGTCGTCCTCATAAAGCTTTCAGGATTGAGCCACGATTGGGCCATGTTCAGCCCGACTGAGCTCCATACATGCCCCGCTAATACCGCTCGCATTAGGTCTGCATTAGGCTTCCATCCCGCTCCACTGAGAGCGCCGATTCTCCACGACAGTTTTGAACAGTTCAAAACTGTCGTGGAGCTTCCATGTTCCCCTCCGTTCATCCACGACTATACAACGGTGATCCAGACCAAGCAGCGCATGCACCACGACCAAAGCACGCTTTGTCAGGATTATGACAATCGTGCACAATCGCCATGAGAAACGGGAATGTGTGACTGGGGCTTTAGTAGAGAGCTGAAGCTGTTGTTGTTCCTCTGATATGCACACAGTCTTCATGTGAAACAGTACTGTGTCTGCAGAAGATGTTAAATCTTGGCTACACAGAAACAAAAACGGACATGTTTTCAAAACTTGCCCTTCTGGACCCTGGTTTCAAAAGTTTTCAGATTCACACCCCTTTCAGACTGGCCAAAAAACCACGTTTAAACTTGGTAACAATCTGCTCCTGTCGGAAGTTTGAAAGGGTTAATTGAGATATCAACCTAGGTCGACTGACCCTGCAAGCAGCAGGGATTTCAACGGCTCGCCTCTTATCGGCTTCAGGGAGAGCATCTGTGAATTTATTCCCTCCTAAATATGGACAGTTAACCAAAAAGACAAGAAGGAGAAGATAATTCGAGACAGTGTTATGGATCACAATTCCTTTTACTCAGAAATGTGCTGTATGGAGAGGTGTCCTCTGCAGACAAGACAGTTCAACACCCTTAAATATAGTACTCACAAAATCACATGATACAAAAATGCATATATATTTAGACATTAGCATCTTGTTCAAGGGAGTAAATACCTCAGGGTACCATATAAAGGTAGAACTTCATCCCAGGTTAAAATTTACCCAACCACTTGTTTGTAAGGGGTCAAAAGTTGTCTAAAAACAGATGTCAGATACCTTGGTGTTGTTTTACTCACTCAGTCTAAACAAAGCTTTCCAAAAAATTCCTCACACATCACACCTGGGTCAACCTGCTAATTTACCGATGACATCGGCATAACGTCCCCACGTTATAATATCACGCCCGCCCCCTGCATCTGTAACTTACTGGCCCGAATTTGTACATTTCTAAAGAGGGACAAAAGTACAAAGTACAGAAAACCATGTCCACAGTCTTCATGCTCCTTTCCACTGTTTACATGTTCTTGGTTCATTGCGCTGATGATGTCATCAAAGTGATGACGTCAGGTTGATGCACTAGAGGAAAAAACACAGCCACGCAGCTAGTCTCCTGCAGACTAGACCCTGGTCTGCTGGCAGTGGATAAAGAGGCACTTGCCAAATGTTAAGCACCCGGGGCACCATTCTTGTCTAAACAGGAGGCAAATCGTGATGAAAACTCTCAATTTTTGTCAGTTTTTGTTGTTCTGCAAATGAGGCCATAGACGATGAATCTGTGAGCCTGAAGGCAGCAGCCACTGATGGTGTTTGATGTCAGTGGAGAACATAAATAAGGTAGTTCTTGTGTTCTGGCCTTTTATTAGGTCCTTCTGTTGGATGGAGAGGACCATGAAGAGGATTTTGCTCATAGCTCCTGTCTTTCTGCTCAAAACAAGTTGACTGTGCTGTGCTGCTTTGGCCTGCTCACAGTCACTGTAGATGTTATATTTCAGATTTCCTTGTGAATCGGTCAAACATCAGCTGCCTGCAGCACTTTGCAACACAACCAGTCACATCGAAGTGCAGGTTTTGCATAGTGCGCCGTGTACTTACCTCATGTTAAGGCTTTAGCAGTGACATAATCAGTTTAATAAAGTGACCTGTGGTTAAAATGCAGACTCTGCTTTATTCACGAGTTAAAGGAAAATTGAACACAACGTTGCTGCCTCATCAGCGCCTCTGCAGTGGAGTCAAAGTTTAAGATTCTGTTCTATGTGTTTTCTGTATGAATCAAAGAAAAACCCGTCTGATTCGTCACAAGTCGTTCAGGTTGCGGTCTCAAAAATCTCCAGTTAACATTTACCGCGAAGGCCCGATGAACACGGAGAGAACGTACGAGACGACATGAGGCAGGAAGTTCAGCTTCAGTTTACATTTAGACAGAATAGAAAGAATCACAGAGCTGAGGATCTGAAAAACAGGAAGGAAACCACAGCGCTTCCCACCCTCCCCCCTGCAGAGGGTTTTCTCTACGATAGCATGGCTTGATTTCTGAATGACTCTCAGCTGCAGTTTGAGGAAAAATGTGAACCCTATGAAGCAGAAACAGAGAAGGAAAGTCCAGCTCATTCACATCGCATTCACTTTCCACGTTAGCTCAGAGGAGTTCGAGGGAGCAGTGATGAAACCGCCTCACATTCCTGCCTGCATACCTCATCACTTTGCTTTTAGCTGCTTCAGACCTCATCACTTTGCTTTTAGCTGCTTCAGCATATATTCCACTAACACTCAAGGTCATGGTGTATTTGTGTGGATGCCTAACGTGGAAACTTAAAGGGTCAACAGTTTAATGAAAATCAAACAATCTTAGAATTTATACATAAAATAAAGTTCATGTGAAAGGTGTAAATGCCCCATGATATGCAGATAAAACAGTCCTTTGACTGTCCCAGTGAAACTAATAAATAATAAAACAGTAATAAAATGTTACAAAAAGACTTTTAATTCTGCTTTTGTCGTACAAAACCTGGTGTCAATGAAGTTTGCAAGCTGTGTAAAGCATAAAAAACAGAAAACGATGATTTGCATAATCTTTTTTAAAGCTATATTCAATTGAAAACACCTTTAAGACAACTCATTTAATGTCCAAATTAACAAACTTCTTTGTGATTTACAATTCACTCATTTCAAAACGATTCCTGCAACACATTCCAAAAAGTTGGGACGGGGGCATGTTCAACACTGTGTTACATCATCTTTCCTCTCAGCAGCACTCACTAATCATTTGGAAACTGCAGATACCAGGTATTGAAGCTTTTTAGGGGAAATTCTTTGAAATTACTGCTCAATGTACAACACTAACACATCCCCACACCATCGCAGATGCTGATTTTTCCCTCCGCCAAGGAGGTTATGTTTTCGGGAGAGTCTGTTTGTCTGTCTGTCTGTGAAAAAAAAAATAACTCAAAAAGTTATGGGTGGATTTTGATGAAATTTTTAGAAAATGTTCAGCATGGGAAAAGGAAGAAGTGATTCAATTTTGGTGTGAATTCGGATCACTGTCGGGATCTGCCATGACGAAAAATGCGATAAATAGATATCATTATGAAACTAGAAAAGCACTCGGAGAGCGCAGACCTCCGCCCAGCACCACAGTCCTCTCTCATATTGTGATTTTTACCATAAATATTAGTCCTACCTTTATTTCATGTAAATATTTATATTCCTTGACCATGAAAACATACCATTAGCAATTGGATTCACAATGATATCTCTTTCAGTTCAGTAGTTATTCACGAAAATCACATTTTTCGTCGTGGCGAATCCAGATGGTGATACGGATCAACCCCAGAATTGAATCACTTCATCCTTTTCCCATGCTGAACATTTCCTGAAAATTTCATCAAAATCCATCCATCACTTTTGAGTAATTTTGTTCACAGGCAGGCAGACAGACTGTCCCGAAAACATAACCTCCTTGGCGGAGGTAACCAATTGCTAATGGTATGTTTTCATGGTCAAGGAATCTAAATATTTACATGAAATGAAGGCAGGACTAATATTTATGGTAAAAATCACAATATGGGAGAGGACTGTGGTGCTGGCGGAGGTCTGCGCTCTCCGAGTGCTTTTCTAGTTGAATTTTGCATTAATACCTATCTGGGTGGTCCTTACCCACAATGTTCCTGATTTCCAAAAACAACTAGAAAGCACTCAGAGAGCGCAGACCTCCACCAGCGCCACAGTCCTCAGCCATATTGTCATTTTGAGAATAACTATTACTCCTACCTTTATTTCATCTAAATATTTAGATTCCTTGACCATGAAAACATACCATTAGCAACTGGATTCAAAATGATTTCTACTTTGGTTCAGTAGTTATTCACAGAAATCACATTTTTTGCCATGGCCGCCAGACGCTGACCCGGATCAACTCCAAAATCAATTCAGTTCTTCCTTTTCCGATGCTGAACATTTCCTGAAAATTTCATCCAAATTCATCCATGACTTTTTGAATTATTTTGTTCACAGACGGACAGACAGACGGACAGACGGACAAACTCTCCTGAAAACATAACCTCCTTGGCGGAGGTAATTAGAAATGTGGACTCATCAGACCACAGCACACTTTTACACTTTGTGTCAGTCCATCTTGGATGAGCTCAGGGAAGCCTGTGGTGTTTTTGGTTGTTGTTGTTTGACTTTGGTTTGCATGGTTGACTTTATGCCCCAGTCACATATTCTTGTTTCTCATGGCAATTTTGCATGACTGTACAGGACATTCAAAGATGGTGTGATCAGCATGATGCGGAAAGGAATGAATGTCTCTTCCCCGGACACACCCATAAATGCACCTTTTATAACGGTTCTACAGCGCTTCAGGGGCACTTCATTTAGGTCAATACAGCGATTTGATGATGATTTCAAGAAATTCCATCCCGCTGACACGACGTCAGCCCAGTTTGAGTCACGTAAGCCCTGGTAAAGCCCCGTTTCTTGTACCACCTTGAACGGGACACAGTCAGGGCACAAATAGATACGTTCTTGTCAGACGTCCTCAGAAAGCTTCAGGATTGAGCCACGATCAGCCTGATTGAGCGCCGTAGATGCCACGCTAATACTGTTTGCCTTAGGACTGCATTAGGCTTCCGCTCCACTACACTGAGAGTGGCGATTCTCCACAACAGATTTGAACTGTTCAAACCTGTCGGGACCCTTCCCCGTTCTCGCTTGTCCATGAATATACAACGCTGATCCTGATCTAGAAGCCCATGCACTAAAACCAAAGCAGGTTTAATCAAGATTATGACAATCGTGCACAATCGCCATGTGAAACGGGAATGTATGACTGGGGCAATAACTTGTGCTTGTAGATGTAGATCAGTGGTTCCCAAACTGGGGTACGTAGTGAAGTGATGTAGGGGGTACGTGAAAAACTTTCAGGTCTAAACAGTTGTTTCAGTAGTTCAGGCTCAAACTGATAAATGTTTGTACTGTGAGCTTTGATAAAGGTGAGGTATCTTGGAGAAGGAAATCTGTCCTAAATTATCTAAGATTCTTAAAATAACATACAGTAAGTTCAGTCAGACAGCCTTTTAATTAAAGCTTTAAGTTCATCAATGAAAATGTTTCAGAAATGTACATCTCTTTTTCAAAAGTGGACTGGTGTTGCCCACTGACATTGCTGGTAAATCAATCTATTTAGTTAGAAATAATTCACTTCAATAGGTTTTATTTGTATGTTATGCATGTAAAATGTGGGAGGTGGGAGTGCGGCAGGCTTAAATATTTATTTTTCTCTGTGTTATAAGTGCATGAGAGTTGGGGGTACATGGCTGGAGGTCAAGTGTCGGAAGGGGTACAGGCTGTGAAAAGTTTGGGAACCACTGATGTAGATGATCTGTGTTAATTGATATTGTTTTTCGGACTCGTTCCTGAGACCATGTGATAATATCCTTTCCAGAATGATGTGAACGGTGTTTCGCTTAAGGTCACAGGCATTCAAGTCTTGGTGCTTTCCTGCAGAGATTTCTTTGGATTCTCTCAATCATTTGATGATGTTAAGGACTGTAGATGATAAAATCCCGAAATTACTTGCAACTGTTGCGAAACATTCCTAAACTTTTGGACTATTTGTTCTCACAGCTGTTCACAAAGTGGTGAAGCTCACCCCACCTTGTGAATGATAGAGCCTTGAGGAAATGCTCCTTTTATACCTAATCTTGACACTCACAAGTTTCCAGTTAACTAGTTAACACATTGAATGTTCCAAAAAGATGATTTTAGTCTTTTTTGGCCCATCACGGCATTTTTGGAATGTAGTTGAATTCAAAACAAGTAAATATTTGAAAAGAAATCAAAGAAAATTACCAGTTTGAACCGTAAATGTCTTGTCTGAGCAATGTAATATGAATAAACCCAATTTAATGGCATTTCAACAAAATGCTGATATGTTATTAAACTTCATTCCTCTCCAGTTTAAAATCTTATCTGTTAATGTTAATATTAGAGTGACCTCTCTGTCCGTGGTTTTTATTGATTAAAATAAAATACCTTTATTACAGTATAGACATGTTCTTAGCTTTGGAGGTGAGGGCAGGGGCCCGAAAAAGGGAGAATAAGGAGAAAGATTCTAACAGAAACATTCAGTACTGACACAAAATTATAGCACTCTGTAATAACTACTCATATATTTCATTTACAATGTACTGGTGACACTAAGTTTAATTGCTTTGCACACTATTTTTTATTTGTTTTTGTTGCATCTTGGTTAATAGATGATCATGTTCAAATTACAATAAATCATGAAAGGAGACATATCATGCTGATGCATGATTTAATACTTACATATAATATAATAAATTTGAAAACAAGACCTTACACCCCCTTAATTTTCAAAAAATGAGATATTGTATTTTTTCTGATATCCTAGAACAAGATTTGATGCCTCTGAAAATAAGGTCATTGCGAGATGTCCGCAAGATTTCAAACGTCGTGACGACACGAGGTACATTTCTTTTTATTGGAGTAATCTGATAAAACACTTCCTCCTCTGTGATGTCCGTTAGCCACAAAACCGTCACCGAGGAACACATCCGCCAGCAGGGGTATATAGGTCCCTAGCTCACACTCCCTCATTACCAGCTCTGGCCTGTAGGGGGACTCAATACGCGGTCGCTGCATTGAGCCTGCTGGAAAATACAGTAGAAGAAGAAGGACCGGCTGGCTCAGCCCCGATAGAACTGACCAATCAGACCACAAAGGGCTGTGACGTTGCAAGGTAACTTTAGGTCATCCTCAGATCCTCGTGTTTCAACGAGGGCTTCATAATGGCCTAAAATGAGGATATTGAGAACGCTATTGTGGGGCAATGAAGGAACTAAATGACTTGTACTGAGGGCAGAAATGCTTTACAGGCATCCTAGTCTGGCATAGTGAAAAGGAGAAACAAGCATGATATGTCCTCTTTAAAGACAATTGGCCATTTTGTTTTTGATGGTGTTTTCTCCACAGATTATAATTGCATTTCATTTTAATGGAAGAGGTTAGTTTGTATTTAAGTTTTGTGTTTTATGTTTAAGTATTTAAAGGAAGAGATGGGTTTTTGGATATCCACCAGAGGGTTCAGTTCAGTTCGTCTCAGTACTCGCTTTCTGTGGCGTTTCCATAGCCTAAAACCGGGACAAGACCCCTTATAAGCGAACCATACCGTAATACTTTTTAGGGCCCTTCTGTTGGGGTGCCAACCATACTGATCTGACCCCAGAAGGTGGAGCTAGAAACACTGCAGTCCATTGATTGGTCATAGGCAAAGTCACTTACCGTGCGACAACGGAACAACACATAACCCCGCTATGTTTAAATCTCTACTTGTCTTTGTGAAGATAACTCTCGCGGCACACAGCTTTCACTAAAACAAAGCTTGGTTATGCCTCATAACAAAAAGCCACATGCTTATCACAAAAAAGAAGAATTGCTGGATGTCTTCCATCGTTGCTCTTTGTTTACTGTGGCACATTTTCTTCTTCGTTGTATTTAATAGCCGGGTACACTGTGTTGCGCTGCTATGACGTCATGCTATCATCATCTGGCTTATACGCCGCCTACCAAGTCGGGCTCAGTTGGCTGAAAAGGCAAACAAGATCAGGCTTTACTGATCCGGCCTGAGCCAATCATAAAAATAGATCTAAAATTAAAACCTTAAATGTAGAAACACCAAAGCATCATATAATTAGATGTAGTCACTTAAATATCAGATCACTGAAATCTAAATCTTTATTGGGGAAAAATACACACCTCTAGGAGCTAATATCAAAGTAACTTAAATTCACCAAATAAATAAGTGATGAGGACAGATTTGTGATCTGGGCATCCATAAGTTTTGTCACTGTCATAAATTTCCTGCTCTTAGTCCCCTTGTCTCTGCCTGGATGGATAGATCTCTGGATATATATTTATGTATGTATATGTATTTGATACATAGACCGCGGAACGTGTTTGAACAAGGGGGGGTCACCGAAATTTTCGGTCAGACATGATGCGAAGCCGAGGCTATAGACTACACTATACACGGACATACACGTAATGCCATCATCTACCAGGCTATTGTTAGCTGTTGTTAGCACGCTGTGTCTGCGTTGTTGTATGAAGAATGTGATTATCACTATGGCATCATTTTTGTAAATATAAATCTAACAATACTATGTATACAGCTGATCTAGAGCGACACACCCCAGTCAGAAGTGCAAATAAATTGATTATTACAGGAGCTAAATAACTGTTCACACTGGGGGCATCCATCTTCAATTGACACCTCGGGGTGGCGAGGTTTCACCGAGTTCCCAGTAGGAAATTCAGACTTCGGGGGACATTCCAGTTTTAGTTTCCCACTCGAAGCTCAAAATTCCTACTTCTGACTACAACTTGTACGCACCGGAGACGTGAAGCCAAATGTGTTTGTTTGTTGTGGTAAATGCAGCATGGATCTTTGTCGGAACTCTGCATTGCTTTACAACTTCTTTTTCAACAACTTACAGGATGCAAAGCCACGAGGTAATGTATCTCTTTCTAGTTACGTAGTGGTAGTTTTTGATGTGTGAAGACAAGCAATGCGGGGAAAAGTTATTACTGAGTTGTAGACGGCTAAATATTGCTACTTACAGCCCGGCGCTCTCATACGTGTAATATAAATAATAAAATAATATAAATTTGCTCTAGTTTTAACTGTCTTGTTCCTGAAGTTGAGTATCCAGGCCAGTCCAGCCCTGTACGACCCTACCAGGAGGCTAAAGAATAGCATTTATAGATAACCTATTTAGATGCTATGAAACTCATCGATAAGTGCGTATTTCGACCCAAAAAGTTACCCGGGCCACGGCCCGCCTGGCCCCCCCGCTTCCGCGGTCTAAGATTTGATATATTTTTATATTTGCATAATTCTGTATCTATAACTTAAGAGGGTTAGGCTTTAACCTGCTCTATTGAAAAGTGTTTTGAAATAGCATTTGACATGGATTGGCACTATAAAAGTAAAGAATAATTGATTGACTGCTTGAATGAAAAAAAGGTGGGAAATGATTTGCAAATAACAGAATTCATTTTTTCCCATTTTACACAAAGAACCAACTTCACTGGAATTTGGGTTTGAAGATTATGATGAACAAACTGTGAAGTTTCATGCTTTTTGTTTGCTACATACTTTTTTATCAGCAACGGTCGTAGAACAAAGAGGAAAAATCTCACAGATTCTTAGTAGAAGAAACCAGTGCGATAATAACTCCCAGCTTAGCATACAAAATGCTCCATCCCTGCACCACTGTACTTGGTCAATATAAATAGTCAGCAAAGCAGGGGCAAGAACAGACTCCTGTGGAACACCTTTTGACAGTCATTTAAAAACTTATAGTCATACTATTCATTTTTCTTTTGATACATTAATTTCCTGTAATGTGTATTTTTTTATAAAAAGTGTTTCAAGACTCCACAGGAAAGGATTTGAATTTGTTTGCTTTTATTTATTTTTTTTGGTTTTTAGTTCTGCACACAAATACACAAACAATAAAGACAACAAAAGTACAAAAGTTTGATTGCATTCACATTTTTCAAGTTTAGTGGTAAAGCCACACAAGTTTAAACATGATTATGAAGTCACAGTGGAGGTCATGTGGACTTCATTTTAAAAAAGTACAAATGTTTGTTATACTGTTGAGACACAGCCCTCAAACAGTACCAGAGTTAGCATCAAAATGTGTCGTTTTTCAAGTGAAAAGATACAAAACAGTCAGTTCATTAAATTAAATAACTAATAATAAATAACTTTTTAAATAAACAAAAAACAGTCAGTTCAATAAATTACTGTCTAATAAATAACTTTTTAAATAAATAACTACATGATCAATAAATAAACAGATAAATAATAAATAAAAAATCGTTAAATCTAGCAGATTGTCCCTAAAACAGACACATTTAAAAATGAATTTGCTGTCAGTGATGCTACTGAGTCAAAGCATGCTGCCCCCTGCTGGTACTGAAATCTGCTATAACAGAGTTCAGTATCACATGCAGGCGAATCAGGTGGTCATAAGTTTCCTTCCTGATCAGCTCCCAGGATTCAGGACTTCCACCCTGTAGACACAATCATGCAGTTAGTACCATTGTTAGCATGTGCTAATTTCAATAAGACAGCAGAGATCTATTTGTTGCTACTTACAGTGCGGTCCAGAGTGCTCCTCTCCAACCTTCTGAAGTAGTTTCTTAGCTTCCTGTCCATACCATTGCCAGAACCTAACACCTGGAGACAAAAAACAGGACTCTTTATTAATAAGTGCAATAAACGTTCTTGTTTGTTGTTTAAATCAAAAGTTGAGCTGGTAAAAGTAATTAACTGTTTAACAACCAGCTCCACTGTTTGGCAGAGGTCATCTATAAATTCGGGGATATCTTTTCTTTAAAAGAAATCAAATCCTTGATTGATTCCGTTAACACTGAAGGGAACAAAAAACACTACAAACAAACAAAAAAACAGAAGTTTTCTTGCTGTGGGATTTAAAGGTTTTAAAAGCTAAGAGTTGATTATGTGATGACATAAAATGCACAAAAATTTGGGACAAAATAAAGTAGAAAAGGCAGAAATGTCTGTAAATTAAATAGCAAAAATAACTTTAAATAGGTTACACTGAGTTTGACTAACACACAAAAAAACTTTATGATTAAAACAGATTTTATATATATGTAAATCAACATAGTAGAAGGTTAAAGGAGACATATCATGCTGATGCATGATTTAATACTTACATATAATATAATGAATTTGAAAACAAGACCTTTCACCCCCTTAATTTTCAAAAAATGAGATATTGTATATTTTCTGATATCCTAGAAAATTGGTCATTGCGAGATGTCCGCGAGATTTCAAACGTCGTGACGACACGAGGTACCTTTCTTTTTATTGGAGTAATCTGATAAAACACTTCCTCCTCTATGATGTCCGTTAGCCACAAAACCGTCACCGAGGAACACATCCACCAGCAGGGGTATTTAGATCCCTAGCTCACACTCACTCATTACCAGCTCTGACCTGTAGAGGGACTCAATGTGCACTCGCTGCTTTGAGCCTGCTGGAAAATGCAGTACAACAAGAAGGACAGGCTGGTTCAACCCCCGATAGAACTGACCAATCAGAGCACAAAGGGCTGTGACGTTGTGAGGTTACTGTAGGTCAGCCTGAGAACCGAACGTTTCAGCGAGAGCTTGATAATGGCCTAAAATGAGGATTTTGAGAACGCTATTATGGGGCAATGAAGGAACTAAATGACTTGTACTGAGGGCAGAAATGCTTTATAGGCATCCTAGTCTGGCATAGTGAAAAGGAGAAACAAGTATGATATGTCCTCTTTAATATATGTATTTAAAATAATAACGATGGCAATGATAATAATAACTTTTATTTTTTTAAATCCTACACATAGAAAATATTATTTATTTTGGTTTTTTTCGCAGTTATTTCTGTATTCTAAATCATTGACAGAAACAAGCAATGACATGTTATTTTTTTAATTAAATATTCCTGCATTTATTGATTGTGTCAAACAGTTGAGCTAAAAGTTGAAGGGTTAAGAAAATTAACAAGATAAATAGAGTAAGCCTTCATTGGAGTTGCTGCCTTCCTTGCATAAAAACAAAGAATGGCATGCTTCTTCAAGCGGTGACCGCTACTAGCCAAAAAGTGGAGCGCCACTGGTGCAAACAAATCAACGAAAGTTAACTAGCATGAATGACTCTTTTAGCACATTATATCCTTGTTGATAGATACTGTAGTGGCTTGGTCATGGAGGGGCCCATAGAGGTGAGCAAACACATGGCCCATCCTTAGTTTAAGTTGTGAAAACCTTTAGGGCTGGATTTAAAGCCGTATACAACAGTATCAAGGACAGCCATCTTTCCTTTTATAGGCATGATGTTGGAAACTAAGCCTAGCTACTAGGGGTGCAACAATACATGTACAGTATCTGTATTGAACCGTTCGATATAGTGACCTCGGTTCAGTACACCCTATGAACCAAACAATACGCACTTTTGTATTTATTTATTTGATCAACTTCTGACGAGGTACTATGCGCTGACAGTTCAGTGAATCTGCGTTCGACTACTCCGGGCTGCATTGTCGTGCAAAGATCCGCTAAGCTCCCATATTCATTCGGGCAGGCTGCTGACACAGAAGAAGCTACATACGCTAGGACGCTGCAACATGGCGAGCGCTTTACCTTCAGCTGAAATTGAAGACCCTCCACTATCATTCAGATCTGGTGTTTGGGACTACTTTGGCTTCCGTGCTAAGTCTGACCCTGATGGTAAGCGTGTCGTGGACAAAAACACAACAGAATGTCGGAAGTGCAGCACGATGCTAAACTATGTCGGTGGAAATACAACAAACGCCGACAACATCCCGGTGTTAAAACAAAACAAATGTTGGTTATTTTAATAAACCACAGGTAAAAAAGGCATTGAAATTTCTCATATTTTTTGTCGAAAAAGTATCGAACCGTGACAGAAACATATTGAACCGAACCGTAAATTATGTGGATTGTTACACCCCTACTAGCTACAGGTGCATGTGATAAAATGGCTGATTTAAATGGCATTCGTGATGATCTAATATGTTTGTACAACGACCCACATCAAGCCAGAATTCCCCTAAGCGAAGAGTTTCTACCCGTGCGTTACATGTGATGAATTTTAAGTCTACAATGAGTCAGGGGACCATTGGGACATCATGCTCCACTCCACAAAACTGTTTCAGCCTTGGCAGTGACAAAAGATCAGTTGTTTCTCTCTCTGTCTACTCACACATGTGTCCAGGTCCGCAACTTGTCTGTTGATGACCGATCTGAAGTCTTCCAGTTTGTCGTCCCTCCAGGTAACAGAGGTGAGATTTTCATGTTGATAGAGGTCGGAGATGAGCTTCAGACTTTCTCTGATGAAAAGAACCTTTGACTCCAACTGGAAAAAGAAAGAGAGAGAGAAAGAGAAAGGTAAATTCCAGAGTCCTGAATGGCGGACAAAGCTGATGTCAGGGTGATAAAGTGGTGCAGGGGTGATGTTTTTTGTTAACCAACAGAGAAGTTAGCATTGTGCCAGTTCCCTCTTCTGCAAGCCTGTTAAAAGCCAGTGGGTGTTTTTACTGTGTTTTGGATTATTTCAGATAATAACCTCTGTAGCTAACAAAAATCATGAAACTTGTATTCTGGTTTTTGTGATAAACTTAACAAACAAACCTCTTTTTCATTGTGCTAATCGGCAAGAGTGAAAGCTATTATTAAGCAACTATGTAGCTAGAACATTATGGTTTAACTTAGAAGCAACAAAGCTTATTAAGCTGGTCCTCACAGCTGTATGAATTATTGATTATGAAAAAACAATCAGAAATTCCTTCCATCAGGTCCCCAGCCACTTTTGTAGTCCTTGCCAGCATTTCGTTAGCAACTGTTACTTTAATCACACAACGATTATGATGAAGCAGGCAACGTCAGATGTCTAAATTTATTTTCTATTATAGCCTACATCAAAAATTTAATTTGTGTGTCCTCACCACAAACCTTATTTCAGTCATTTACCCAAATCAGGTTTTCCAAATCCTATTTACACTGGGGAGGTGTGGACCAGGAAGTGCTAAATGCTAACTCACATCAGTGTTTTTGCACGAAGATGACGCACTCTCGTTGGCTAACTCATGAGTTAACATCAAGTTGGTTCTCTTTACTAAAAGCCAATGAGATTTTTTTCCATGCATTCTTGGATCATTGCTGATATTAAAGTATGTGGTGAACAAAAATTTGTAAATATTATGTGTTTTGTTCTTTATGATAATCTTTATGAACTTATCTGTTACAATTTTTAAACTTATACAAAGTTAGTATAAAGCTATTATCATGCTATGATAGGTCTACATCTGTCAAGGTGCATGTCTTAGCATTTATTTAAAATATATTCAGAAATTATTGCATTAGGGTTCCAGCCATTTTATTACACTTCTGTATTTTAGGACTCATTCCAGCACCACTTTGCACTTATAAAAGAAATAAATCTGTAAATAAAAAGGTGAATTACCGTTGCCTTGAGTGCCTGTTTATAGAGTTGTTGGGGAAAATGAACTGGACACGTCTCTGTGGTGAATGGACCGCCCTGTAACAAAAACAAAAATTAAACTTCAGGTCATTAAGATCACATTTTTAAAGCACTGAAAATTGAAGCAGCTCCTGCAGCATCCATGTTTAAAACAATAAGACATAAATGCTCAAACTGAGCATAATCATGCTGTTTCCTGATGTTCAGTTTGAGCTTCAACCCTTGACAGTATCTACATCTTTAAATGAAATGAGTCGCTGCCATGAGATTTGCTGGTTAGCTGTTTGTGTCAACAAGGGGATGAACAGTTGTGACTAATGAAACGGCCCTTTGGTGTATTGTTCGTTTTTATTTGTTTGGCCATGGCAAAAGGGAGAAGCAATCAAATTTTGGTGGTGATCAGAATTTGGGTGCTGACCCAGGATTTTTTGGGGAGGATTTGTTGCTATTGCAAGATAGGACAGTTTCCACATTTTTGGTAATAACTCGAAAAGTTGTCAACAAATTTCTATGAATTTTTCAGGAAATGTGGGTCATGGCAAAAGATAAAAGTAATCCAATTTTGGTTGTGATCCAAATCTGGAAGTGGACCCAGAAAGTTTTACAAAGGGTTACTTTACATTGGAGAGGGGCAGTTTTTCCACATTTTTGCTAATAACTCAATAATTTAACAACAAAATTTCATGACATTTTCAGGAAAAGTTAGTCATGAAACAAGCAAAAAAAATTCAGACTTTTGTGATGACTTGGTAAAAATGGTATGAAAGCGAAAAGGGTTAATAAATAGGTAAAAAAAAATAGGTATGAAATTTCCAAAAAGGGGAAAAATTGGCAATAAATCAAAAAGTGGCTTTAGAAAATTGATTATGGCAGCAAAATTTGGAATTAAATTTGAAATTAAATTTAAAAAAACATGTAAAAATTCCAAAAATGGGTCTGACAGTGGCCAAAAAAAGATGAACGGGGGCAAAATAGGCATAAAGTTGTAAAAACAGGGTTAAAAAAAAGTTTAAAATGATCCAAAAGTGGGAGAAAAGTGTATGTATAGAGGTAAAAAACAGACATGAAACTGCAAAAAACTACATCACAATGCCAAAATGTTCAACACATTTTGGGCTAAAAATATTAAACCTTCTGTGATTTGAAAATTGCAACAAGCCATATTGCGATTTAATCTTTGCAATTAATTGTTCAGCCCTACCTTGAGCTGAGTCATTTAAGTGAATTTGGACTTACCATCTCCTGGGTGAAATTCAAAGCCCGTTCACCGCGATGTTTGAAGGTTTTGCTGAGCCAATGACAGCAGAGCGACGGAGCCAGGATGCTGCAGAGGAGGAGGAGAAGGCTGCTTGTGCTTGGCATAATGAAGATAACGATGGAGATAAGTTAAAGTCTGATGATTGCTATGCGCTGACTGAGCTGTGATTGAACATGCTGACAGCCGGGGTTAAGGGTTTTTATACTCGAGGGCAAAGAGAAAACAAGCCCTAAAAAAAACCCCTGTTTGTTTTTGTTTTCTCTTTGTCACTGACACACATACAATAAAGTTTCACTGATTCTGTCTGTGGTATGTCAATTTATAGATTCCATATTTAGACAAGCGCTATGCCGTAATCATAACACTCCTAAAAGTCATTTT
The DNA here is from genome assembly GCA_036419115.1 of Scarus forsteni. Taxonomy (NCBI): domain Eukaryota; kingdom Metazoa; phylum Chordata; class Actinopteri; order Labriformes; family Labridae; genus Scarus; species Scarus forsteni. Next base: position 10,309,397 of record JAZDUH010000084.1, on the reverse strand, counting down.
TAACACATTAACAAAACTAACACAGTGATGTCAGAGAAGTGGTTTGTGGCTCATGTATGCCCGCTTTGCTCGCACAACCACACACAAGGGAAGCCAGGTGCAAGGACAAAAATATTTATGAATGAATACGAAGATCAGGTGATCGCAATCACTTTCATTCTGATCCTCTCTCTCTCTCCCTCATTTTTCATTGTAAAAAACTGCTCAAATAAAAGTTATTTCACTCCACAGTTGTCAGATTTGTGCCCATTTTATTTCGCTACCACCTGAATTTACCAGTTTCTTGTGGGAAATACATAAAAAGGAGGAACCCTGTTAGTGTGATGGCATTAGACTCACACTCTGCACTTCAACAATGTTTGGAAATGAAATTAAATAGATTATTTCTCCCTTTTAATAACATCTAATGGCTTTGAATTTCATATCTTTGGAAAGCCTGATTCATCACCTTTACATCGAGCCATAACTTGTAAGGATGATGCATTGTGGAAGGAGCAAAAAACACGTGGGCAGAACCTCAAACTAAGGACCAAGTTCTCCGAAACTTGTGAATAAAAGTCATGCTGCAAAAGTGGACGTCTCAGGAAGACACACCTGGTTTCTCACCCTTGCTTCATTGAGAAAATGTCTTCCTTCCAGAGTAATAGGGGATTTTTTTCGCGTTAATGTGTTGCTCATACCATGAATGTACTTCTTTGTAAAGGTGAGTTAGTCAGGCTTTACAGAATTGTAAAATAACCAATCAATCAAACTTTATTTGTAAAGCTCTTTTCATGAAAGACTGCAAAACAAAGTGATTCACATGGGGCGTAAAATAATAAGAATTGCATAAAATGAAATTCTAACCCCCCCTCCCCCCACATTCAATACACTTACTCAAACACACAAAGACGTAAAATGGAAATTCTGACAGAAAACAGAATGAGATGGAAGGATGAGGAAACTCCATCTTGACTTAGGAAACATAGGAGCTAAAACTAAAACGATAGTTAAACATCATGATAAGACATTAGATAGAAATACTGTAGGGTAAAATAAGTAAATACATAAATAAAATAATATAATAGGGTAATAAAAAAGAAAAGCATTTAGCAAAGAATAAAATTTCAAATAAAAAATCTGAACTGAAATGTAGAAATAAAATAAGAGTGTTTAAATTACTCCAGTTTTAAAATCGCTGCATTGGCTCCCCGTGTGTTTCAGGATCAATTTTAAGGTTCTTGTAAAGGTTTATAAATGTCTTAACGGCCTCAGGCCTACTTATTTATCTGACCTGTTTTTACCGGATCAGCCCTCGTGGACCCTGAGGTCCTCTGACACTGGCCTTTTGACCATACCAGAAGTTAGAACTAAGACACATGGGGAGGCAGCTTTTAGTTATTATGGCCCCCGATTGTGGAGCAGCCTGCTGGAGAATCTCAGGGATGCAGTCTGTTGATACTTTTAAAAAGAGGCTTAAAACCCACCTTTTAAAATCAAGCTTTTAATTGATTTAAAGGGACTGTGAGGAGAATCTATTATCGGCAACGTAAAAGACTCTGCTACCCATGAGCCTGCACGGCAACTGTTGTAATGCTGCGTTCCAGTAACCGCGGAAATGGGAGTGACATCATCTCAGAGTTATCAGCGTTCCAGTTACAAAGTCGGAAAACATGCCGATCTACCAGGCTATTGTTAGCTGTTGTTAGCATGCCTGTGTTGTTGTTCACAAATATCACATGAAGAATGTGATTATCACTATGGCAGTATTCTTGTAAATATAAGTCTAACAATACTATGTATACAGCTGATCTAGAGCGACACACCCCAGTCAGAAGTGCAAATAAATGGATTATTACAGGAGCTAAATAACTGTTCACACTGGGGGCATCCATCTTCGATTGTCAACTCGGGGGTGGCAAGGTTTCACCGTGTTCCCGGAGGAAATTCTGACTTTGGGGGACGTTCCAGTTGCAGTTTCCTACTCGGAGCTCAAAATTCCTACTTCTGACTACAACTGGAACGCAGCACGAGACGTGACCCAGAGCGTGTATTTGTTATGAAGCTAATGAATGCATCTCGGACCTTCCTTAGAACTCTGCATTGCTTTACAACTTCTTTTTTCAACAACTTACAGGATGCAAAGCGACGAGGTAATGTATCTCTTTCTAGTTACGGAGCGGTAGTTTTTTATGTGTGACAACAAGCAAATTTGGGAAAACTTAGTAGGCCTATCATAGTTTTGTAGCCGGCTATATATGGCTACTTACAGCCCGGTGCTCTATGACGTGTCTGAATAATATAAATTTGCTCTAGTTTTAATTGTCTTGATCCCGAAGTTGAGTATCCGGGCCAGTCCAGCCATGTACAACCTGGCTGGAAGGCTAAGGAATAGCATTTATAGATAACCTATTTTGATGCTATAAAACTCATCTTAAAGTGTGTATTTCGTTCAGGCATACACCTAAAAGTGAGACTTTTTTGTAATTATTTAGAAACTCCTCACAGTCGCTTTAATCCACTTATTCTCCTTTATTATTTATTCCTCTATTACTGAATAACGTATTTATTCTTTTAGTCAAACTTCTTATCATATTTAATTCTTAATTTTTTACTTTATTTCAGTTATCCATTTTATGTTATTTTATCTCTCTTCTTTGTGTCCCCCTTTTCTTATATTTTTATTAGTGTTTTAGTGTGATGGTTTTTAGCTCCAGTGTTTCCTCATGGGGGCTCTCCACACTGGGAACTGCTCCTGGTCCACTTCTGGGGCTGCTGCCAGGGGACGGCTCCTCCTACATGGCTGGAGGCCCCTGCACTGTGGTGTGGGGCCTCGTGTCTGTGCGGGGATGGGGAAGTCTCCCCCTCAGTGTTTTTGGCCCCCAAAGGTAGCTTATTCCTTGCCTCAGTCCTCGGTGCACAGCCATGTCTCTCTCTCTCTCTTTTATGACAGCTCGTATGTGCGTGTGGCCGCCGGTGTGTGTGTGCGTATGTTGATGTCTGCGAGTGTGTGTCTGGATATGTCTCTGTATTTGTGGGAGGGGGGATAGCTGGGTTTTCTTTTTTAATGTGTTTGTAGCCTCTGTGAGGCACTTTGTGTTGCTGTTAAGTATGAAGAGTGCCTTAAAAATAAAGTTCGATTTGATATACATTTAAATATAATGACAAATAATAATAAATATAATCAGATTTAAAAGGTAGGTCTTGAGTTTGCCTTTAAAAATATGAACAGTAGGTGCTGCTGAACTTTGGAAATAGTTCAAAGACAACCTAAAGACCTGAGAGCTCTACTGGGCGCTCATATGGTTAAAGCAAATCGGATATACAATAGGAAGGAGCAAGACCATGAAGAGATTTAAAAACTAATAAAAGAACCTTAAAATTTATTCTAAAAGATAAAGGAAACCAATGTAGAGACTTTAAAATCAGGGTGATGTGGGTTCTCCTTCTGGTGTGCCATGAACAGGAAGCACAGAAAAACAAATGAACAAATCTCAGCTAAAACAACATTCTTGGAAAAGGCAATAAATAAGTTCTTTTGACACTGTTACATTTGCAACAGTTTCTCTTTAATGTGTTGAGAGTAGACTCAAGTTTGATCTAAATACAAGGATTTTTCAAAAGAATTTGTTAACATTGTAAAAAGGGAAGTTTCTCCACACTTTTGCAAATAACTAAGTTTTCCACAGATTTGAATGGAATTATCAAAGACTGTTGTTAATGGGACAAGAAAAATATGGCATTTTCAGGGAATGTTGTTTATGGCACACGAAAATAGAGATTTGATTTTGGTGGTGATCCAAATATGGATGTGGATCAAGGATTTTTTTTTAAAGGATTTGTCAATATTTAGAGATTGAGCAGTTTTCCAAATTTTGACAATATGATAATTTAGCCTACCTGACAGTGCCTTTGCTTTTTTGTAGGGCTGTCACTTTAGTGCATTAATTAGATTAATTAATTACAACACAAATTAAAGCATTAAAAAAATTAATCGCGATTAATCACAGCACACAAACATTTTGATATTGGCCAGCTGGAGGACCCGTACATGGCAGTGGCACATGTCACTTCACACATGCGTCTCTAGTCAAACCAAACAAAGCCCAGGTGACAACAGGAATGGCATATTTGAGACTCCGCTTTATTTTATTTTTGAATTTCTTTATTGAATTTCTTTATCTATATTTGTACTACATTCTTTAATAATCCATCAGGCCTAATTGGTCTGCTGGATGTCCTCCACCTTTTTCCTTTTTTGAATTTTATTTATAAAACGCACTTAAAGTGTAATTTGAGTTGCCTGATTGAGCTTAGAATTTTCTGGACAAGATGCCCTGACTTTGGTTTTATTCAATCACTCATAAAAATGTAGATATACAATCTTCTCTTTTTAGTGTATTCATTTGATTAATCATCCACTACAATTTTATAATATCCTAGAATTCAAATCCTTTATGTGGGGACTTTAAGCAGATATGAGATTAAAATGCGATTAATTAGATTAATTAATTACAAATCCTGTAATTAGATTAATTTTTTTAATTTCCTGACAGCACTACTTTTTTGTGCTTTTTTCTCTCCTGTTACATTTTTAAGCTCATAATGTGATAGGAAAAAATATTCTTTTTGTCGTGCAGCCATACTCTGTACTGCAATAAAAGTATGACACTACAAACTGTGTTTGTTTAAGGACTCTTGTGGAAGTTCTGCAGCTATATTCTGCCTGCATTCTGACCAAGATTGATTGTAACGGATTACTTTTTTTTAGTGCTGTCAGGCGATTAAAAAAATTAATCTATTTAATTACAGGGTTTGTAATTAATCAATCTAATTAACCACATTTTAATCTCATATCTGCTTAAAGTCCCCACATAAAGGATTTGAATTCTAGGATATTATAAAATTGTAGTGGATGATTAATCAAATGAATACACTGAAAAGAGAAGATTGTATATCTACATTTTAATGAGTGATTGAATAAAACCAAAGTCAGGGCATCTTGTCCAGAAAATTCTAAGCTCAATCAGGCAACTCAAACTACACTTTAAGTGCGTTTTATAAATAAAATTCAGAAAAGGAAAAAGGTTGAGGACATCCAGCAAAACAATTAGGCCTGATGCATTATTAAAGAATGTAGTACCAATATAGATAAATAAATTCAAAAATAAAATAAAAAAATAAAATAGGACTAAGTCTTAAATATGCCATTCCTGTTGTCACCTGGGCTTTGTTTGGTTTGACTAGAGACGCATGTGTGAAGTGACGTGCCATTGCCATGTACCAGTCCTCCAGCTGGCCAATATTAAAATGTTTGTGTGCTATGATTAATCGCGATTAATTTTTTTAACGCTTTTATTTGTGTTGTAATTAATTAATCTAATTAATGCACTAAAGTGACAGCCCTACTTTTTTTCTTTCATTCCTTACATTCATATTGATAGGAGAAGTGAAAGATGCTCACAGTATAAAATTGACCCTTTTGTTTTCAGTACTGTAAGTTTATTTAGGACTGAGGAAGTCCCTTTCCACTTTCACTTTCAGAGTCTTCAGCACAGACTTGTTGGAGTCAGGACAAAGCACTGAGTGTTCATGTGAGGGGATCTGGTCAGAGCAAATGTCTTCCTTTTTACTGCTGCTGCAGTTTTGTTTTGGAAGCTTACTCTACTTCCTGGTTGATGACGTCATTCTCATTTTCGCTTTTCGATTGTTCCCACTTCCGGTCTGTTAGGGAACCTCCACTGATGATGAAACATGACATCAACAAAGTAAACACAAGCTCCCCCTCATACAAAAACACCCCCTCATAAGAATTTGGTGATTTTTTTTAAACTTTTAAATCTTGTCTTAAAACATTTTTTTATTCCTTGACTCACTGTTTGTGTAATTATTTTATTTTAGTGTATTCAATTTATTTGTTATTGTGCAGCAGCCCTGTATTTTTAACATTGTGCTATACAAATAAATCGGATTGGATTGGACTCACATTGACGATAGCACTAGTTCTTACTACATTATTAACTAGTGTTTAAACAAAGTAATCTTATGGACAAAAAAAACAATAGCTGTATCTGAAACAAACTGAACCATATGACTCAATAATACAATTACATTTATTTCAAACATGTAAAATAAGGAAATCAAGAAGATAGATCATATAATGGCATTAACCAGAAACCACTCGGAAAGCACAAAACTTTTTACAAACTCACTTTAACTTAGCTAAAGCACTACTTCATTTATTTGTTTTATATTTATTGCCATGTTCGTCTTTTAAGTGTGCCGCAATTCAGCGGTTATTATTATAGTTCTTTATATATAAATAGAAGTAAGGAGAAAGACAACAGCCATAAGAAGCATATTTGGGCTTTAGTTTATATACTCTGGCTATCATAGTCAGTGCCACCCAAATCATAAGGAAACAGCGGGGTTTTTTTGCACGAGGGCTATGATTGGTCTAAGTAAAAGTCAGTCAATTTTGCTGCATTCTCATTGGTTAATATGTATGCAGCCCTCCCCTTAGCGGAAGCGCGGTAAAATTTCAGTGCACAGTGGATACCGACAAGAGGCTGTAAGTAATGGAGGTTATATTGAATTAAAACACAAAAAAGAACACAGGAATGGGACTGGTTCATGAGCAGAGAAGTGCGATATTTACTGTACCGATTCCCGACGTAAGGCATCGTCAGTTTTAACGCTAAATCCCTGTTACGCTACGCTGTGCTCAGATTGTTATGTTTTTATTTGTGCATACGTAAGTACTTAACATGTTTCATATGCCGATTTTTTCCTTATTGACTCATTGAGTATGTAACGTTGAATATTTCGCGTTTTCTTTTAAATGTTGCTCAAAAGGCAAAGAAATCATTAAATTGTGTTATCCGTCCATGTGGTTTGGTGCCCGTATCTCATTTCCTGTCCTTGTACCTTCTGTCTGCGTGCAGATGTGATGGAGGTTGACATCCTAGAGTTCAGGGTCCCTGTGGAGAACAATAAGGCTCTGTTCGTGTGGGACATCCAGCCCTGTCACACTGAAGCTCACATCTATGTGAGTCTTAAGTTTATGTGTATTGAATGTAGACATCCTTTGCCAAACTCCATTGAAAAATATGCTTAATTAAAAAGCACCCTCCATAATTGACTTATTCTATGCCTATTTGTGTTTTCTTTAGGAGAGGCTGCATCAGGTGTTCTCCTCCTTTGGCCCTCTCTACCTGTTGAAGGTGTTTCCTAATGCTCCGCTCAGCCCACCAGGGTTTTATGCCCTCATCAAGTTTTACTCTGCTGCTCAGGCCTCAAAGGCACAACGGCAGACTGATGGACGCTCACTGTTCCAGGACTCCCCTCTCAAGGTCATCACCATCATCTCACATATAATTGTGACTTTAACACCTTTATAGTCTAAAACAGGCGTTGGCGTATTCTTTTTCTTTTATTTTAACACACTTGCAGCACAGAGAAATCTACTTAAAACACTGATTTTTAGAAATGTAGTGTTATTCTAACATTACAAAATCAATCACGACATGAATTTGACATATTCACATGCTATCCTCTCCCCAAGTCCTTCCTTTTAGCATTTTCTTTTCTTTTCGTAAATGCCAGCTGCAGCAACAATAGTCAAAAAATAATTTTATCGGTGTAGGTGCTTGTGTCCCAAACAAAGGCCATGGAGACATGGTGTTGCTCAAGCTAGTTAGAAAGAGTGTAGCCCAAACAAATAATAATCAACTTTGAAAAAAAATAAGAAAAGCTAAATAGAGACAGTTTCCATTAACAGTCAACTTATTGAATCTGTGGAAAATTTCTTATACCATAGCACAGTCCTAGACTGCCAGCTCAGTTTTTCTGAAAAAAATGAGTGTGTTTCTAAGAAATGCTCACAGTGACTATATTTTCTCAGAAAACTCTGTGGCTTTGGTATCAGTCAGCAAAATAGAGTTAGTGTGCAAACCCAATGGAGAGGGTACCCTGACTTACCATATTTCTGCATCTGGAAAGTAAAGGCAAATTTCCGTCTCAGGTATACAATGAAGACTTATTTTATTTTATTCTACTCTTTCTAGTACACACAATGTGCACATACAGGTCATCATACAAAATCAGTTCAGGAATATGTAACATGAGAACATAATGAGGAAGAGAACCTGCTTAATCAAAAATAATAATCATGACAACAAAAAGATAAATACGTTGAATTAAAGGTAGAAAAAGGGAGAGAGAAGAATGAGTGGATAGGTATGATTTGGCTTAAGTCTTGCTTTAGTCTGCACTGGCAACTGTCTCTGAAATAATGTTGGCACCTGACTTGGTAAAGAATTTTTTTTTTTTTTCCCATTTAATATAACTAGCTTATTCTAGATCCAGATGTTCAGGTTTCTACCATCTCATTGAAATACACTTTTTGGCTGCTACAAGCAATTTTAAGTAAATACGTTTTTTCCCTGCTGACGACGCTCTTTTGCACTACAACAATAAGAACAGCATTAAGGTCCTTGGTAGGGCTGGGTATTCCCAGCAACCCCACGATATGATACGTATCCCAATACACATAAATTGTGAACATTGACTGCGTTTTAAACGGAATTCCCAGCAGCTATTGTTCTTATTACAAGAAGAAAAAGAACAAGCACGAGTTTAAATAATTCTTATACTTCAGAACTTTGATTCAGGTCCCCAAGACAGTAGACCTATGTTAAATTTGCAACATGTGTTTTATCATGTAGCTTGGCTTCTACTTTGATCTGTGCCATTTTAACGTTACCCAAAGCGTATTTACAACAACTGTTCAAACATTGAGGCCGTATCTAATCCGTAGAATCCGCATCGATACCCGTATCCCCAAGAAGTGCATGACGATATTTTGTTGTATCGATATTTTGAGCACAAGGCCAGTCCTCGGGTAACTCGTGCTGAAAAACCTTATTGAGGGTGTCAAATGCCTTCCTCGAGTTCTCAATATTTATCCAGTAGGGGTGTAACAAAATGGTCAACTCACGAAACGATACGAAATACGAAACAGGGTTCACGATACAAAATAAAGATTATAGAAAATCCCCAACAGTAGGAAGTTGTACAAAAATCTAATTTTCTTTATTTTCTTCCTAATGCAGACAAAAAAAAATATTGCTGCATCAGTACAAAATAAATGCTCTTTAAAAAAAACACAAAATGTAGTTTTTTTCCCTTATTTAGACTACAGTGCAAATACAAACATAAAATCTCAATTAAAAAGTGCTTTGTTGTTTTAACAATCAGAATAACTACATTCTTGAATGAAAAGGAAAACAAATAGCAGTCCTCAGAGCTGCAGTTTAGACCTATAAATGTCTGAACTGTGAACTATAATATTTAGCCTATAACAGTGCATATACTTCTGATCTTCAAGTATGATCAAATTCTGTCAACTCAACAGTAGATGCAAAAATCAAATATTGTTTTTAATGCAGACTTACACAAACATACAGTTGCTGCCTGTCTCCAGTTCAAAGTAGTTGGTAGTTGTACTCGCCACAGTATACGGTGAACTGTTGTGGCATATTTTGCACACAGTTGTTGTTTTGTCCGCAATCTTCTCACCGCTCTCTCGTCTTTTACATGGGAAGCCAAAATAGGTCCACACAACCGATTTATTCGACGAAGGAGCGTCAGCTAACTCCTCCACTTCGTCTTCCTCCATACTGAAGCGTGTTTTGCTACGGTAGGCGAGGAGAGTAAAAAATCACCAGTCTCAGTGGTGCGCGCGCCCCTTTGCGTTTTTTTATTTTGTGCGTCTTTGAATTTTATTTCGTCACTTTTGATTAAAATTTCATTACACCCCGATTATTCAGCATTTACCTGAGCCTGTTTGACTCAGTTTGCTGTAGCTTGTTGGGCTCTAAAATATCTTGCTGTAATTTTCCACCCAAACTGTGTCCAGACATTAGAACTGGTCACCAAATGCTCTTCCTCATGTTCCCAATGTTAAACAACAGTTCTCAAACTAGTTTTCATCACATGGTGTTAATTTTTCTGCTGTTCTAGGAGGGTCTAGAAATCTTTTAGAAGGGAGGCCAGGCTGGAGGGCTGATCAAGAGAAGGCTGGTACATTTAAATCCAAAATGAAAGTTTGTCATTTTAATTTTTTCTTAGTTCCTGTGGATGTGTAATGTCATAAAATTGTGTCCCGTTTCTTATTTACTTCACACTCTTCAGCAGCTCATGGACCCAAACTCATGCATTCAGCTACGTTGTGCTCAAGGTGCAGCTTTACCAAAATATTTAAGGGATTGATGTAAATGATTAATGTCAAATATGTTAAATTAATTCTAAATAATCATCTTAAAACTTATGAATGGTGTCTGGTTAATTATGTCAATACTACAGAAGTTTTCATACAGTTACTCTTTACATATAAAACAACCATTCTGACTCAGGCTGGGGTGAGCAATCAGATTGATAATCAAGATTTATAAAAGATAGAGGCAGAAAGGTTTGCTCTTTTCTCATCCAGATGTTCTCTGTTGTGTGTTTTTCCTCTAAGAAACTAGTGTTGTTATCGATGTTGACCAGAGGGGGGCGTTGTTGTCCAACAAGAAGCTCGGGAAGAAACAGCTGCAGAAGTTCACTAAATCACAAACTTCACTCTTTTTCTGTGTTCAACCATCAATTTTAGGATGGATTAAGGATTCCTTGTTTGCATATAATCACCTGCATTTGTCATTTTTTAACTGTGTGTTGTGGAGCTGCTCAATTATTTTAAAAAGTTTTAATGAGTATTTTGATTAATATTAAGAATAGGGCTGAACGATTTGAGAAAATATTCTAATTGTGAAATTTTTCCCCAATATTGCAATTGCAATTTACTCTGTGATTGTTTTAATATTCCTCATCTTATGTATCCTTAAACAAACATAAGCAGTAGATTGTTTTATAATAAAACCAATATGACATTAAATCAGTCTAAGGATAAAAGATTTGAAAGAACAGAAGTAAAGAACAGAAGCGAAATAGGTATGAAATTGTAAAAACTGGGTAAAAAAAATGGTACGAAAGCGGAAAAAAAAAGTTAACAGGTGCAAAATAGGTATGAAATTGCAAAAAAAAAAGGCAAACAAATCCAAAAGTGACTAAGGAGAATTGATTATAGCAGCAAAATTGGGATTAAATTTCCAAAAACATGTAAAAATGGGGGAAAATTGGCAAAAAAAACCCAAAAAAACAAAAGTGGCTTTAGAAAATTGATTATGACAGCAAAATTGGGAATTAAATTTTCATGTAAATAATGAAAAAATTCAAAAAATGGTTCTGACAGTGGCCAAAAAAGATGAATGGGGGCAGAATGGGGGCAAAATAGGCATAAAGTTGTAAAAACAGGGTTAAAAAAGAGGGTAAAAATGGTCCAAAAGTGGGAGAAAATTTATGAATAGAAGTAAAAAATAGGCATGAAATTACAAGAAACTACATCACAATACCAAAATGTTCAACACATTTTGGGTTAAAAATATTGCACTGTCTGCGATTTGAATATTGCAACAAGCCATATTGCGATTTAATCTAATTTGCAATTAATTGTTCAGCCCTAATTAAGATCAGTATTATTAAAGCATAAGTTCAGTTTCTACAGCTTTCACATTGTTTATAGAATGAAGAAGAACAATATACTCACCCAGAAGGCTTTCCTGATCCAAACAGTGCTTCAGGAGATATTTAGATCCAAAATTGAGCGGTGGACATCTGTATAATTGTAGCACACAGGGCATGTATAGCGCAGCTCCTAAAACTGCATTAATCGTCCAAAAACTCATTAGTTTCCCCAATATTTCATCATGGTCCGCTCCGGCTACTCCTCCACGACAGTCTGTGTTGTCCAGACATGTTTTTGTGAATGTACTGACCTCTGAACTGAAGAAGAAGAGTGCTCTGCGCCTATGCAGTACTCTCTGGAGAGCTGTTCTTCTCTTTGCCTCCGCGTCCTCCTTTCGATGAGCTCCTCATCTGTAAACTCTGGCTCCAAACTGTAAGGACACCCATCATATTCAAAGTTCTCATCCACAACATCTTCATCAGATGGATATTCGTTCATTTTGCACAAAACTGGAAGAAGAAAGTCGTTGTGTAGCCGACTGTCTTACCCTGAAACAATGAGCCGTACTGCACATGCACGGAGGCGAACGTTCTTCTTCAGTTCAGAGGTCAGCACAGCCACACTACATGTCTGGAGTGACACAGATTGTCTTGGAGCAGTTTTAGGAGCGGCGCTATACATGCCCCGTGTGCTACCATTATACAGATGTCCACCGCTCGATTTTGGATCTAAATATCTCCTGAAGCACTGTTTGGATCAGGAAAGCCTTCTGGGTGAGTATATTGTTGTACTTCATTCTATAAACAATGTGAAAGCTGCAGAAACCAAACTTTTCCTTTAAGCATGATCACTAATCGATTCTACAACATTTGTGCAAAAAAAAAAAAAAAATAGGGTCTGACCGGTACAGATTTTTTTAGGCCGGTATGCTGGTATTTGGCAGAAAAAAAAATACTGATAACCGATTAATAGGCAGATTAATTTTTTTAAAAAGTATAAAATGGATTTTTAACAAAATTCAACAACAGTTTTAGGCTTTAAGAGTACATGTCCTCACACATCTGTTTCCCGGAAAACAGCAAAAACAAAGGGCCAAAGCTGATATTGATATTTGGTAAAAATAAATACTGATTACTAGGGCTGGGTGATGTTTGCTAATCTCAGTATCACGATTCATTGAAGCTCTTACCTCAATTATGATGAATGAACAATTATTTTTATACTATGCTGGAAGAAATTAGTGGTGATACACTTGACTTCTTTCTGCCTGATATCCTCTGCAAAGAATCCAAAATGTGCCCAAACAATGGAGACAGAATTTTTTCTTGGCTACAAGGTTGTATGATAGATTGGCGCTTGTCTCCTCCATGTTGGTGGCGCCTCCTCCAAATGAACGCGGACTGTATGAAGGGTGTGCGGTCACGTGACTTACACAGGGAAAATTATGAAAATAATCAACATGGGTAAAATTACTTAAATTAGAGGGTCTAAATGTCTATTTCGATTATTTTTTGATTGATTGCCCAGCCCAACTGATTACCGATTAATTGTTCCATTAGTTTAAAAACAATTAAAATAAAAAAATCATATAGAATTTTGTTCCCTGAACACACAAAAATGAATATATGAATTGCAGGCAGAACATTTTACGGTTTTACTTTTTTTTTAACTTTTAGTATTTGTTGAACTTTACAACAGAGAGGAATTTTCAAGTACAAAAACACGCAGAGAAGCATTTGACCACCTTATTGTGAAAGGAAAGCAACAAAACAGTAAGGTAAATATCTTTTTACAACCTTTATGGAACTTTCAAGAACAAAATAAAAGTGTGCAAAAAATGCAGTAAGTTCCTGCAAAAAAAACCCCAAACAAAACTAATTTAAAACAAACGTATATCAATGACTTCTGAACCCTATCTGGTCAAATCTTCCTTTCAGTCCCAGAGTAGTTTTTAGCGCAGGTAGAACCAATCTTCGTTTTTAAACGTGAGGTAATATGTGTGAGGAAATCACTCCTCATTAAACGTGCTGATGGAGGGATGAACGGTCGTTCTCTGCCTCTCATGTATTTGTACACTTATGTTATTTCTGTGGTTTCTGGCTGGCTTTTAAGCTTTTAGCTAATACTGTGCCAGGTTGGCGTAACTACAGCAATGTCATTGTTTTCATTAACAGAGAGTAACTTTAGCTAGGTTGGCACAGCTTTACCAATTAACATAATTGAAAAGCATGACTGACGCAAAAAGCATGCGTCACTTGTCATGACACATGGCAAAGAGAGTCCATTTGAAACGGGAGACATTTTTAGTCACTGGTAATTTCACAATATCATTACAATTAAGGTAGGGGTGAGTATTGGCAAGAGCCTCACGATACGATACGTATCACGATACTTTGGTCACGATACGATAATATCACGATATCAAAATATTGTGATATATTGCGATATTATACAGTAAACTAGGTAAAACCTAGAGACAATGAATATGTAACCTTTCCATTTTATTGTAATTGAAATATGTCAAATGCAGTGTTACATTAATACACTTAACCTGAAACACAGAGTGGATCAAGTCACTTAAATTAATGTTGCAAAGAAGTTATTCTTGTTTTCCCCTTAAAGTATTGAAAGCATCCTAACCTGCAGTGCAGCTCAAACTGTAACTGAACACACGAGGAACAAAGTGCTTTGAGTTACTGACAGAACAACAGTAAGTAAAAGTAATGTTTATGTATATATATACTTTTTATATGTTTATATAATTTTGCTATCTTGTATTACGCTACTCTGCTCTTTATGTTGTTATGAATCTGAGGATCCCCTTGAAAACGAGATAACTTATCTAAAGGGGTTATTCCTCGCAATAAAGAACTGTCAAATATAAAAAAAATCATATATTTCTCTTGTCACTGTCTGAACTGACACCTGTGCATACATATTTATAAGTAGTATTTTATTTCAAACTCTGATAAAATATGAGTTTTTATTTTTACAAAAATATCGATACTAAGATTTGAAATATCGATATTGTATCGGGAGTCAGAATATCGCGATATATTACGATACCGATATTTTTTCACACCTCTAAATTAAGGATGCACCGAATATTCTGTGACCCTATATATTCGGCCTAATACTGCAAAAATAGCCATAGCCGGCCTCCGGTGGAGTGAGGTAATAGCAAGGCTGAATAGTACTGTGTGACGCAATGACAAAGTCAAATACACCATTATGTGTGACTGTGGCTCAGCAGACTTGTGTCAAAAGGACAATAATTAATTTGTTGCAGGTTTATCCACTTTAGTGCGCTTAAGTATTTTTTTTAATGCATGTTTTGTTTTGTTTTGTTTGAAGGCCGAATATGAATGAAAAACTTTGTTGTGCTTTTTTTGAGAAGCAAAGGCTACTGGTTATTAAATATTTAAAAAATGTCATGATATTCAATAAACAATTACTTTCTTTTAAAAACATGTCTTAAAATTTATTCTAAGCTGTTTATGCACTATTAAAAAAAATATAGCGAACTACTTGGCCTCCGCATTGGATATTCGGTATTCAGCCAAGCATTTATATTTTATTCGGCTTTGACTTTGGCCACAAATTTTCATTTCGGTGCATCCCTAATTATAATCGTACCTGTCAGCAAGCCTCATCCACTCTTGTATTGTTTCCTGGCTGCATGACTTATTAGACAGCAGTAGGAAGGTGACTGAGGATCGAATGGAGTCAGAGCTCCATCTATTGGACTAATGGTGCGACAACATTATTCTGTGCAACTTGGACACTGAACAGCATTTACTGTTTTATGAGAAGTTAAGAAAATATTGGTGTTGCTATTCACGAGTCCACAAAGCAGAGATGAAAAGGTGAATAAGATTGGGTCTTATCCAAGCTTCAGATTTTCTTCATCATTTCTTTAATTGCCTTTTGGACCATCTCCACTGCTGCCTGAGTCACATCCAGTTTCCCACTGATCGTCACAAAGCCCTGCAGGCATCCAGCAACACAAAACCAGCCATTAGATTTAATATACTTGATCAACATAAACATATTTATTTCAAGGGCTGTTTATTTAAAATGCTAAATCCATTAATTAAATCATCACAACCGTATTCATTTCAGATTGGTGAATATATCTGTGTAGATTCCTGTTGTTGGGGCTGCAGGATTTTAAAAAATCTAAATATTCACTTTAGGATTCTAAAGTGAATCTAAAAAAAGGTCTAAAAACAAAAAATATTTAAAAAATATTCTTTAATATAATCGCCTGCTTTCATTATAGAGAAAACGCCAAAATGCAGTATTGTATGGTCTCATGTCCTGCAAAATCAACTTTCTTTGATATTAATGCTGTTAAAAAGAGCTTGGGGAGCAAAAAAACATGACACCTTCTCTATTTTTTATTCCTTTTTTGTAATTTCTTTGGATCCGTATTAGCGACTACCAAAGTAGCAGCTAGAGCTCTCCCTGGGCTCCACACATTAAAACATAATCCACATAAGACATCGCTGAAGTTTAAAACCCTTTGATTGATTTTAACTTTCATTAAACTCTCAGTTCATGGAGAAATGTGCATTGTCCCTTTAAAGTATGACCTTAAAACACTCTGTTTTATATTTCCTGGAGTTTATGATGTCATAGCATTATAGCCTCCTCCTACATGGGAGTTTTCTGCTCGACACAGGCAGACGCCATCACTGTTTTGAAAGTTCAATCCAGATCCTGTAGCCCCTCCTCCCCTTCCCTTCCTTGAGTTCCTTCAGACATCAGTTAGGCAGCCAATCAGTACAGACCTTATTATCATAGCCTTGCCCCTTCAATTGGAGCGTTTCTAAAGAGGAGGGTCAAAGAGCTACAGCGGATCCTCTATAAGGGCTAAAATTTAATCCTTTTATACTACGTGAATTAAATCCTTGTAGCTTGGATAAGACTCCAGTAGAAGAAATTTTACCCCCTCCCTTCCCATGGTTGTGTCCCTAGCAATGCCCCTTCTGTTGTGCATTATGCTAGTGCAATGTATTTACAGCCACAAAAGATCCACAACAGTCCTGTGTGCTTGTTGTGACTTGTTTTTTAACACGTTATGTTGCTTTATCTTAGGCTATTACCATCTTCTACTCCTAAACAGAGCCTCTGTATTGTTGATCTACTTGCCAGCACTTCAGCAGTTGAGAGGTGATGTTCACAAACGAGTCGACTCTTTTGAACTGCTCTCGTAAGTGAACAATCAGAACCGATTTGCAGTTGTGAGTGAGCCGTTCATTCTTGCAGGGAATTTGCATTTAAAATGGCTCCCAAATAAGCAGCTCACTACAACTTCAAATCTATTGTCATCATTTATTTATAAGAGCAGTTCGAAAGAGTCAACTTGTTTGTGAACATCACCTCTCAACTGCTGAAGTACTGGCAAGTAGGTCAACAATACAGAGCCTCTGTTTAGAAGCAGAAGATGCTAAAAATATAAGATAACATAACATAACAAGGTAGAAAATGAGACAACAAACACACTGGACCGTAAAGAGTTGCTTGAGAGTTTATCTGTTGACTGTAGGCAAAGGCAGGCTAACACTACTCATTGACTCCCAGGCATTTGTGCTAAGCTACTTAGCAGTAGGGCAGCTTTTTCAGTTTGTTACTTGTTACTGCACACAGAGTCAAAAGAATTGAGTCTGTCTGCTTATCATGGATTCAGAAGCGAGGCAAGCAAGGAGGGGACACATGTCTAATGATCTCTCATGTTGCTTCAGTCATAAGGTGTTCATGAGTAATCATATTTCTTCGGGCCAGTGACGTAAGAAAGAAACTACATCCTGCAGCTTTAAGAGACATTCAAGACATATTGTAATAGGGCTGTAAAGTCCAAGTCGACTGGTCGACTAATTGGTCAATGCGTGCTCAGTCGATCAAAATTCTGATTGGTCGACCAAATATGTCAATTTTTTTTCCCCTGCAGTTCATTTCATCAGGAGAAACGTATCAAGTGAAATGGGGGTATTTTCTGAGCACCCCCATCAAGTCTCAGAACACCATTTTAATGTAGTTATCGTTCATTTCAATATTTTTATTTAAGAGCATTTCAATATTCTAGTCTAATAATTGCGTATTCGTTTTATAACTGCATGCGCTCTGCCCGCTGCAGCGGCGGGATCCCTCACCCGCTGCAGCGGGCAGAGCGCTGGATTTTATGCCTCATATAAACACCCAAATGCAAAAACTACATCACAGAAGGAATTGACTATTTTATTTCTGAGGGTATGAGGCCCATTGGTGTCGTGGAATACCAAGATAAACATTGGAACCTGGATATTCAGTGCCAGCGCGCCAGACAATTACGCACGCCCTCGCGGCAAAATACGAGGGAGTAAAAAGAGAAAGTTTCCGAGTTAATAGATGAAGATAACAGATGTGTACGTCTCTTCGAATGGACCCCTATATGAGAGTGACTGCCCATTTCATTGATGAAGACTGGAAAGGATAGAGTCTTGTGTTGAGAGAAAAAAAGGAGGTGCGCACACAGGAAGAAACATCGCTGCGCGATTATAAGTTGCGATGCCTTCAAAGTTCCAGCAGGAAAAGTGTCTGTTGTAGTGAACAACGTGGTTAATATGAAACTCTGTGGGAACACTAAAAGAGTCCCATGAATATCCAGGTTCGAATGTTTTTCTGGATATTCAGTGCCACCGCGCCTCACAATTGCGCATGCACTAACCGCAAAATACGAGGGAGAAAAAAAGAAAAAGCTTCCAAGTTAATAGATACAGGTAACAGATGTGTGCGTCTCTTCGAATGGAGTCCTATATGACAGTGACTGCCCATATTATTGATAATGTCAGGAAAGCAAAGAGTCTTGGGTTGAGAGAAAGAAAGGAGGGAAAGAGGTGCGCACAGGGGAGAAACACGGAGCCCCCCCCCCCCCAAGTGGTCGATTTTGGTCGCCAAATTGCTGTGTTTTAGTCGACCAACAATTTCTTTGGTTGATTACAGCCCTATATTGTAATCATAAACTCTGGGACATGGGACCTTAAATGAAATGTGGCTCACACTGTGACTCACTTCATTGTAGCCGATTCTTCCCTCGGTGAACTCCACATGTTTAAGAAGGGGAATCTGTGGATCCTTAGCAAAATGTTCTGCACACACAAAAGCACATTGGTTATAAAACTCTACCATTGTTTTCTTAAATTCTCCAAACTCCATGTGGTCGGGGTACCACAATCTGTAATGCTCACATACTTGTATCTCTGGAGCTGTGTAAGGGATCTTTATGGAGACAAGTGTGTTTTGAAGCTCACACTTTTGTTAATGCAGGGGTAGTATAATGGCCCTTTTCCATTAGCCCTACTCGACTCGACTCGACAACACCCCGTGTTGCTTTTCCATTAGCCCCAGTCACCTGCCCAACGGGGTGCAGTGTTGCTGTAAACAGCTGAGCGGCACTGCGGTGACATCATTCTGAGCGTGACACAACAATCTGTGGCTTTTTGTCACAAACCGAGTAAAAAAGGAAAGCAGAAGAAGGCTGCAGGTGGCAAGAAGAAATACCCCTTGAGAAGCACAGGAGAGTTTTGGAAGCTATACAACAGAATGAAGCCGAGGACGAGAGCAATCGAGCTGCAAAGAAAAGACGTATGAGGGTAAGCTAACGGTAGCTACCGCTAGCATGCTAAGTTGTGGCGCTTATGACTCATTGATGACGACATTGTTTGACCAATCAGTAGCCGGCAGTCTGTGACGGCATTTTCAGTATCGACTCCGCTCACTTTAGAACCAGGGCGGAGTAGGTACTAAAACTAGCTTGTTTTAGGAGGTATCAGGCTAGTGGAAATACGCTGCAAATTGAGTAGGGCGTAGAGTAGGGCCAATGCATGCTCGTGGAAAAGGGCCATAAGAGTAATAGGTTAGTGGATAATGTGCAACCATGGTGAAATTGTGCATCACATTATGTACTCACTAGTAATCGAGTCTGTCACCTTTTCCTCCAGAAAAGAGTTCAGTTTCTTTGCCTGTGCAGAAAGAACAATCAGCATCACTGTTATCTGGGGGAATTATAGATTTACAGATGGACAGATAGCTTCTTACCAGTGCATTTCTTATCTTATTTTTGGTAACGATGGTAACACTGGAAAAAAACAACAGTTAAGTGTTGGAAAAGATGATGTGGTTGTATATGTACTATGCTGGAAATGCTGGAAAACGTTACAGTGCACGTCTGGGTACTTACAGGGCTTGATGTGAAAGAAGAATCAGATTTTGACCTTTGATGACAACCTTCATTGCAACTTTGAACATCTGTTGGGGAAAAATGTTTTATTATTGTTAGAGAGACAAAAAATTGCATCATCTGGCTAGTTAACTAAACTATTTCTACATAACATTTAAAGATTGCAGTCAAGGGAACCACTCGATGCTAACTTCCTTTCTTCTGACAGAAAGCTGTCATGGCTGCACCAGTGTTAATTTTGACAACACTCATTAATTTGGTTTTAGTCTTTTTTTAGCCTAAAATATCTTAAAGTTTTAGTCATTATTTAGTCATCTAAATTGTTTTAATTTTAGTCTAGTTTCAGTTGATGAAATTTCACAACATTTTAGTTGACGAAATCTACTGTAAATTTAGTTGACTAAAATATGAAGTGTAAAGGGTAAAGTACTTAGTTAAACTGAACATCTAATAACCCTTTACTAAATGCTAGTAAAGTTTAAAAGAATAAATTAACAGAAGCAAAATTAACTTTATTTAGGCTACCTGGCAGAGCATCTTAGTAACAATACCAGAATTGACAACAAACAGTGAACCTGCTCTACTTGAATATATCAATTCATAAAGAGAGCGGCTCTGATTGGTTTGTTCCACAACTTATCCCACCACCACCAAGCTAAGGCAGCTGTGACTGGATGCCCTCTTAACTCGTCCAACCTTTCCACACAACCAAAGTAGCTGTGATTGGACATATTCCTAACTTGTCTCTACTTTCTACATGACCGGTTAGGTCTGATTGGATTAAGTCTCTGTCAAACAGAAACTAGTCTAGTTTTTATTTGTTATTGAAAATATCAGTTAATTTGGTTTTAGTTTTTGCCCATGTGCACTTGTTTTTATGAGGTACTCTCTAGTTTGCATCATGGGAAAAAGGTTGTTGACAAAAACTGTGACAAAAATAGTTGGTCAGCAAAATCAAAGTGTTAAAGGAAAAGTTCGGTTCCTGCAGCTTTTACATTGTTTATAGAATGAACAATAACAATATACTCACCCAGAAGGCTTTCCTGATGCAAACGGTGCTTCGGGAGATATTTAGATCCAAAATCGAGCAGCGGACACCGATATAATGGTAGCCCGTAGGGCATAGATCGCTGCTCCTAAAAACTGCATTAATCGTTCAAAAACTCATGTTTTTCACCGATATTCCATCATGATTTGCTCCGAAAGGACCACCATTGCAGTCTGTGTCTCTCCACACAGCGCTGTGTGGCTCAACTAACCTCTGAACTGACGAGCTGTTTACATGCTCTCCGCGCATGCGCAGTGCGGCACATTGTTTCAGGGGAAGATCGGCAGCTACAAATCAACTTTCTTCTTCCAGTTTTGTGCAAAATGGACGAATGTCTATGGGATGAAGATGTTGTGGAGGAGGACTTTGAATATGATGGACGTCCTTACAGTTTGGAGCCACAGTATACAGATATACAGATAAGGAAGCGTCAACGCTCCAGAGAGTACTGATGCGCAAAGAGCATGTAAACAGCTCGTCCAGTTCAGAGGTTAGTTCAGCCACACAGCGCTGTGTGGAGAGACACAGGCTGCAATGGCGGTCCTTTCGGAGCAAATCATGATGGAATATCGGTGAAAAACATGAGTTTTTGAACGATTAATGCAGTTTTTAGGAGCGGCGATCTATGCCCTACGGGCTACCATTATATCGGTGTCCGCTGCTCGATTTTGGATCTAAATATCTCCCGAAGCACCGTTTGCATCAGGAAAGCCTTCTGGGTGAGTATATTGTTGTTCTTCATTCTATAAACAATGTAAAAGCTGCAGGAACCGAACTTTTCCTTTAACATGATTTCAAACACTCTGAGGATATTACATCAGGGAGAAGTGAAGTGTTTTTAGTTTCCAAAAGTTAGAGAACAAGTTTCACTGGATGATCTTTGCCTCACAGACTGACTTTGAAAAGACATCAGCCTTTCAGTATGTCAACCTCCATCGCAGGAGGCTTTAGCAGCTCTCTATCAAAGCATCCTAATACATTTTTGCACAATAAAAGACGATTATACACAGACACGTTCAAACATTCAGGACCCTGACTAACAGTCTGGCACGCTGCTTTGTGTGTGTTTACCGCTGACACAGAGAGCAGATTTTTCCGTCTCTTTTTGGCCCTGATCCTGTGTGGAGCCCTCATTGTGAACACTTGGACTTTGGCTCGAGCATTGACAGTAACTCCATCCTCAATACTAATGGTGAAGCTGGGTGCTTCGGTGAGTCCCACTTGGACCGTCAGAGATGATGTCAGCTCCAGCGGTTGCTATAAAATCACAGCAGAAGTCACAAAGAGAATAACAGTAGCAGTAAAATACCATTATTAGCCATTGTTAAGGAGATACTCGGCTCTGATGTGGTAAAAGAAGTTGCCCCTCTCTCAGACAACATTGTTGTCAGACGAATTGATAACGCGTGCATACTTAAAAATGATCTTTTCGAAAAGACGCCCATTTCTAGGAAATTTGCTTTGCCACTTTATAAGTCCACAGATATTAGTGGACATGCTCAACTCTTCGCCAATGTGCGTTTTGTGACAGGTGCCGTTAGAGGAAAATGTACTATTTTTCCAGGCAATACCACAAACACAATGGGAAAAGAAAATTTCAGGTCACGTCAGGATATCTTGAACAAGGAGGACTTACAAAGGAAAACTGCACAAGTTTTTGCTTTGACGCAGCCGCCACCATGGTCGAGCACACCAATATTTTCGTCTTTGTTTGAGGAAATGGGAGCGGATCATAAAACCTTATTGCTTCATGAGAGGGTCAGATGGTTATTGCGTGGGAAGGTGCTGACCTGTTTGTATGAGTTGCGGGAGGAACAGTGTTTCAAACAAATGAGAGGACCAATTATGCGAAGCTGCTTGCAAGTGATGAGAGGTTTGGGAAGCTTGCATACCTGACAGATAATCTCTGGCAACTGTATGTGGAACTTGACTATCTAGAATTGTTCCCTGTCACCAAGGCGTCAACACTGCTGCTCTGTGTGAGATAATAGGTAAACATTTGAAAGCTCTTGAGGAGAAGCTTTCATTTTGTTTCTCCTCAGTCTTCACTCTGTCCAACAAAGACATTTCAACGTTATTCCCATTGTCCAGGCCCACGTTTCACTCTGAGTGAGTATCAGTAAATTAAGTGACCATATTGTCGTTATTAGGCTTAAAAGTGTCATTTTATATTTTTGGATTGGTGGTGTGCCATTGGATTTTTTTCAATGTAAAAATGTGCTGTGAAAAAAAGTTTTAAAACACTGGCTTATATGGATATTCTTGCTGACCATGTCCATCCCCATGTCTGTTATTACCACAGTGTACCCATCATGTGATGGCTACTTCCTATAAGATTTCACAACATGCTGAATATGTAAATAAGGTCACTGCACTCGAGTGGCCTTCACAATCACTCAGTCTCAATCCGATTGACTTAAGGGTCCCATACTTTGCTCCTTTTCTGTAGTTTAACATGGATCTTGATGTCTTCATGAAATATTAGTAACATGCTTTGGTCCAAAAAGCCAATGAATGAAGCACAGCTGCATCCTCTCCATGCTCAGATAGCCCCTCTGTTCAGAATGGCTGGTTTTGAGGGCTGTCTCCTTCATATGCTAATGAGCCAGAGCAAAGCAGTACGGGACTTAAAAAAACGCGCAACAAGCTAACCTTGGCCTAGTTACCGCAGTGAGACACAGCCTCGACTTTGCCTACCTTCCAGGCTTATGTTAGTGGAAACGGGGGGGGGGTACTGGGGTCAGTAAAGGACTGTTTACATTCAACCAACTGTTGAACTTCTCTTGTCTAATGTAGAAATGTTTATACGTTAATGTTCATCCTTCAGACTTTCAACAAATAAGTAAGTAGTAACATTGACCAACATGTTGTGCAGTTACTTCTGGTTCACTTACCCCTGCTGTTAGCATTAACTCATAGCAATGAGCAAAATAAATACTAAACGGTATTTCAGTACTCATTTCCATCATCAGGTTTGGTGACGGATTCTTGGTACTGAGCCCAGATTCAGGAATAGGTCATTACCGGTCCTGTGTTGAACTGACTAAAGTTAAAAAAGCAGCCAGACATTAAATGATTGTCACACATACAGGTTTTAGCCGACTGTAGCTGGTTCATTCTCTTCAGAAATAAAACTAATCCACTGGGCCCTTTGGTCCTCTGAGGTTAGTAGCCTATATGCAAAGACATATTTATCTGTTTACAGCCAACAACTGCGCAGCAAGCAATTTCTTGTTAGTATTGTTAACAGTATGGCGGCACCTCGCACAGAAATGTCTCAAGCTGGGGATTGGGGATACTCAGGTAGAAGGGGGTGTATCCAAGTAAAATGCTGATTATATAACAGATTATCCACAGACCCAACAGCTCACCAAATGCCATGGGCTAGGAGGCCAAATACCCAAAAATGTGTTCAAAAGCCTTCAAAAAGTGATTTTTGCATAATGTGCCCCCTATTATTTGCCCCCTAAATAAAAGACTTCCTGTTCAGAATCTGTCAACAAGAGCCAGACTCTTCCTTTAGAGGGCAAAATTGTCTGTTGTCTAAGACTGACACATCATCTAACTCAAAGGACAATATTCAACCCCTTCATTGATATTAAAAATAAAAGAAATAAAAATTAAGACTTGTGTCTACTTACCCTGAAAAACTGCAGGCTTTTGAAAAGCATCTTTGCTTTTGCATTTGTCACCTTGTGAAGAGAAAAAAAGGGAAGACTTTATTTGGATCACTTCCTCAAAACTTGGCAAAGTAAAAGTGAAAGTGTTGAGACTTCTGATAAACATTCTTGTGTGTGTTTTCTGCCTCACCAGTT
This sequence comes from Scarus forsteni, assembly GCA_036419115.1. Lineage (NCBI taxonomy): Eukaryota > Metazoa > Chordata > Actinopteri > Labriformes > Labridae > Scarus > Scarus forsteni. The sequence goes on along the minus strand of JAZDUH010000084.1, from coordinate 10,284,768 downwards.
CTGTTTGAGTCAAAGCTCCTCCATTGTATAGAGACGTGGAGATCTGATTCAGGAGGCTCTCTGAAATGGTCAGGTTCATTTTTCTGAAGAGAAATATCTCATGTCTGAAATCATCCTGTGCAAACTTAGAGTAAAACTCAAAGTGAAACGTAAATTCTCAGGTCCAAAGTCCATATGGCAGTATCAGTGATAACCGTACTTTCCCAGTGGGCTGATAGTTCCCCATTAACCAGTACAGGAGAGGTCTTAAACTTTAGGCCACATCAACACAGATGTTTTAGATAAGGAAATCCTTTTGTGTTCCCTTTGGCTTGTGAAACACATGAGTAGCAATTCCAGTCATTTAAAAGTGTCAGAGTCTTAAGGCACAACGATTTCATGTCCATTTTGTTTTACTGTATCTTGTAATTCTGCACATTTATTTCTATTGCTAACACCTTCTGAAATTTTACTTAAGCTGCGTTAATCATGAAATCTTAAGGTGAAAGACTCAGAGAATTCATCAGCGTCTTTGTTACATTACATCGACTAAACCAGAGTTTCCAACGTTTTTTATGAGGAACGGCACATTGAAAAAACCAATGGCTCACCACCAACCAAAAATATGATAAAATTACAGTTTCTTAGCCTAACAGTGCCCTTGTGGGCAATCAGGGACATTTTTGTCCTTACAGACAATTTTTGCTCAACTTTTGGCCATCATTTTGGCAGTGTTACTCAGTATTGAATGACTTTTTGTAGGAAGGTTTTTTTCATGGAAAGTCTTAAAATTCAAAGTTTGATTTTTGTCAGAGGTCAAGGGATAACCGTAGAACAAATGTAATACCCTTTGAGGTCATCAGAGGACATTAATGTCCTCTCCCAAAGCTGCCACAAAAACATAACAGTTTTTTTATTTTTTACTTTTTCTTTTTTTTAAATTTTTTTTTACAAGTCATTCAGGTTAAAATAAAATGAATCATTCAATATTTGGTATTTTTGATTAGAACTGAAGTTGACAGAATGATTTGAACAAAAAAGTAAAAAAGATATTAATCTGTTATGTTTTCATAGCAGCTTTGGGAGGGGACATTAATGACCACTACTAAAGGGTGGTAAATCATGAATCGGGCACAGCAAAAGAATTAACAATGCATGAAAATCAATTTTGTTATTCGTATTCTGTATATTTAAGCCTGATCTTTGAAAAAAAAAATCCTCAGCCCTCCAATATTTGTTACATTGGTAATAACTCATTTTTTTGTGTATTTTTCATAAGCATTCTTACATCATGTATTCATATTGGAATTAAAAGGGTTAACATAAAATTAATAATTAAATATTTGGTATTTTTGATTAGAACTGGAGTTGACTGAATTATTTGAGCAAAAAAAGTAACCAATTTTTTTAATCTGTTATGTTTTTGTAGCAGCTTTGGGAGCGGACATAAATCTCCTCTGCTAACTTCAAAGGGCAGTTAATCATGAATTGGGCACTGCAAAAAAAATTAACAATGCATGAAAATCAATTTTGTCTTTGATCTTGAGTATATTTAAGCCTGATCTCTGAAAAAAAATCCTCAGCCCTTCAACATTGATAATATTCATAATAACTCAATTGTTGTGTATTTTTTTCATTAAAATTCGTACATCATGTAATCAAGTTGGCATTTAAAGGGTTAAAATTAAATAAATTATTACATATTTGACTTTTTTTTATTAGAACTGAAGTTGACTGAATGATTTGAGGCAAAAAAAAGTAAAAAAAAAATATTAATCTGTTATGTTTTTATAGCAGCTTTGGGAGAGGACATTAATGTCCTCTGCTAAGGGTAGTAAGTTAAAGCAACCCACAAGGGTTAATTTACTTACAGTCGGTGTGAAACCTGGGCTGTTAGATGAAAACAAAGCACATATCCTGGTGAGAATTGAAGACTGACGCACACGAAGCTCTTCCTCAACAGTTCTCAAACGCTCTTGGTTTTTAGTTTTTATAGCAGTCCGGGTTACAAAGCACAGCTCACACAGATATGTTGTGGAAAATGGGAGTGATGTTGAAATAGCTTTGTTTGACAGAATGGGGAACTGGTCACTGGGAGCGTGATAAGGTGGGAATTTTTCACATGCTGGTGCCAGAGCTTCACTTTCGAATGGTATCCATTCAATACCTCCTACAAGGAAGTTATGTTTCTAGCCAGTGTTTGTTTGTGTGTTTGCTTGTTTATCTGTTAGCAAAATTACACAAAAACTACGGGATGGATTAACATGAAAATTTACCAGAGGTGTGCTGTAGTCTAAAGACAAAGCCATTACATTTTGATGGTGGTCCACATATTTGTCTGGATGCAAAAAAATCCCCAAATTTTCAGAAATCCCATAACTTAACATTGGGCCGTTTTTGAAAAATCATATCTCTGACATCACTCGATGGATTTACTTCCAAATTTACATGATATTATATATAACACAACTCTATCATCATGTCAAATTTCATCTGGATCCCATTCAAAATGGCATCTCAAAAAGCATTGAAGTTTATAACGGCAAATCCCTTTCATTTCAGGGTTCTGCCCTCTTTCTGCCATTATGAGAATTGTATTTCATCTGTAAACTCATGCCGATGTTTTTAAAGCCTATGTCACTACATTACCCAGCTTCCCTTGCAAATGCCAGCCGAGGACAGACATGAGCGGAGACTTTGCCGTCATATTGGAGCATGTGATGATCCAGAATTGTATCTTGGTGGAGGTCTGTGCTCTCCGAGTGCTTTTCTAGTTTTAATCTCTGCTTGTAGGCAGGTTTTATTTCCGAACTTGCATACGTGTGTTCAGTTCAATCAGGTGATGTAATTTGTCTGCCAGTAGGCCTGTCACGATAATCAATAAATCAATAAACCGCACGATAAATAAAAACATCCTCGGTAAGTTTGCCAGCCTCGATAAGTTGACATGTGCATGTATGTTTGTTTTCCTCCTCTATTTCTACAAAAAAGACTGGATGAGAAGATGAGTCACTCTGTACAACTTTCTCAACACCTTGGTGCGTTGGTTCTATAGCAGATTTACCGGATTTATAGCGGGGTGAGCATTTGTCATTCATTCAATCTTTGAGGGGGAGGCGGGGCTTGCGCATACACACACACACAGACCTGAAGTGAGCGTTGTGAGAGGTAACAGGGAAACAAACGCTAATATGAATGAAGGCACAAAAGCTACGGTTCCTAAGCTGAAAGCCACAGTCCAATATTTTGGTTTTTAAGAGAATGAACAAGGTGTGAGCTCGTGAACACTGACAAGCTGATATGTCATATTTGTTTGAAAGTAGTGGCGACGGAGAAGGAAAGGTGCAGCGGAGGCTTCGTCATGACAGTCAGCGCTTACTGAGGCATTTGGTCGGCAAAGTAAATATAAATAAAGCAGCACAAAATGGTGCACATTCACAGATAGTGTCGTTCACTACATTGCAAAAGAAATTCAACCCTTCAATACGGTTGAAAAGCCAGAAATGTAACAAACATTTGACAGACAGTACAAATTGACTGGGAGAAAGTACATGCAACAAACAATTCCGTAACTGTACGAACTCCATTTTATTTATTGTTTTTATTGTTGTGTGTGTTTTTATTTGAAGTTTTTTTTTCTTTACAGAGACAGGGTCGATTTTTATTGTTTTTGATTAGTATAATGATTTTTATTTACATGCAATTTTCCCAAAAGAGAGTCCATTTCATTTTCATTTTCTTTTTCTTTTTTTTTTTTGTTAAATTTATTATATTGTTTAATTTATTTTAATTAAAAGCTCTTGACCTTCCAATTACAGTTAAATACTCTTGATAAATTAAAGTTTATTGCTTTTGATATGGTGTACTTACTTCATTATGACATATTATATTAATGAAAAGATGATGTTTCAAAACAGTATTGAGAATAACATGGTTTACTGGGAATAATTCTTTTGACAATTATCATCCAGAAAAAGTTGTTATTGTGACAGGCCTATCTGCCAGGTATGCCAGCTTCACACACCTCTCATCACTTGCAAGCAGCGTTGCATAATTGGTCCTCTTATTTGTTTTAAACACTGTAAGTTCCTCCCTCAGCTCAAACACACGAGTCAGCAACTTGCCACGCAACAAACCTCGAACCTCTGTATGGAGCAACAAGGTTTTATGATTCACTCCCATTTCCTCACACTAAGATGAAAACATGTGACTCCTCAAAGGACGCGTCTTTTCAAAGTTTACCATGTGCACCACATCATCCAACACAGTGACTAGCTCTGTTGGTGGTGAAGTCTTGAGCCTAACAATTCAACAACAGTGCGTAACAACATCTGGGTTTATTCCTTCCTCCTGCTGACAAAGCCTGTGGTGTGCCAACCATGGCTGCTTGTACAGTTTTCCCATGCAAGTCCTCCTTTTCTCTCATTTTTCTTGGTCTTCCCCGTGATTGTTTAGTCTGCTGACCCAGACTGAGACTATTTAAAGACTCAAGAAGCCTTTTCATGTGTTTTGAGTTAATAAGCTGCTTAGGGTGTGATACCATGACTTTCCAATATTGAGCTTTTTCACAATATTCTAATTTTAAGACTGTGAATTTGGGTTTTCATTATCTGTAAGCCATTATCATCAAAACTGCAAGAAGTAAAGGCTTGAAATACTTCACTCTATGTGTAATAAATCTATAAAATAAATGGCTTTCTCTCTCTGAAATGAAAAATACTGAACATTTTCATGATTTTTTTGAGATGTACCTGAATACTAAATCATAAGCATCACTCTGTTTTTCTTTGTTTAATCATCGGTTTCAGGCTGGACTAAGGAAGGATTCCTCATATGCATAAAATTACCTACAACTGTATTTTTTTAACATGTGTTTTAAGGCTGCTCAATTGTTAAACCCTTTAGCTACCAGCTCAACTGTTTGGCAAAGGTAAAAAATAAACTCAGGGGTATTTAATGTTCTATTAAACAGTACAAATCAAAGCATTGCTTGATTCTCTCTACATTTCAGGGAACAGAGAAAACTACAAACAAAGCAAAAACCGGATATTTTCATGGTGTGGGATTCAAAGGTTTACAGTTAAAGGTTAATTACCGGATAACTTCAAATGCACAAATCTTTGGGACAAAATCAATTAGAAAAGGCATAAATGTTTGCAAATAAACAACGATGAAGATAACTTAAAATAGGTGAAACTGAGTTTGACAAACACATCAAAAATGTTTTTGATAAATAGCTATATTATTAAAGTTGAGTATTTAAAATAATAATGATGGTGATAATAGCAAAAGCTTTTAGCTTTTTAAACCTTTAAATCTCACACAAGGAAATATCAGTTCTTTTGTTTTGTTTGCAGTTTTTCTGTATCCTACAACATTGACAAAAACAGCAATGTGTTTTTATGACACATTTTTTAAAGCATATATTTATTGATTTTCATTTTTTTAAATGTATTTTTTGGGCATTTTGTTCCTTTATTGATAGGAGAGAGACAGAGGATAGGTTTGTGAAAGGGGGAGAGAGAGTAGGGGAAGACACTCTGCAAACTGGTCACAGGCTTGATTTGAACCTGGACCGGCAGAAGCAAATACATGGGGTGCCTGGTTGCTAACCACTCCGCCAAACCAGCACCCCTATTGATTTTCATTTTAACATTAACATCCAACAATTGAACATATCAAATATTTGGCAGAGATTATACAAAAAACATAAACAAATGAAAATCTTAAAAATTATAATGAAAAGTGAACTAAAAATGATAAAAATATTACATTTTAAAAATAATAATGAAATTAAATAATCAAATACATAAAAAGAAAAAAAATATATATACAAACCCTATACATTACATCATACAATCTCACAATCAGTAAAATGTTACAATTAGCCACTCTCTCAATAACCATTTTCAGTTTTACCATTCTTTATAAGTTCTAAAAACATCTTCCAAATGTCATAAAATTCAGAAGCTTTCTTTCTTACATTACAGGTTAGTTTTTCAAGAGCCAAACTCGAGGATAGATTAGTTAACCAGTAATCAAAACAGGGGCAACCAACATTCTTCAAACATATTTAATTAGATCGCTACACCTGGATGGCCTCTTCTAGTCAACCAGGTCTTTTTGATGTCTCAAATGCGAGCGTCCTTGCCATTTGATTTTCGCTGTAATCCAAGTGTCAAACAGTGCTATAGCGCAGCGAAATTGACTCCACGCGGCCCCTGCACTACGAAGTCGCTTCCTTGTCTGGCCTCGTGCTCGTGGGAGAGACGAGCGCTGTCGTGAAGCACGCTTATAGCACTGTTTAGGCTCAAAAATGTACTAAATGTCGCTTCAAATTAATTATGCGTACTTTTGGATTGACGAGCAGTATGAAGGAAAATACAGTGGACTTTATGGACCTCGGCTCCGCTGGCCCTGTTAGATGGACGTTTGTTCACAGCGATCTCGGCCGCGCTGAGACATCTGCCAGAGTGTTGCTCAGCATGAGGGTGAGTAGAAAATTAAGGCATATCATTCTTTGGGTGTAATATTCCTTTAAAGGGTTAAGAAATTATAATTGTCATTATTTTGATTATTATTGAGATCACTATTACCAAGCATGATTACTAATTGATTTTACATCAATCATGAAAAAAAAAGATGTAATAAATTATATTGCATTGAGAGCAGAAGCTGTGTGCCATTTACAACTGCTACTACCACTATTAAAAACAATGAAAACTGAAGTAATTTTTGAATTGAATCTTATTTATTTCAAATATATTACAAAAAGAGATCAAATCCGAAAGAAATGAGAGACAACCATTCACACTCGTAATATTTTTGGAGACACCAGTTACCATTATGAGCATGTTTTTGGTCTGTGGGAGGAGGCCGGAGAGCCCAAAGTGAACATGCAACATCCACACGGAAAGACCCCTACAGACATGGGGATCAAACCAGCAGCCTTCTTGCATGTGCAGTCAAACTTGGTTGTCATAGTTACCAGTCTGTTGTCTCTCTCTCTCAGGTGAGGCTGAGTTCCAGGCAGAATCCTCACTTCCTGTCGGACAGCCCCAAGCCTCTTAACCACGCCCGCTGTGTGGAGCTGGCCAATCACTGCCTGGGATTTAACGGCTGGACCTCAGACATTGTCACGGTGAGGACACTTAATAACACTTAAAGGAGACATATGCTTGTTTCTCCTTTTCACTATGCCAGACTAGGATGCCTGTAAAGCATTTCTGCCCTCAGTACAAGTCATTTAGTTCCTTCATTGCCACACAATAGCGTTCTCAAAATCCTCATTTTGGGCCATTATCAAGCTCTCGTTGAAACACTCGGTTCTCAGGCTGACCTACAGTAACCTCGCATCCTCACAGCCCTTTGTGCTCTGATTGGTCAGTTCTATCAGAGCTGCCGAAGGGGTAGAGCCAGCCTGTCCTTCTTCTTCTACTGTATTTTCCGGCCGGCTCAAAGCAGCGACCGCGTATTGAGTCCCCCTAAAGGCCAGAGCTGGTAATGAGTGAGTGTGAGCTACGGAGCTATATACTGCTGGTTGGTGGATGTGTTCCTCACTGATGGTTGTGAGGCTAACGGACATCACAGAGGAGGAAGTGTTTTATCAAACCAGCAGCCTTCTTGCATGTGCAGTCAAACTTGGTTGATCATAGTTACCAGTCTGTTGTCTCTCTCTCTCTAGGATATCAGAAAAAATACAATGTCTCATTTTTTGAAAATTAAGGGGGTGTAAGGTCTTGTTTTCAAATTTATTATATTATATGTAAGTATTAAATCATGCATCAGCATGTATGTCTCCTTTAATCTGCATTAACTAGAACACAGGTGATCAAATCTTTGTGATTTCTCAGCTGAAGGAGCTCCCAGATGAAGAAGAGGGGGAGGAGGAAGGTGAAGGCAGCGAGAAGAGGCTCAGGTTCGGCTGTTTGCTGCAGCTTAATTTCCCTCAACACGGACAGACGACCAGAGCTTCAGCTGTGGTGGAGGACTGCTTCAGCTGCACAGGTTAGGAAACTACACCTTTACATTTAAACTGGTCATTACCTACGCCAGGGAGGTGGTGTTTTTGCCGGCATATGTTGGTCTGTTAGCAAGAACGCAAAAACTACAGGAGATATTTTGCTGAAATTTTCAGGAGATGTTGGTAATGGCCCAATTTAAAAATGATACGATTTTGGTGGTGATCCAGATGACCACCATTAGCAAACAGTCATTTTTGCTCAATAACTGTCTAACTAATATCAACATGATTCAGAGTGCTAGGTGTGGGTTTTCAAGGAATCATATTGTGATGGTAACTTTATTTTAAAACTATTGTTTATAGATATAACAGCAAAATTTGAGCTACCTTGGCAGAAATTGGCAGTGTTCTGTTGACATCAGGCTTCATTCACTGTTTCTATTTGCCGTGCAGATCAGATGAACCTGCTTGATTCTGAAATCGTGCATCAGCGTCTTGCAAGCCTCCATTGTCAAACTGTTTCACTCGGCCAAATGCTTAACCGCCCAATCAGGGAAGTGAAGTCACTTCCTGTTGTACAAAAAATGCTGGTAATGTTGGTTAGCCTGTGGTCATTATGGTTACTCAGTTATACTTTGCAAAATATGCCCTCCTTATGCTACGGCCACACCGGATGCAATGGGCGTATTTTAAACACGCGTAGTGCCTGTGATGCACCGTGCGTAACATCCCAGGCTGGACGCTGGACCATTTTGACAAGCTGAGGGGCGACGCACGTCACTGCGCAGGTGGAGTAGAGAGCCGGAGCCAGTTGGACTCAGTGATGACCCGTGCAGGCAAATCCAGCTGGAAACGAATATTTACAGAGCTTACCTTGAACACCTGTCTCCCTAGCGACTTTCACCCAAGCCTGCTCCTTTTTGTTCCGGTCTCTATAGAGTACACACGTCGTATAGCTCCGGATGATGCAAACAGCGCAGATCAACCTCTCCTCCATCTTTCAGTGGGGTTTGAGCCGGAGCAGGTGGCCGGAGCGTCACACGTCATCAAATCAATGACGTCGGAGGGGAATGTCATCACTGATTGGCTGCCATGGCACAGCATCAAGTGAATTTGCGTCAAAAGTTAATTATTTTCAACTCGAGCGTAGAGGTGTTTGACGCCCCATACACGCCGCGCCAAACGTGTCCAACGCGCCGCCGGGGCGAATCTGCGTCCTTTGCATTGACTTTGTATGTAATCTCAACGCGCGTCTTTGTGAATTGGCGTGCGATGTGGCCGTAGCATTATAGGTTTACTTCGTGTGGATTGTCTTTGACGAGGCTCATGTCACATATGTGTTAAATGATACATCTGTGTGGTATAATTTAATGTGAAGTGATAGTCTTAAGGTAGTTAAGCTATCGGCTAACAGCTAACAAGGGCAAACAACAGTTAACTGCCGTTAGTTGTAGCGGCTAACAACAGTTAGACGCTACATATGCTACATCATAGCAGCATTGCTTGATATGGATTGGTCTGTGATGAGTGAAACGATCGTCCAATCACAAGCTGCTGTTGTTTTTGAAGGTTCTGCCCCTGAAAACATTTTTGCAGGGCTCCTCCCCAGATGGATTATTGAAATATTTCCAATATGGAACTGTCCATCTGGCATGTCAGGTTAACAGTCTAGAGTTGATACCCAGAAATGTATCATCACATTTACCTTTGCCCATTTGGTGTGTTTGTATGCTTTCAGGTCCAGACGTTCTTCTACAGAGGCGTTGTAGACTGCTGAAGGTGGTCAGAGAGAGAGCTCTAGTCCAGGCCTTCTCTTCAGTTCTACTCATTATTCTAGGTACGAATACTCCGGTCACCACTGATTCTGCTCCTGCTCCATGTGTTGTCATGTCACAGAGCTGCAGTTCTCTGCTCTTTGTGTGTGTTCAGGTAACGGTAAAGTGATGGTGGAGGTTAAGCGGACGTCAGATCAGGTGGTACATGAGGAGACTGAAGGACTCCTGCAGGTAAACACGCCATCTCAGCTGGTACACCAACACACTGTGTTCATTGTTTCAGTCACTAAGGCTACGTTCACATTTTAGCTCTTGATGCTCAATTCCGATTTTTTGCTCACATGTTTATTTAAATGGTACTGCCACTTCAGTATGATCGTCCACAGCCCTGAAGTCAATCAGTCAATCAGTCTTTTATGTATATAGTGCAGGTCATACAATTATAATTGGAGCTCAAAGTGCTTTACATTGAGAAAGAAACATGATTGACAGTACATATATTTTATGGCTGTAAATTGATAAACATTTTAATCAGATTCATCACAGGGATGCTGTGGATTAACTCCAATCATCATGATTTAATAAAAATCATTTTGAATCTATATTAATTGCCTGAGGATGGTTTGTTACAATGGATGACTCGTTAGCCAAAGTGCTAGCATAATCCCCAACTAGTGCATTTTTCGTTGGTGCTTCGAGCTGGAAGTTCTTCAGTGAAAAAAAAAGTCCTTACTGCAGAGTGTGCAGATCAGTGCATGTCTGTCCACTGTTATGTGTTGTGCTTTTTTTTAATTCAAAATTCCCACCAAGAGGCTCGACGTGCTGTGTAGTGTCCTCTAATTGGATTTGCCCATTTGTGCATGTGCAGCAGCATGCGCTATGGCGAGTCTGCTTGGACAAAAAGGCGTTTCTCAGACTTTTGAGTCATTCTGCACTGCAGATTGTTTAACTGTGTTATTTTTTAATCAGATTAATAATGATGATGGATTAATCACATATATATATGTATATATGTATGTATGTATATATATATATATATATATGTATATATATATATGTATATATATATATATATATGTATGTATATATATATGTATATATATATATGTTTATGTATATATATATGTTTATATATATGTTTATATATGTGTGTGTATATATATGTTTATATATGTATATATATATGTTTATATATATATATATATATGTTTATATGTGTATATATATATATATGTTTATATGTGTGTATATATATATATATATATATGTATATATATGTATATATATATATATATATATATATATATATATATATATATATATATATATATCTATATCTATCTATCTATCTATCTATATATATATATATATATATATATATATATATATATATATATATGTATTTGGCATAATTGTTTTGTCATTGTTTTCAGTTAATTTTGCTGTGTCCTGCCCTCTTCAGTGCAGATTTGTAACGTCAGTCTCACTTTAATAACCCTAAAGTCAGATGAAATGATACATGAAGACAAATTAAAAAACATCATTTATGTATTTCATTTAGGACCTATGAAAGTGGCCTGGGTACAATTTTAGAAAAATCGGATTTGTGCCCTTCATACTGTCCTAAAAAATCGAATTGGGTTACATGGGCGAAGAAGTCGGATCTGGGTCGCATTTGCCTGCATTGTGAAATAAACTTTAATTCTCTCTCCACCAGGTGAATGAGTTTACGTATAATGAAGAAGATTGGGAGGAGGATGAGGAGTGGGACCTGACTGTGTCATAAACATCCTAAGAGGAACTTTCTGGAAAAAACTGTGAGAGCTGTGCTTTAATATATTTAATAAATACGTTAAATTATTGTCCATTGATGCAGTATTTTATATTCTGTCACTGTTTGTCTTTATTCTTAGTGAATGACACCGCTGTATAATGTGTGTAATAGAACCTTTATTGAAAGAGCATTCCTCAAAAATCAAAACTACAAACTGCTATACAAGATGGCACAATAATAGGCAGGTTATAAAATCATATGTACAGGTAATGGTTAAAGGGATACACCAACTTTTTTTTGTTTTGTTTTCACGTCTCCTGGGTCCATGACAGGCAGATAGACTCCATTGCTTTGACTGTGTGTGCAATAACAAGGAAAAGACGAGCAAAGCTTGCTAACTAGCCCAGCACAAATGCATGGGAGTCAATGGGTAGTGTTAGCCTGTGTCTGCCTACAGTCATCAGATAAACTCTTCAGCAACTCTGAACGGTCCTTGTTGTGACTCTTTTCTTTACTGTGTTCTGTTACATCATTCATTTTTAGTCTAAGGTATGCACTTTGTGGAATTAAACAAGCAGAAAAGAACCGTTAAGACTCCCAATGACTCCCATTGTTTCAGCTAAGCTAGTCAGCGGTGGGCAAGCTTTGTTCGTCTCTTACTTGTTATTGCACACAGAGTCAAAAGAGAGGTGTCTATCTGCTTGTCATGAACTCAGGAGTGAGGCAAGACATTATAAAGAAGGTTGGTTTATCCCTTTAATATCCAAAGGGCTCGGGGTTGATCCCTGTGCAACATAACTTTGTTTACGATAAGTAAACTTGTAAGTTTCTGGTTTTAAACACTTAAGTCTTTTGTAGAAGTCTACATTAATATGAGAGACATTAAGCTGATCTCAAAATTTCACTTAGATAATCAAATTGAGCAGATTTTACATGTCCTCAAGCAAAATGGACTGTAAAAAATACATGTATGCATGTGACTAAGGCCAACTGAACATCACAAATAGTCGGTCTTGCTTTGACGAGTATTAAACTATAAGGGAAAGAAAAAGTTATAAAAGCAAACTTAATGCACATGATTGATAAAACAGACTGAGCTCTCTAATGTGCTTCAGAGATTCTCCAGTCACACACAAGGTCCAAAAAAAATGTGCACCTATTTAAGAATATTTACAACAACATTTAGGACATAATCAAGCAAGAATACAATGGCAAATGTATCTCAAGCTATCACAGCTGTAACAGAGTTAGTATCTGAAAGTTTAGCCACACAGATTGTAGGACAGATATTTAGTTATTATAAAAGCTCTCTACAGACTCCAATGATGAAAATATGTTAATTAAAACAATCGTGCAACTCTGCACAGCCTGGCACCAAATGATCCATAGCATGGTGGTAGGAGATTCTTCTATAATCAGTCAAAACTTTTCATGAGTCTACATTGTGGAGATGCAAAAGGGGAATAAGGATGGATCTTATCCAGGCTTTAGCTTTTCTTCTTTCTTCCTATTTTGAATTTATCCTGTAACATCTCCGCCACTGCTTGAGCCACATCCAGTTTCCCACTGATCGTCACAAAGCCCTGCAGACATCCAGCATCACAAAACCAGCTGTTAGGTTTATTTTATACGATCAACACAAACATATTCATGTCAAGGGCTGTTTATTTGAAATGCTAAATCTATTAATGAAATCATCACAACAACATGCTTTTGTGATTGGTACATATATCTGTGTAGATCTGTTTTTTGGGGGCTGCAGGATTTTAAAATCTGATAGTTTAAATCATGATTCTCTCAAACAAAACTTATTTTTGAAAATATACTGTAATTTAATCTGCTTCCATTCAGTCAGCTGCCTTATACGTCGAAATGCAGTATTTAAAGCTCCCATGTCCTGTAAAATCAGCTTTCTTTGCTATTAATGCTTTTAAAGAGGGCTTGAGGAGCAAAAGAACGTGACGCCTTCATCATCATTATTATTTTTTATGTATTTATTGATCCTCTTTAGCCAATATCAAAATAGCAGCCAGTGCTCTTCCTGGGCTCCACAAATTGAAACACAATCCACACAAGACATCACTGAAATTCAAAACCTTTTGGTTGATTTTACCTTTTATTAAACTCTCAGTTCATTGACAAATGTGATTTGTCCCTTTAAAAAATTCCCTTAAAACACTCAGTTTTGTACTTCCTGGAGTTTATGATGTCATAGCTATACAGCCTCCTCCTACAAGTGGATTTTCTGCTCATCACAGGTAGACACTCTGTTTTGAAAGTTCAATCCAGGTCCTGTAACCCCTGCTCCCCTTCCCTTTCTCCAGACATCATTTAAGCAGCCAGTCAGCACAGACTTCATTATCATAGCCTCCCCATGTCCCATTAGATTGGAGCATTTCCAAAGAGGAGGGTAAAAGAGCTAAAGCACATCCTCTATCTTGGCAAAATTTGAACACTTTATTCATCTTAAATTAATTCCTTGCAACTTGGATGAGGCTGCAGTAGAAGAAATTGCACCTCTCCCCCCTCCCTCCATAGTTGTGCTTCAAGCCACGCCCCTTCCCTTGCGCATTTTGCTAGTGTAATGTATTTGCAGCCACAAAAGGTCCACAAACAGCGTCTCTTCATAAAGTTCACATCATTTGTCTAACCAAAAAGTAAAGCTCATTCAGGTATAACAAGTGCATATCCCTTAACAGAGGACCCAATAAGAGCGCTGTATCTGAGCTGAGCCCTGATTGGCCGAGAAGTGGGTGTGGGCTAGATTTTCTCAAGGTTTATACTAAAGCAAGGAGGGGCACAGATGTCTAATGACCTCTTATGTGGCTTAAGTAGTGAGATGTTGATGAGTAATCATTAAGCTTTGGGCCAGTGACACAAAAAAATTAATTACATACTGCAGCTTTAAGAGACACTCACGACATAATGTAAACGGAACCCCAGGACATGAAAATGTGGGTTTGTGTTCACTGGAGACTAACTTACATCGCCATAGGTGATTGCTCCCTCGGTGAAGTCCACATGTTCAGGAAGGGGAATCTGCAGATCTTTTTTTAAAATGCCTGCACACACAGAATATGAGCTTTATTTAACCAGAACAGCCTCACTGAGATTAAAAATCTCATTTTCAGGAGTGTCCTGGCCAAGACAGGCAGCAGCACATTTACAAAGTTACAGACAAAAGAAGAGCAATTACAGACACATGCATACCTATGTATTAATCAAGTCAAAGTCACAGAGCAGCAAGTTTATCAGTCAGGTTTAACAGTCAAAGCATGTGCAGCAGGGGTATTGGATTAAAAGTCACCGAGGGCCAGTTGGTAACATTTCCTCCAAAAAAAGGTCTGAACCAAAGTCCAGATTTTGGCTTATAGCCTCCCCATATGTCCACATTTTTATGGTTTCAACAATATTTATTGTCAATGTCAATTTTAATGCAGGATATGCTTGATTGAGTGAACACCTAGCTCCTTTACCATAAATAAAAATAGTCCTAGGAAAATCAATTTAAGGCCTGTGTTCCAAAGTAAGAACAGAAAACCTACAATTAAAGATGCTATGAGGAGTTTCTAAGTAATTACAAAAAGTCTCACTTTAAGATATATGCCTGATCGAAAAACACACTTTAAGATGAGTTTTATAGCATCAAAATAGGTTATCTAGGGGTGCTGGTTTGGCGTAGTGGTTAGCACCCCATGTACATGCTTCTGCCGGTCCAAGTTCGAATCCCGCCTGTGACCTGTTTGCAGAGTGTCTTCCCCTACTCTCTTTCCCCCTTTCACAAGCCTATCCACTGTCTCTCTCCTATCAAAAAAGGCACAAAATGCCCAAAAATATACATTTAAAAAAAAAAAAAAAAGGTTATCTATAAATGCTATTCCTTAGCTTCATGGTCGGGTTGGACAGGGCTGGACTGGCCTGAATACTCAACTTGCGGAATGAGACAATTAAAACTCAAGCAAATTTGTATTATTCTGACACGTCTTAGAGCACCGGGCTGGAAGTAGCGATATAGCCGGCTAGAACTGCGATAAGTTTTCAAAACATTGCTTGTTGTCACACATCAAAAACTACCGCTACGTAACTAGAAAGAGATACATTACCTCGTCGCTTTGCATCCTGTAAGTTGTTGAAAAAAGGAGTTGTAAAGCAATGTAGAGTTCTGAGAAAGGTCCGAGCTGCATTTATTAGCATCACAACAAACGCACGCTTTGGCTTGGGTCACGTCTTTACGACAGTCACCGCGCATGCTCATGGGTAGCGGAGTATTTTTGTCGCCGGAATTAGATTCTCCTCATAACACCTTTTAAATTAAAAAAAAAAGTGCAACCTCGGGGGGCGTTCCAGTTGCAGTTTCCCACTCGGAACTTGGAAATTCCTACTTCTGACTACAACTGGAACGCACCAAAAGACGTGACCCAAGGTACGTAGCGGTAGTTTTTGATGGTTGTCCGAATAATATAAATTTGCTCTAGTTTTAATTGTCTTGTTCCTGAAGTTGAGTATCCAGGCCAGTCCAGCCCTGTCGGCCCCGACCACGAAACTAAGGAATAGCATTTATAGATAACCTATTTTGATGCTATTAAACTCATCTTAAAGTGTGTATTTTGATCAGACATATATCTAAAAGTGAGACTTTTTTATAATTACATAGAAACTCCTCATAGCATCTTTAATGAAGATAGGTCACAGGCTAAAAAGTATGAAGACCTACACTTCTAGTAATAAAGTCAACATCTTCATAATACAAGAAATTAACTCTTGAAAGTGAAATCATCTGTCATCTGTTAAAAATAAAAATAGTTTTGTCTCCTTGTGGACAGGGCCTAAGGTGCGGTGTGCTCTCAAAATGGGGAACTTTCGAGAGGATCTGGCAGATATTGCGGTTTTAATTCGATTCACAGTTTTCTTCAGATCAAGCTTCAGTGCAGTATTCATTATGTTTACAGTACAGACAACAGTCAGGAAATCAGTGATCAAAAGCACATAACACATTACTCATCATCTAATATTGATGATAAATAATCTGTTATCATTATTTAAGGGATACTTCAACTTTAACTCCCAAACAGAGGCTTTGTATTGTTGAAGTTCTTGCCAGCACTTTTGTAAATGTATTGTATTTTGCGCACTGTAAGGCGCATCGGATTATAAGGCGCACCTTCAATGAATGGCATATTTTAAAACTGTTTTCATATATAGGGCGCACCACATTATAAGGCGCATAGAATAGAAGCTACTGTAGTGGCTGGGGTTGTGTTATGCATCCACTAGATCACAGATATCAAACTGATCCAGTAAAGGGCCACTGGATCACGAAAAACCAGCAGCCACAGTGGCCCTTTACTGGATCAGTTTGACACCACTGCACTAGATGGAGCTGCGCTAAAGGGAATGTCAACAAAACAGATAAGTCACACAGTCAAACTTTGTAAATAGAATACAAACTAGCGTTCTGGCAACTCTGTTCACTCCCAAAACAAGTTAGTGCATTCACAATATGGTACCGTAGGTACCAGTAGCTCTTTATTTGCGCCACCCTCGTTGAAAACAATGTATTTCCAACTCCATTAGTCACAGTTCAAAGCTACATGAACAGCGCTCAAGCTGCGCCTCCTTGTTCTTTTGCGGCAGGATCCATAAACACTCTTCTGGCACACGCCTCCGGCACATGCCCCCTGACTATGGTAGCCATAATTAACCAATATTGATCCATATATAAGGCGCATTGGATTATAAGGTGCACTTTCGGTTTTTGAGAAAACTAAAGGCTTTTAGGTGCGCCTTATAGTGCGGAAAATACGGTAAATTGCCTGCAAATTTGTAAAATTGCAGCTTTGGCGATCACATGATTGCATTGTCTGAAATTACGATTTTGATCCCAATAGATAAATCATTCAGCCCTGAAAAATAGGTCCAGCCACTGTCGACACCCTTGCATCACAATAAAAAACAAAGTCTGAAATGACATGGTATGGTGTCATTGTGCATTACATTGTGTACTCACTAGTAATTGCTTTCCTCACCGCGCTCTTCAGAAAAGAGTTCAGTGGTTTCACCTGCAAAGACAGAACAAACAACAATGTCATTATCTGCAGGAATTACAGACACACAGATGGACAGACAGGTTCTTACCAGTGCCTCTCTGATCTTATTTTTGGCAACAATGGTCACACTGAAAAAAAAAAGTTAAGAGTTGGGAAAGATTATGTGATTTTATATGTACTCTGCTGGAAAGTGTTACAGTGCATGTTTGGGTACTTACCAGACGTCTTGTAAGAGAAGAATCAGATTCTGACCTTCGATGGCGGCCTTCATTGTGACGTTAAACAGCTGATTGGGAAAAATGTTTTAATCATTGTACAAGAAAAGAAAAATCATGTCCTCTGACAAGCTAACTAAAGTATACTGTATCTATGTAACACACAGGACAGGAGATACGGCCTAAAGCAAGGATTCTCAGCTGGTGGGTCATGACTCAAAAGTGGGTCACGAACCTTTGCCTGGGCAAAAATGTCAGGACAAAACCCTGTGTTTTTATTTTGCATTGGACTGCCATCTATTCACGACCCTCGTTGATAAGCAGCATTTAATTAGCACTGCCTAAGTGTTTAAAAGAAAGGTGTTTGCCACGTGTTCAGTAAGTAGGCACTCAGCTAAAGCTGTATGGTTTCAAAAAAAAATTTAAGCAACTTCTCAGTAGCAATAAAATTTCTTTCATTTTTGGGCATGCACACTTTGTCTAGTCTGTTAATAAAGGCTGAAGTTACTGAAGTGTGTATTCTCAGCTTATTTAGTGCCACTAATTGATAAATGGCTGTTTATTATCAGTGACTTCTTTTTAGGCCCCATCCACACGAAGACAAAACGCTTAACAGTTTAAAAAGTGATCGTCATAAAGACGAAGGCATCTCAGAAAATGTGTGCCTCTACATGAGTGCACTCGATACACATGAAAACGCTGTAAAAGACAAGTCAGACCTCTAGGGGCGTTGTAACAATATGACGGAAACAGATGAAAAAAACAGAAGGCATGAGCACTTGTGGCAAAAGTTGTAAACTGAGATTGTGAACAGAAACCACCGTAATGTGTCCTCGATAATTGTTTGTTCAACTCGGTGGTGATTGTTGTTGTCGCTCTCTATCAAAGCATCCTAAATACATTTTTGCACGGCAGAAGAGGATTATATACAGACACAGTTCAGATGATCAGGACCCTGATCCACAGTCCCTCATGAAGCTTTGTGTGTGTTTACCGCTGACACAGAGAGGAGTTCCTCCTCTTTCATTGTGAACACTTGGACTTTGGCTCTAGCACCGACAGTCACTCCATCCTCACCGCTGATGGTGAAGTGGGGTTCTTCTGTGAGCCTCACTTTAGAGGTCAGAGATGAAGTCAGCTCCATTGGTTTCTACAGCATCACAGCAGAAGTCACAGACATGGACAAAGAGAATAGCAGGAGCAGTAAAATACAATTTGTCAAATTCAGATGAATCTCTGCACTTTGAAGCTGTCATTTCATCTACAGTGGTCCCTTCATTAGGTACACATGTTTACCTGGTACACATAGCTGCAACACAATGCATTTAGATCAATTTAAGTAAGATGGCCTGCAGAAGTTCAACACTGGACTGCATACACACACATTGCTCTGTTTGTCTAGGCGTTTTGTCCTTGGGATAGACCATTGAGATGTCCAGTCCAAGGACAAAACGCCTAGACATAAACAGCAATGTAGTGTTTTCAGTCCAGTGCAGTGAGGAATGCTCAGACCTGTACATTGGGGAAACTAAACAACCGCAGTGTTTCCTCTACACTCATTTAGGAGTGGCGGCCCGCTGCTCCTTCAAATTTATTTATTTTTTTTAAACTGCAAATACACCACCACAGCATCATGTCGCCGCCTTCACAGCAGAGTCCTGCATTAAGTCTGGTGTCGCGAGTGCTGAGGCAGATAACTATCTTGCTCAGTATCTGCTCTTTAAGGTAGATACCCACCCACCTCCCCACCCCCCAACAGAACCAACTGGTGCCATCAACGTTAATTAGCTACTCGTGAGAGCATCCAGGCATCAGGTTGCAGTCAGGAGTGTTGTTGCGAAACCAGGGTGCGACTTATCGGAGAAAAGGTAGACTTATTAGCTTAAGAAAACTTATAATAGAGTTTATAAGTTAAATAAACATTCACAAATATTGATGGCCAGCTAATATTACATAGCATATCGGTAGCTTAAGGTAGTTGGGCACTTTGTCACTGATTATAGCCCCATCAAGAAATCATTTGTTTTTAATTTTTTTTTTTTCATTTTAAATGTCCTATTTTCTTTTTTTTTTAAATAAAAAGGGGCATTATGCTGGGCATAAATCTAAAATCTGCTGTCAAGTGTCATCTGTTTACGCCGCCACAGCTCCCCGGAGAGCCTGCCCCCGCTGCTGAAAAAAATCCTAGAGGAAACACTGAACCGCTTCACAAGCATATGGCTCAACACAGAAGAGCAATTTCCTCAGGTCAAGACTTGGCGGTCCACCTTCACTTAAAGGACACTGGACACTCTTTTGAGGATTGCAATGTGCAGGTTTTGGCGAGAGAGGAAAGATGGTTTGAAAGAGTAATTAAAGAGGCCATCTTCACCAGACTGGAGAAACCTTCTCTTAACAGAAGGGGTGGACTCAGACACAACCTCTCAGCCTCTTATGCTGCAAACTGGGAAGAGGGAACTGGGAGTGATGCCATCTCTGACTTACCAGCGTTCCAGTTACAAAGTCAAGAAAAAATATGCTGATCTACCAGGCTGTTTTTAGCCGTTGTTAGCACGCCCTGCGTTGTTGTTCACAAATATCACATGAAGAATGTGATTATCACCATGACAGCATTTTTGTAAATATAAGTCTAACAATACTATGTATACAGCTGATCTAGAGTGACACACCCCAGTCAGAAGTGCAAATAAATTGATTATTACAGGAGCTAAATAACTGTTCACACTGGGGGCAGCCATCTTCGCTTGTCAACTTGGGGGTGGCGAGGCTCCCCTGAGTTCCCAGAAAGAAATTCCAACCTCGGGGGGCGTTCCAGTTGCAGTTTCCTACTCGGAACTCGGAAATTCCAACTTCCGACTTCAAGTGGAAGGCACCATTACAATGCTGTGCTAAACTCTCGACCCAAGAAGTTCTCCAAACATTCAAACCTGGGAGCATGTGACCACAACACCTCACATGACATGGGGAGTTAATGACCCATTCAGGGTAACGACTCTCGGGGGCTGAATCGCCCTGTGAAGAGTTTCTATGAGTCCTTTAGACAACTCCTCCCCTTCTATTATTGTTGTTGTCTTCGTTCTCTAGCAAGATAAATATCTGCTGCCATGTCAGCCTTTTTGGAACTGAAGAAGCTTCTTGGATGAGAAGCGAAACGTCTTCCCAAAACTGAACACGGTCCAGCTGCCTCTATTTCGAATCTTCAAGATAATCATGACCTGGATGAATGAGCATCTACACAGACGAAATTATGACTAACCTAAAAGATATTTTAGGCAAGAGACTAAAACTAAATTAAAAAGTACTGTCAAAATTAACACATCCCTTGATGTCCACAGTGTACCCATCTTCTGACTTCCATTTCCAGGAAGATATCACACCACACTGAATATGTCAAGAGACTGTGAGGAGTTTCTAAGTAATAACAAAAAAGTCTCACTTTTAGATATATGCCTGATCGAAATACACACTTTAAGATGAGTTTTATAGCATCAAAATAGGTTATCTATAAATGCTATTCCTTAGCCTTCCGGTCGGGTCCGATAGGGCTGGACTGGCCTGGAAACTCAACTTCGGGAACAAGATAATTAAAACTAGAGCAAATTTATATTATTCGGACAACCATCAAAAACTACTGCTACGTACCTTGGGTCACGTCTCTTGGTGCGTTCCAGTTGTAGTCAAAAGTAGGCATTTCCAAGTTCCAAGTAGGAAACTGCAACTGGAACACCCCCCGAGGTTGCACTTCTTTTTTAAATTTACAGGTGCTATGAGGAGAATCTAATTCCGGCGACAAAAATACTCCGCTACCCATGAGCACGCGCGGCGACTCGTAAAGACGTGACCCAAGCCAAAGCGTGTGTTTGTTGAGGACGTCTTAAAGCACTGGGCTGTAAGTATCAATATATAGTTAATATATAAGTTTTCCAAAAATTGCTTGTTGTCACACATCAAAACTACCACTACGTAACTAGAAAGAGATGCATTACCTCGTCGCTTTGCATCCTGTAAGTTGTTGAAAAAAGAATTTATAAAGCAATACAGAGTTCTGAGGAAGGTCCAAGCTGCATGCTTTATTAGCATCAGAACAAAGGCACGCTTTGGCTTGGGTCTTTTGGTGCGTTCAAGTTGTAGTCAGAAGTAGGAATTTCCGAGTTCCGAGTAGGAAACTGCAACTAGAACATCCCACGAAGTCGGAATTTCCTACTGGGAACTCGGTGAAACCTCGCCACCCCTGAGTTGACAATCGAAGATGGATGCCCCCAGTGTGAGCTCCTGTAATAATCCATTTATTTGCACTTCTGACTGGGGTGTGTCGCTCTAGATCAACTGTATACATCATATTGTTAGACATATTTGCAAAAATGCTGCCATAGTGATAATAACATTCTTCAACGCAGGGTATGCTAACAACAGCTAACAATAGCCTGGTAGATCGGCATGTTTTTTTCCGACTTCAACTGGAACGCCGATAAGTCGGAGATGATGTCACTCCCAGTTCCGAGGTTTACTGGGACGCAGCATTACGACAGTCGCCGCGCATGCTCGTGGGTAGCAGAGTCCTGATGTCCCCAGAAACAGATTCTCCTCATAGCACCTTTAAAACCTTTATCATCTGTCCCTGGTATAAACCTGGAATAGCCATGTTATTTTTTAACTTATGTTGTTAAAGTTGGTTCAAAAAGGAAATATTTGACTTTTGTTGTAAGTTCTAAATTGGATAAACTTCCTGTTAAGAATCTGTCATCCAGAGCTTGACTTTCCCTTTAAGGGCCAAAATAGTTTTGTATAAGACCGACACTAAATCTAACACAAGTGACAATTTTCACCCTTTTTGAAAATACTGAAAAAAAAACTAAAAAAAAACATTTAGTTGAAACACATTAGATCCAGGTCTTGTCAGCTTACCCTGAAAAGCAGCAGAGTTTTCAAAACTGCCTTTAGAGCTGCATTTGTTACCTTGTGAGGAAGAAAAAGATTTTATTCAAATCACATCCTCATCCGCCATACACAAGTGTAGGAACTGAGACTGCTGATTAAGATTCTTACGCGTGTTTTCTGTCTTACCGGTTTTGTGTAAGTGAAATCTTCATTGTCGTAAAGAGATGAAGAGATCCGATTTAGGTCGCTCTCTGAAATAGTCACATCCATTTTTCTGTCAGGAAATCCTTCACGTCGTGAATAATCCCGTGCAAGCTTACAGTAAAGCTCATAAAGTTAAACATTATCAGGTTCAAGGTCCATGTAAATGCTCCGTCAGTGATAACAGTTATGCTGTAGAGTGTTTTAGGGCATTTTCACATTAGGTCAACTTGTTTCGAACAGTGCTGCGGCGCGATTCGCCTTGGGTTTCGCCCCCCTTCCCCTTCCCCGCTAGCTTTCATTCACACTGGCAATATCGAACCGTGCCCGGACCCACTTGTGTATTTACTCAGTTTGAAACAGCAGGGGCTGATATGTATGGAATCACAGCAGTGCCAATATTAAAAGGAAATACACGTGGATATAAAAACAGAATCAATAAAAGAAGTTTGGAAATAAAAACAGAATCAATAAAAGAAGTTTGGAAATAAAAACAGAATCAATAAAAGAGAATCAATAAAAGAAATGTGGAAATAAAACAAGAATCAATAAAAGACATTTGGAAATAAAAACAATTAATAAAAGAAATTTGTAAATAAAAAGAGAATTAATAAAAGAAATTTGTAAATAAAAAGAGAATCAATAAAAGAATCAATAATAAAAAATATATACAAATGCAGTCATATCATTGCTTTTGCTTATTCCATTTTGACATTGCCTTTTCCATGTGCCTATTGTCATTGCTTTTACCAGATGGCTCAAGCTGTCAATCAAATGACTGTGGGCGGGTCTTTCTGTCCAGGATAACTAGTAGATACCTGATCGGACGATTCCTACTTGACAGTGTGTGTCCCAAATTGCAAACTTCCATACTGAATTACTCAAAATTTTGAGTATAGTGCGTCGAAATGAAAAAACAGTATGCTTAGTTTGCGAAAAATGAGTATGCAAAAGTACCCGGATGATGTGCTCAAATCGGCCTGGATTTTGAGTATGCAGCTGTGGACACTCAACGTACTCATTTCCTCCAGCGACGATGGCAGCAGTGAGCTGTGGCTCTGCACTGACTACGGTGGATGTGACTGCGCTGTTCAAATGTAAGTTATAAACACGTGTTTTTTCCACCAAGCACCTTAAGTTGTTGTCCCTTTGAGTGCATTTGTTGTGTACGTTGGTTTTTTTGTTTGTTTTGTACCACGAATGGTCGGCTATCAGTTATGCTAACGCTAGTTGGACTAGCAGCTATCTCGAATGCTAACGCTAGTTGGGCTAACAGCTGCCGGGGTCCGAGCATTAGCCTGAATAATCCGATAAATAAAATTAACCAGCGGGCTATATCCTGCACAGGAACTATAAGACCAGAAGCACCACTCGGACATCTCTGTTTATTGGTGTATTTTAATTGTCGCGGCGCCCCTCGTAGCTCTCGGTTGCCTCAGTCAGCTGCACTGATACCTGTAAACACAGGTATCTGTATAACATCCATACCTGTAACTCTACACCGCTGTTTGTGATGTTGTTAATATGGGATTAATGTTCGCCTTCGCTGTAGAGGATACTGATGTTAGAAGTGTGGGGAGGGCTTTATCAGTCATAAGTACTCGTTAGATACGGCAGCTATTAGCTACCTTTAGCTTAGCAGATAGCCTGTGAATAAAGCCAGTATCAGCTACGGAGGTTTATCTGCAGCATATCATGTCATTACTGTCATGTTTCCCCTTCGATGTCTGTAAGGTTAAATGTTTTGCTCCTTCTGGGGACTGATGAGTAAACCAGGGGCCTGATAGCCTGGAGGGTTGCTGCCTGTTCGCGGGGGGATAATGCATCAGGTACCCACTATGAGTAAGTGAAAGCTGAGGTCATAATAAAACACTATTGTTATGGTTTGTATTTAACTTTTTGTATAAAATCCTGTAGGGATTTCATTGCAGAAAGGGGGCTGGAGGGGAAATTCACCCCAGCCCTTGTCAGTAAAAAACATGAGTAAACTTTGGTTTGCTGTGATGTGATCAACAAGTGGATTCTGTATGATGTGAGTGTACAGTCATAATTACATAATTCTGTTTTTCTGCATTGTCTTGTCCTTCCTGCACAGGACCTGAAGTACCCAAAAACTGAAGATGGACCTCCACCTGGTCTTTGGGGTACCAAAAGCCCTCTCCACCACACATCTGGCTCTGGACAGGTGACCATTAAATCACACCTGGAGCTGGTTTTGGAGAGGCTGTCCGTGGGGGGTGATGAGGGCAATGGGCTGCCTGAGACAGGGGTAGCCCCTATCACCAAGGATGCAGAAGCCTGGCAGAGGATGCTTCTGCTGCAGGTAAATGGGGCTGTGCTTCAGCACCCTGTGTTGTGTGCTGATTTGGGAAGCCCACAAAAATGTTCAGAAATTTTGTGATCACACACAGCCTGAAACTGAACTGAATACAAAAATGTCATGTGCAGGTAACATGCTGCATGCTGGGCTGATGGCTTCACCCACACATGGCAGCCATCAATGCTGCCAACAACCCCTCTGAATGCTGCTGATCCAGCCAACCAGGTGAAACCTGCACCCAGGTGAAGATGGTCCTCTGCTGATGGTCCCCTTGTGTGCCGAGGGCAGCCATCAGACCCCCAAAGGACTCCCTGGTGAGGTGAAGTCTGGCCGCAGGTCACTCTCCCATCGAAGAACATCGGCAGGAGTGTCACTGTGGCATTAAGCTTACAGTGCAGCCTGGGGTTTGGAGGCTGGGGAAATGCAGCACTAATGTCTTTGAATAAAATTAAATTAATATTAATGGTGGTGTTTTTTTGTTATATTCTTTGTGGTACATTTAACATGCTGATCTAACACTGATGTTTTAATATTAACCCTTTACTTCCAGCTCAACTGCAGAATATAAGACATAAGCTATCTATATCTATATCTATATCTATATATTTCATATATATATATACATATATATGTGTGTGTGTGTGTGTGTGTATGTGTGTGTGTGTGTGCATTTTTATGATAACTTTTTGCATATTAAATCCTACACAAAGAAATAATTTTTTTGGTTTGTTTGAAATTCTGTCTGTATCCGAAGACATCGATAGAAACAAATGTTTTTTTTGACACATTAAATATTTTTGAATATATCGACGACTGCCAGACAGTTGAGCATGGAGCTGGAGGTTGTGATGTCATGGGTGCAAATAATATACCTGTCGAACTACTGTAATACTTTAACTTAACTCATAATACTTTTTGCATATTAACTTATACAGAGTTATCTGTAGAGCGGGAGTGGAGAGAAGAAGAAAGAAGGAACACAGACAGAATTGACTTTATTTGTCTATTAAAGATGTATTTAACAAGTTTGAGCATCTTCTCATCTCTGAATGCATCATCAAAGTGGTCACTCATATTAAGCACAGACCTCTGATTAATAAAATGTATTATTGGTTGAGAGCACATGGTTCAGAATATACAAATGTGGGAGTTTTCAGTTGAAATTGTATGTGTGAGCTTTACTAATTCTTACTGGTGGTTGGAAGTACACAGCTGCCCTGAAGAAAAGACGCCCATGGTTTTCACCTACACCAGGCAGAACTACCTGATGGTTTTGGAAATTATCATTGTTAATGAGAAGAATGTAGTCGGGAAATTATGTATTTGCCAAAGAATAACCGAACAAGGTCATAATAATTCTGTTGTGTGTTGGTCATTTTAGAGCCCAATGCTGCTCATCACACGCCCAGCAAGTGGTGTATAGCGTTATCACCATGGATACACAGGTGTTTGTGTTAATTTTTTTCATCCACTGCCGCTCGGTTTGTGTCATGCAGCTGTTGATAATGAAAACACTTCGCAATAACTTGGAAACGTGAAGGGGGGGCAGCTGCTGCCCGGTGTTTGCGGTACGAAACACCCACCAAGCGGACGCTTCGGTCTCCGAAAACGGCGAGACAAATTAAAAACAGTCACGATTTCAAACAACTGCGCTGCTTCCCGGCCGGCACGAAATGCATTCTGGGGTATTAAGTATACATCTGTGTGTAAATGCTCGGGCAGCCGCGGCATACTCAGATCATCTTTGATTATTCAGTATGCAGTATGTACTGATTGAGTAGGTAATAGACAGTAGGCAGTACGCCATTTCGAACATAGCTACTGCATAGCCACTGTCAAGCAGGAATCGTTCGGTCAGGTATCTACTAGTTATCCTGGACAGAAAGACCCGCCCACAGTCATTTGATTGACAGCTTGAGCCATCTGGTAAAAGCAATGACAATAGGCACATGGAAAAGGCAATGACAAAACACACATGGAAAAGACAATGTCAAAATGGAATAAGCAAAAGCAATGATATGACTGCGTTTGTATATATTTTTTATTATTGATTCTTTTATTGATTCTCTTTTTATTTACAAATTTCTTTTATTAATTCTGTTTTTATTTCCAAATGTCTTTTATTGATTCTGTTTTTATTTCCAAATGTTTTTTATTGATTCTCCTTTATTGATTCTGTTTTTATTTCCAAATGTTTTTTATTGATTCTCCTTTATTGATTCTGTTTTTATTTCCAAATGTTTTTTATTGATTCTCCTTTATTGATTCTGTTTTTATTTCCAAACTTCTTTTATTGATTCTGTTTTTATATCCACATGTATTTCCTTTTAATATTGGCACTCCTGTGATTCCATAGATATGCACGTAACTGGTTACCAAACCTGCTACAGGGGAGAACGAAGAAGAGGCTACCATGGTAACCATTTCCTACACCAAACAACCAATGTTCACGTTTCGCTCTCTTCTACATTTTCCTTCAAATGTGTTTTTTGTATTGTGTTTAAGACGACATCAGCGACCTTCTCGACCCTCGTAAATCATCGTAATCCTCAACCTGAATAAACAAATCGACAAATTGAGTAAGCAAAAGATTCAACTGCAGGATTAACAGGAAGTAATGTATCAAAAGTAGATCGGTTCGGATCACTTTGTTTCACACCAGTGAAACTGCACCAAATGTAGGGAGATGGAGCGGATCGAGACCACCCCTTCATGGAGGTCCGTGACAGGCTGATTTGGTGCGCACCAAAGTGCGGTGGTTGCATTCACATTGACACTAACGTACCAAAACCTGGGCCAAAACTTCTTCGGTGCACACTAAATGTGGTTGGTGTGAAAACGCTCTAAGAGACATATTGAATAAAAGATACTTTAATCAGCTGTCGTGTTTTTTTTTAAGGTAATATCTATTAAATGTGCGTGGGAACTGGAAAGTCTTCAATAAAATTCACATGTATTTTAGAAAAGACTGTCCTTTTATGCACAGCTGCCGTTACGCTTTTCTCTTGATTCGATTTTTTTTGGTGCCGATTCGATTTAAATTGCGATTCTACGATACTGACGATTTTTGCAATCTTTAGTTAGCTTTTTCAACACCAGCGAAAAAGATGAACAATGATGATGCCTACAGACTATATCAGGAAAAATATGCATCACATGTGAGTCTGTTTTTAGGATTTATTCAGCAATGTATTTTAACCAGCTGTTTATACTCTCTCTTCAAAAGCCTGGATTGCATTTAAAAGTGGCTTATTAATACAGACTGAATGAAGCATTTAAATTTGGAAAAAAAAAAAGATTTTCAAACAAAAAAATTGGTAAAATCGTCAGACAAAAAATCTGTATACTTATGTGAATCGATTTTTTCTCCCACCCCTAATTTCAGGTCACTTAAACTGGTAAAGTCTTTAGGCACATGATTGCATATCCATGCAAAATATCTTCTTTTTTTCAGGTTACTGTATCTTGTTATTCTGCATGTTTATTTGTATCTGCTTTAACCTTCTAAAATTTTACTGAAGTTGCATTAATAATGAAATCTAAATAGAGGAAGAATCAGAGAGTTCATCAGCGTCTTTGTTACATTACATTGATCAAGCAACACGGCAGCTAACATTAGCAAACATCATTGGACAGTTGGATGTATTTTTAGGAGGTTATGTTTTTGCTTGTGTGTTCATTTTTTGACTGAATAACTCAAATTTAGGAGCTGCATTTTTAGGTCAAGGACCAATAAATTGGAGTTTGGAGGTGATCTGGATCTGGATCCAGGAAGTTTTCCGAGGATTTGCTAACAGTGCTGGACAGACATTTATGGCAATGACCCATCAATGTTAGAAATGTATTGGTGGGAATTGTGCTCTTGTAGCACTTCGAGTCACAGTATGTGCTTATGGGTTCAGGCAGAGACATTACTGATAAGCAAGGATGCAACTTTGGACATCAGTGGACTAGTCAGGTGCTTTTTTGCCTCCACAGTTACTTCATGGGCCTGACTATTGCTTTGTGACGTTAGCTTTCTATCAAATCAAAAGATGAGGTGACATAATGATTAGAATTGTAATTGTCCTTTTCATTATTGCTTCTGCCAAGGAGGTTATATTTTTGCCGGTATGTTTGTTTTCTTGTTAGCAAAATTATGCAAAAGGTATTGGACGAATTTCCCTGCCTTTTCAGGAGATGTTAGTAATGGCCCAACAAAAAATTGGTTTGGTTTTGGTGGTGATCCAGATAACAGCCATAAGCGAACAATCGGTTCTGCTCAATAACTGCCTGACTAATAATATCAACATGATTCTGGGGCTAGGTGTGGGTTTTCAGGGTCAAGATTTCATATTGTGATGCTAACTTTATCATAGAACTACTGCTTGTAGATGTAATAGAAAAATTTTAGCTTCCCTGGTGGAGGTTTGCCACCGTGCACTGTGACTGTTTACATATTGTGTAGAATAAAAACATGAAAGCTTAATTTTTTGTGCAGAATTAGTTTAAGCAGACTGTGTTTGTGTAGTGATGTGACTTAAATGAAGATCAGAACACATTTTATGACCAATTTAAGCAGAAATCCAAGTAATCTCAAAGGGTTCACACACTTTTTCATGCAACTGTAGGCGAGGAGGTTCAACTCCTTAATTATCAGTAGAGAGGATAAAATCACAGTGAGAAACATGAGTTTAGGACACAGCAGCATTACAGCAGCTACGTTTTTGTATTTTCCTGACACTTGATAGTTGCTGTTTGATAATGCTATTCCATCAAAGATAGGAGTACGATGACTCCCTCCACTGAATAATCCACTCCAGCAAACAGTTTTATGTCAACATGGGATGATGTAATTTAATGACTTTCGGATGATAAAATCGATAATTGGCATTTATGTTGTTGAATTTGGATTTTCATTTTCATTTATTCGTTGCATCCCTACTGACAAAGTAACTAAAGTTATATTGCCAATAACATTTGGATAATGTTGACAAAGCTGTTCTGAAATGTTACTTTCTAGTGCTAACATCATCACAGCTCTTTCCATGGTTACAAAACAACTGACCACTGAATTATCAAAAAATACTTTAATATCATCAACAAACGGTACAACATATGGACATCAATTCACCACAATGATGACACACCACATAATACCACATACAAACACAGGGTTCTTTCAAGTGCTGTCAGAAATATCACAAATATATAAAACTCCTAAAAAAAGGACACAAAACCAGCACTTTTTAAGTCAGCAGTAAGATTTTGAACATTTTTTCCTTTGGCACCTGAACACAACACCTGCAACAAGGAAACGCCAACAAAATTTTGACAATGTAAAGACACAGTTCAACCCTTTAATACAGGATTTATCTCATGTTTGGCATCATCTGTCCACGCATACATATAAAAAGACTACGAATATACCCCGGACAAAGACAATTTCAAACAAAAAGTCAAAAACAAACAGCTCAGAGCCTTATTTCTCTGTTGAAATACAGAACATATCTGTTGTAAACAAGTTCGAAGGTTTTCATAGGACAGTAGGCACACAGACACACAGGCAGGTTATAAATGGCAGTGCATTGGTTCAGTTTGGTCTGGTTTTGTTCATAAGTTATTAAACTCGATGATGGGTTTAGGATGTCTTGGTCTGATCTGGTTGAATTGGGAGTTCAACTAAGGGCCAGTCAGACGAGGACAGAAGCCTCGGTAAACAAGGTGCTTTTCTTACCAAACTAGTGTCCAGTCTCGGTCTAGCTATTGGTAAATAATTTGTAAAACCCCGTGAGGATTTGTTGGTTAGGTTTAGGATGTCTTGTTCTGGTCTGATTGATTTGAAAGTGGAACTAAGGGCCAGTCAGACGAGGCCAGAAGCCTCGGTAAACAAGGTGCTTTTCTTACCAAACTAGTGTCCAGTCTCGGTCTAGCTATTGGTTAATAATTTGTGAAACCCCGTGAGGATTTGTTGGTTAGGTTTAGGATGTCTTGTTCTGGTCTGATTGATTTGAAAGTGGAACTAAGGGCCAGTCAGACGAGGCCAGAAGCCTCGGTAAACAGGGTGCTTTTCTTATCAAACTAGTGTCCAGGCTTGGTCTAGTTATTGGTTAATAATTTGTAAAACCCCGTAAGGATTTGTTGGTTAGGTTTAGGATGTCTTGTTCTGGTCTGATGTGAATTTGTCCTGATAGTTGTTTCTGAAACAGGTCTGGCTGAAAATCCTAAAAATTAAACCTGTTCAAAATTCACAACCAAAAATCTTAATGTGTGTGGGGAAAGCCAATGACTGCTGTGTCATGACTGAATTGTGGCATGGAACGATATTTAGCTAGTTCTCACCTGTAGCTCCATCAGCAGACTGTATTCAGGCTGTCTGCGAGATTTTTTCCACAATCTTTTATTTTTATTTAATTTGGGAATCTTCCATCAAAAATAATCTCAAGACCAATATAATTCCCTCTTGCATGTCCTCTTCAATGTTGCGTGTCATTCCTATGTTTCTTATTCTTAGTTTGTTGTTAGATCACGTTTGGCTAGCAAGATTTCTGGCTTGGAGGACTAGATTCTTGATTGGCGGTGGTACAAAATCGTCCTGTGTGTGGTGTGCTGTGTTGAGATTAGCGAAGCACACCACACACGGGACAATCAAAATTTGTGACATGCTTTATTTTTCTATCTTCCCATGGGGGATCTCAAACAGATAAAACATTTCTTCAGAGTTAGAAAATTCTTACGTGTGTACCCAGCTTTACTTTGATTCAGTATGGCGGATCTGGCTTGCTCTACTTAAGGATGCACTGTTTCGGTCCAGGATGGATTGGCTTCCCTTGTTCTGGTTTAGGGATTGTTGGTCTGGCTAGTTTTGGGTAGGTTAAGTTGTTTCCATCGAGGTTGCATTGGTTTGTTGGTCCACTTCAGAATTGGTTGCTTTGACTATCACTAGTCTTTCAGTGTGTCTCAGTCCATGATGTTACCCAGTGTTTCGGACACTTCCTGGCTCTGGATGAGGACACTGTGTCTTGAATCAGAAAACCATCAGCGTCAGTGTACTGCTGCTGCTTGTCTTTCCCCTTGATCCTCCCCTGGTGGAGCACTGTAGCCCGCAATGCCCTCTGACGCTCGAAGAAACCACACTGCAGACAACACAGAAAGCAGAATCAAGGTAAACAGGAAGTTGACACTGTTACAGAAAGGCTGGCCTCACTCTAGATGAGTTAATGTATGTGAGGCTTTGCAATTCACCGCTAATGAGAAATGGAAGACCAAAAGGCATCACCAACAGGGTGGTGTGTATGGTTAAGTTATCCTCAGGTTTTTGTTTTTTTAACTTGATTGGATTTTAAGTTCATCTAGAATGTAGCCAGCCTTTACGGCAAACGGGAACAGAGAAGGCAGACCATGATGGATGAGGTAAACAGGAAGTGGACCAAGACAGGTATCAGAAGACATGACTGCATGAACAAAAGTAGTTAAGGTTGATAGAGCTTTAATCATCTCAGCAAGAGTCAGAAAGGCAGCAAAAAAGAAGTAAAGTAAATGGACTAAACAGACTTGGACCTATATCGAACTTTTCTGGTCTTCCCGACCAATCAAAGCACCTCTGCAGGTCAAACCTACCCATTCATGCGCACATTCACTCACTGATGGTTCTGAGTTTCTATGTAAACCATTTCTCATTACACATTAACACCTTTTCATGCCCACTAACACACTGCTGACACAACAGTGGAAGCAATGTTGGGCTAAATGTCTTGCCCAAGGACATGTTGATATGTGACGGCCAAAGCTGGGCTTGAACCCTTGACCCTCCGACAGATGGTAGAGTAGTGGTAGAAATGGTAGAGCGGACTAACTGACTAAGCCCTTGGCTGTTTCTTAATATGTACTTCCGGACTTACTGACTTGTGTTTCGTCATCATCTCAACTGAAGTTCTGTTCCTAATCAAAGTTTACATCGAAACAAGTTTGGTTCACGTACCTGGATGTGGACTCACCCCGCCCCTTCTACCAAGTCTGCTACCAAATGTAACCTGACCGGACTTTTTGTAGCTACAATCCCACAATACAATTCACAACATTCAGCAGGAACTCCAAGTTCAAGTCCAAATAAGATGCTTGTTTTTGATAAAGTTCTGTTTGAAACCTGAATGTTGATATCTTCAAAATGGACAACGTGAGTAGTTACCAGCAGACAACCAGATGTAGTTATGTGGACGCTAGCATAGTACGCCGCCGTTCCAGGTGTAATAAGGCCATACTGTTGACTTCTGAACCACTTAAGTCCAAACTCTAGGATGAACTTGCAAAGTCTGAACTTCCAGAGTACGCAAGTTTGAACTTGTGAACTCTGAACTGAGAAAGATCCCTAGTGAAGAATTCTATTTTTTCTTCTAGCAAAAGGCAGAGGTAAGAATGGTTTGTGTTATCAAATCTTTAAAGAAATTCCTGGATTAAAATAAGTATTCAGATTTGACAGATATAGATTCGCTGTTCAAGTGTTGATCAACTGTTACTAGTCTGTCTTTTAGAATCAGATCCCAGATCAGAAAGTGAACTATCTGAAACAGCAGCAATCAGGGATGTCTAGAAAGACTTAAAATCACAGTGAAAAAGTGACCAGACAGCCATAGCAGACTTTTACAGTTAGAAGCAGTCAGAAAGTAGGAGCTAGTAGCAGTCAGAAGCTGTGGCATCAGTAACAGTCACCCAGCCGCTGGTCCTTACAGCAGGGCTTTCTGACAGCAGTGTGCCGAGCCTCAGAGCCC
The DNA here is from genome assembly GCA_036419115.1 of Scarus forsteni. Classification (NCBI taxonomy): domain Eukaryota; kingdom Metazoa; phylum Chordata; class Actinopteri; order Labriformes; family Labridae; genus Scarus; species Scarus forsteni. Next base: position 10,250,869 of record JAZDUH010000084.1, on the reverse strand, counting down.
CTCATCCAGCATCTCGTTCTCAGACGGCTGGCTCTTCACGTGGGCTTTCTGGGTCTTTGCCTTGTACTTCTCTCTGGCGCTAGCTCTCTTGAAGAAACCACACTGAACAGCAGGGGGTGACACAATGGCACTTTACAAACCAAGAATGGATGATGGATTTACTAATCATTTGACTTTATGGTGATTGCATATTAAAACTATGACTATAAAAAAGTTTTGGTGGTCCCCAGCAGACCCCTGGGACTATAACCAACAGTTAGAAAGTCTGTAGACAAGGCTGGGATTTCTTTATTTGTCTGGCATTTGTCTTCCTGGTGAAACTGAAAGGTTACCTTCCAAAGAAGCAGGCAGATCAGAGCCAGCAGTAAGACACCTGCCAGGACAGATACCACGATTATCCACAGTGGGGCACCTGGGTCCACCTGCTGCCCCAGGTCTGGATAAATGTGGAGTTCAATCTGCAGAGGAAACAAGTTTGAAATCAAAAGAACAACAAAACACTGACTGGTTAAAAAAATGGATGGATCGGTTGAATGATCAGACTATAGTATTGAGGGCAGTGCAGCCTCTAGGGGGTGCCAGTGGGAGTCAGGACACCTCTGTGCTCTGTGGGTCCATGTTGATGGTCGGTTTGGTCGTCTGCAGCTTCAGTGTCGCTTGTCCGCGGACTACCACAGTCCTTGCATCATTGTAGTCCTGAAACACATGAGAGGACCTGGCTTCATGAGAGGAAATTTACAAAGAAATTACAGAAAACAATGACGGGAAGAAAAGCGGACAAAACGTAGGCCTGATACATTTTAATAACTCTGCACAGGCATCCTGTCTTTTAGGTTTCTTTCCGTGCATCAAGATTAAGGGATTACCCTTTGAAATTTGCAAAGATGTCCAATCTGCCCCAGGACAAACTGATTAAGTTTTGGAAGCTGTAAGTCAAAGGTCCAGGTCATACCTCAAACTCATCTGCTTTTGAACACTGTACATTGACAGATTCAAGGAATTTCTTTTTCACAAATTATTCCTTTGACTTGAGATCAGTTCTTCTGACTTTCAAGGTTATTAGGCCCCATTAATCCTTTAATGAACACGTGTAAATGTTTACACAAACTCAAGGACGAAGTAATTTTGTTGTTGGGTTTACAGATCAAAGGTAAAGGGGCCTCATGTCAAGTCTTTGCTTGTGAAACTTTTGTCTCAAGAGGTTTTTTGTGCAACTGTCAATTGTGGCCAAAAGTTGAAGTCAATGGATTTTTGAGGTCATATGTCAATGGGACAAGTCAAGGAAATCTTATGCCAGTCTTTTACATGTGACGCAGTCTTTTTACCTCATTATTACCGCCACCAAGGAGATTATGTTTTTGGTAGTGTATGTTTGTTAGCAAGATTAAACAAGAACTACTGGACAAATTTTGAGGAAATTTTCAGGCGGACCAATCATCCAATCACCAGCTGCTCTGGCATTTTACGGTTCTGCCCTCTGAAAATAATGAAACAGTGAAGTCGGATTAAAATTAAGATTAATGCGATTGAAATACATAATGCGCTAAATATGACCGTAATTTATTAGTCACAATTAATGCAATAATTTTGCATCCCCGGTTATTTCTTACCTCTGCCAAGGAGGTTATGTCTTTGCCAGCATATGTTTGTTTGTTTGTTTGCAAAATTTACCAAAACTAATGGACGGATTTTGTTGATATTTCCAGAAGATGTTGGTCATGGCCCAACTGAAAAGTAATATGATTTTGGTGGTGATACAGACAAATGTCATCAGCGAATAATCATTTTGCTCAGTAACTGTCTAACTGATAATGATATCAACATGATTCTTAGTGCTAGGTTTGTGTTTTTTTCAGGGTAAAGTAATCTTTTTATCAATCAATCTGTCAAACTTTATTTGTATAGCACTTTCCATATAAAATTTTGCAGCACAAAGTGCTTCACACAGAAATGAATAAAATAAAATTAAAATAATCAAAGGTAAAAAAGTAAATACAATGAAAAATACAACCCTCCCACCCTTGCAATCCACATACAGCACACGCACTCACTTGCACACACATACAAGGACATGAAGGAGAGATTCTAACAGAAAACAGAGAGGACTGATGAAACGCCATCTTTCATTAAAAATGAGGGAACACTGGAGCTAATACTAAAAAAAAAAGATAAGAAATTAGATTAAAATTAATAAATATAAAAATAAATAGGTTAATGCATTTTTAAATAGTAATATGGTAAAATGAGATAACATGCACTGAAGTGGAAAGAAAATCAATAAACTGATAATAAAACTCCAAACTATAAATCTGAACTAAATTGAATAATAAAACATATTAAGGGGGTTAAAATGAATATATAAATAAGATTAAACAACAACAAAAACGACAACAAACCAGCTAAAAGCTAGACTAAAAGGCAGGTCTTGAATTTGCTTTTAACAATATGAACAGTAGGTGCTGCTCTCAGGTCTTTGTTCCCAACAAAATCTGTCCTTTAGTTTTTGTAAATCTTGCAAACAAACAAACATATGCTGGCAAAAACATAACCTCCTTGGCAGAGCTAAGAAATAACCATTATGATGGTTACTAAATCCTGGAAGTATTGCTAATAGACGGAACAGCAATATGTGAGCTAACCTGGCAGAGGTTTGCGCTCTCTGAGGCTGCGTTTACATGGCGCCGAAAACAGTCAAATCTGATACGTTTTTGTTGCGTTTTTGCCTTGCGTTTAGATGAGAACGCGTTGCGTTTCCATCTAAAACAGAAACTGGCTCCAGAGTGGAAAGATTTGAATACGCTCTCCATGCAGCTCCGTGTAAACCCGTATCAGAGCGTTTCAAGGTGAAATGCCGACGTCACCGCATGCGCAGTACTTTTTCACATGAAGGCTGCGAGCGCATACCAGGAACAACAACAGCTTCGGCCGTCTGCCGAGTAACGTGTGAGCATTTTACCATGCTCTGTTTGTTATCCAGACAAAACTATCCAGACAGATTTGTTGTCTGAACTGATTTGTTGTCCAGAAAAGTAACTCCTGCTTCTCTGTCTATTCGCCATTGTTGTTTGTGAAAAGTTTTTCTTCTTCGTTCGTGTGTTATAGCAGTGCTGCCTCTCCGCAGACCTACACCACCATCTACTGAACCGGCATGCATACTACAGCGGATTACCTCATCTCCGAGCGTCATCGTCTTAACGCAGAAGAATTCTAAAAGGCAAAGGATAAATCTTTGCGTCTTTAAGTCAGGAGTGTCCGTGTAAACACAGCCTCTTTTCTAGTTCCAGAATGCTTTTAGTTATTATCTGTAAATGCCACACAAGTAACGACTTCAATCCAAGGATGCACTGATATTATTTCCTAGGTCATAGCCCTGTTCAATGTGCATCACACAATAGCACCACAATGAAGCTCAGTCATCGTTAAACAATTGTATGACTAAAATATCCGCTTATACCAACAATCAACTTTGTATGAAATAATCTGCCAACACTGATTGTTCTGATAATATAACACAGCCATAAGTAAGAAGCATCAACATTATTTGACCATACCTCGATCATGGTGGAGTTCCAAAGTCGCGCCCTGACGGTCAGAGTTGCCGTGTTGTTCATGTTGATTAGAGGACAGACAAACCTCACACATTTAGCCCCTTGATCACAATCCTGCACAACCAAGAAAACACGTTTACTGTCTGTGCATGCAACAACTACAATGTACACAATAACCCCCAACCCTAAAGATAATGGACCAAAGAAAAGCAGTAGCACCCTCAGACAAACCTTAACCTTAACTTTCCATGAATGTCTTGTAGGGTGTCATCAAAAATGGAGATACAGTAGTAGATACAAGACAGTTAAAGCATCTAGCAAGGAGTTATTTTTGTGACCAAAGCTGGGTGTTTGACACTGTTTGAAAAGCTGTAACATCACAATAAAAAGGTGTGTTAGTACCAGAGAGTAGATCTTCTTCCTCTTTCCTTGTAGGTGGAGGACAGGCAAAATCTTTCCCTCTTGGGTCTCCTTTTTCTCTTCCTCTTTGTCCTCCAGACTCCTCCTCTGTCTCTTCTCATCCTCTTTAGGCAACTAAGCAGACAGAAAAAGATATGTGATGATTTAAACAGTGTGCTGGGACTGTTATCAAATTAATAAGTAGTTTTTGAAAGACGGGAGGTTTGTTGTTGCAAGCATTCATGTAAAAACATATTTTCCATGCTGGTATCGTTGATTGTCTTATACCTTGGGGTTATAGACATAGGTTATACCTTGGGCACTCATGTCTGTCCATGTGGAGAATGCTGCGTTGTTAGCGTTCTAGCTACAAAGTTAGATGTAAATGCCAGTCAGATAGACCTCCTTAAATGCCACTCTGAAGTCCAAACCTTGATTTAGAAGTCCAAAGGGGCCTAAGTAGTTTGACAGGGATGTGATTACCTGCTTGGACTTTAGATATTTGAGTTTGATGGAGCACACCATTAGTTAGTAAGACCACATCCATTCAAAGAGATGAAAAATCATGCAGGCCAAGGACTTTTCCTTTAAAAAAAGTCAACGTTGAGATGATGTTATTTACCCTAAGGTTGAGGGGGTTGATGATTTTTCTCGGCGGAACACAATGAGACTCTGAAGTGCCGTTCAATCGGATCTCTGTGAGGTACAGAAGCCACTTTCCATTTGACACCTCTGTTGGCCAATCAAACTCCACTTCAAAGTTTCCTAGTTGGCCCAATGGCTTCCCAATCAGGTTGACCTATCAGAGAAGATTAATGGTTAAAAAGTAGCATGTTGACAGTTTTATCTTGAACGTTTTATACAAACCTGTAAGGTAAAGAGGACCAGGCTGCCGATATCCTCTGTTGTTTTCATGGCTGATTCACCGACCACCTCTCCGCTGAAGGAGGTGAAGCCTGGTGGATTGATCCTAACAAGGCAAAATTAACCGATAGCAGAGGTTAGGATATTAAGCAAGGGCTTTGCAGTCTTAATTCAATACAAAACTTTATTTTGACTGTATCAAATATCAGTGTTAGGACATACTACATATTACACAGCATTCAAACTGTGAGATTTATAATGTTTCAAAATGCCCAGTTCCCTCACTGATTTTAAAATAAATTCTACAATATAATATGATAATAATGCTTTGAAGCAGTCTCCCTTGCATTCTGATCCCATGGTGCAAAAAGCAAAACTAGTCAGAGATCAAAATGGTGGACAGTCTCAGATTATTAGCTAAGTAAAAGCTAAAAAGCAAAGTCTGCATTGGCAAATTAACACTATCAGAGTTCACATTAACACTTCTTAAATGTCTGTCTGAAGCCACACAAGTTGTTTTCCCTCTTCTTGAAAAGTTGGTACTATAGGGTAACTCTTAATCATGTGTAATCATTTACTTTCATTGAAGAACGTATTTAGAAAAAAGAAACCTAGCACTGCAGTTTTGATGTAAGCTTGTAGCATCTGTTGGTTCTTCTCTGATAATGGGTTATGGGTGTAATGATTGACTCTACAAGTGTCACGTACAGGTTCAGGGTGAAAAGTTAAGAGTCAAGGATCCTACAGTATCATGTATGGATTTGATTTAATGAAACATTTTTTGTTTTTCAAATACTCTTTTTCAGCTGAGAGTAAATTTTCAGGGATTTGACTCCGTCCAGAGTATGTTTAACACTACCCTTGATGAAATATTACCAACACCAAAAATTAAATCTTCTGAATTTGCTGTGTAGTACTAACATAAGCAGAGATATCCTGATGCAACCAAGTGCAACAAAAGCTAGATGAAAGGAATAGTTCACTATTTTTAAAATGGAGTTCTATTAGGTTCATTGCAACAGCAGATACATTTGCCCCCATAGGGAGAGAATAGGCATTGAAGCTAGCCTACATATTGCCTATAATTGTTTTAGTACTAAATTATCCCGCGCGGACATGCAGGCCATGCAGTATCCCATGGTAGCACCATAACAAAGGGGCTAGCTGGCACTGTGTACAATGGTAGGAAATTAGATGTTTACGTCAGCTGCTCTTGTTCATAGAAGTGCTCAATCGTGTAGAGAAGATTCAATTACCACACTGAAGGGCAAAAAAAAAAGACAAAATTGGCTCTTGAATGCATTTTGCTTTTGAGTTTGGCCTTTGTCTTACTTACAATGTGAGAGATGTCTGTAGTGAATAATCCACCAACATGGACACCGTTACAGGAGAAAGATCCGACTGCTCACTCAGCCTGAAAACACATAGGCAAGATTTAAAACAGCTGAAAACTGAAACACTTGTTTACTTTTATCCGTGAGTCTTACGTTGACAGCTGCAGCACGGATTGAATCACTCTGGTTTCTAAACTAATCTCAGACGGCTGAAATATGATCAAAACCTGAGCCTGTAAAAGAAAGAGAAGAACACCTGTCAAGTCACAGTAGTCACATCCTCATACCGACAGTACCAAGCAAGAAGACTGTTTCAGGTTGTTTCGAGTGTTTTCTACCTGATGATTGCTTTTAAATGGGTTCCCAAGGTCACAACGAAGAATTATGCCCTCCACAGCACACTCCACATTTGTTTCATCCTGTAGAATAAACAAAACAAGAAGTAACTCATTTTTGCTTTTTTGCACTTGGGGGTTGGCATCCGTGTCTCCTAACACTGAAGTCAGGGATCCAAATTTGGACGATTGGGTCCAAGTCTCAAACCTTGAGTCTGAGTCAAGTCAGAAATCACCTCTGTGTGTAATGCGAGTTAAAATCCCAAACAAGTCTCAGGTCATGCCCCAGTCACATGTTCTCATTTCTCATGGCAATTGTGCACGACTACATGATTGGCAAGGCTTGTTTGATCGGCATGATACAGAAAGAAATGACTGCCTCTCCCTGGTGTAAACATGAAGTCAGTAACGCTTCTACAGTGCTTTGGGGGCATTCATCCTTCTTCCATTCGGTCAATACAATGATATGCCGATGATTCCATGAACTTCAATCTAGCTGACACAACGTCAGCCCGGTCCGAGCCCAGTATGAGTCACGTAAGTCCCAACTGAGCCCCGCCACTTGCGTCTCCTTGAACGGAACAGTCAAGGTACAATCAGCTATGTCCTTGTCAATCGTCCTCAGAAAGCTTTCAGGATTGAGCAATGATCAGCCCGATTGTGCCCGGTACAAACCACGCCAATACTGTTCACCTTAGAACTGCATTAGGCTTCTACCCTGCTATACTGCGAGCAGCGATTCTCCACGACACTTCCGAACAGTTTAAAGCAGTGGGGGACCCTTCCCCATTCCCTGGCGTTCGTCCATGACTATGCAACGCTGATCCAGATCAAGTAATGCATGCACCACAACCAAAGCGTGTTTCATTAGGATTGTGACAATCGTGCACAATCGCCGTGAGAAACTGGAATGTGTGACTGAGGCTTTAATCAGTCACATCCCTGAGGATACGGAAAGTTCGATTACAAGGAGTTTTGGCAGCACTACCTTTGTTCGAACTCCAGAGTACAGGAGGAACCTTGGGATGCTAATTTTCAGAACAGTGTCATGAGCGTCTTCTGCCAGTCTCCCAGATGACGGTGTGTTGCTAACGTTGACCTCCAGGAACAACCGGCTAGGGGTACCATCGTAGAACCATATCTGATTGTCTTGACTGTGAACACATGAAGAAAGATACAGAACTTATTGTGGTAGATGCCATTCATGGCCGGAGCTAATGAAAGGACAGAAGATACACCAGTCAGTGTGAACCCCTCAAGATCTTCACCTCCATTGAATAAAAATGAGTAAATATGTTACATTAGTGACACTGTCCTTTGTGCCCCCCTAAAATAAATGCACCTCTCACTTGGCTTCCCCAATAACTTCCCCTGCACCATGCCACTGGTGGGAAAGGGTCTCTGGTTCTCATCTGTGTAGTAGGCAGTCATCTGCAGGTTACTTTGGCAGCGGTTATCGGAGCCACAAGCCTTCTGGATGTGGATCTGATAATAAAGACAAAATCAGACAAGACACGTTGAGACATTGAGAGATTTAGGGTCAAATCCTGATTGTACCTCTTAACCCTCCCTCTTCGTCATACCCTTTTGTCTACCCCTTCCCCTTGGCCCTCTGTTTTGAGGGAATGGGTAAAAACTTGCCAAGCTCCCAACTACAACCACTGTGAGCAGCCCAAAGCTACACAGTCCAATCAGAGTCCTTTCAGGCAGAGAGAGTTGTGAGTGAGACAACAGCAGGAAGTGACTGCTCAAAGAGATTAGCAGAGATGCTAGCAGCTTCAGGAGCAGTTTTATCTGAAAGCATTTCTCCATACAGAGGATATCCAGAGTTTGTTCTACAACTGATAGATGTTTTTGGCAGGTCCTACCCATTCAAAACCGCTTTCTATAGGCTGTTGTCCAGTTAGACAGGTGAATTATGTTCTTGTATATTGTACATGACGAATGGCACATCTGGTGTTTCAGGTCCCTGCTACCCACCATTTTGTCATAAAGTAGAGAAAAACCTGACACCAAAAAGTGAAAGAACTGAAAGGCAGTTGGCAATGCAGTTGGGGTTGGTGCCAGTTGCCCCTGGAGCATATGGTTTGCTCGCTTGCACCCTTAAACCTCATTGCCTGTAAACACTCAAGAATGAAGCATGGTCGACATTAGGACTGGGACGATTCACTTTTCACTTTTTTAGGTGCTGATTCAATTTAAATTGCGATTCTACAATATTGGCGATTTTTGCAATCTTTAGTTAGCTTTTTTAACACCAGCGGAAAGATGAACAATGATGATGCCTACAGACTATATCAGAAAAAATACACATCACATGTGAGTCAGTTTTTAGGATTTATTCAGCAATATATTTTAACCAGCTGTTTATACTCTCTCTCTTCAAAAGCCTGGATTGCATTAAAAGTAGCTCATTAACCCTTTAGGCATTAGAGTTTTTTTTCAAGAAAATATTCAATTTTGCTATCAAGGTTTTGAAAAGGATATAGTTTCAAAGTGGGTAGAGATAATGGCAAACTGTCAAAAGACCAAGGCTCAAAATTTGTCCAAATTCTGTCTCCACAGTGCCCAATAGGCTCATCAAAATCTCTGATCCACTAGTCATACTCTTCCTCATCCCAAAGTCAACCCAGCCATTATCATCACTGTAATTTACGGGCCGACCATGAACGCCTCTGCTGCCTTGACTGTGCTTTTTACCCCTGGCTTCTCCCTCGCTTGCCCAGAGGTCCACACTCTTTCTCATTCCCGCTAACACCGTCACTTTTTTGCGGTGTTTTGAGCTTCCCTGCAGAGGAACTCTTACTCACTCTCTATCTCTCTGTGCGTGTCTCTCTCTCTCTGCTCCACTGTACAGTCACACTCGCGTCCCTTGGTCTGGTGTGTGTGTTTCAAAATAAATATACGCCAAAACTTTGAACAGAAACACAAATGCTGCTCTTATAAAAGTAACACCTGTCCATTATCCGCTGGTGAAAAGTAGTAACTCTATTCAGCACTGTGTTAACAGCTATGGCCTGTTTTATCCAGAAATGTCTCGTCACAATTTTGCAACTTTGGTGCCTAAAGAGTTAATATGCTAAAATGAAGCTTTTAAATTTGGAAAAAAAAGAAGATTTTTGAAAAAAAGAAAATCGATTTAAAAATCTTCAAATTAAAAAAAAAATCACAATTCTTATGTGAATCGATTTTTTTCTCCCACCCCTAGTTGACATGGTTGGTAGTGCAGACAAGTGGTCAGCAATGATGAATGGTAAAGTGCTAACCCGGAACATGCTCCCAAACCTCACCTGGTCTGTGGTATTGGTGTTATTACTGTCTTCTGTTAATTTTGTAGATTTTTCGAACATTTAAGTGAAAATTATTCTGCTTAAGAGTGGGGACTAAACAAAACACTGACATGTTCACAGTATAATGTTTAGTGCTCAATATTTTAAGAGTTTTTTGTTCCGGAATTTATTTTTTTAAGTTTTGCTCTGCTAAAACTTAACACATTCATTGGAGTTGGTGAAAATTTAATAAATAAGTAAATTCCAATTTGTTTTAGAAAAATAGAGTTACTGTTCAATCCAGCAAACTCTGGTTGGGGTAATCTACGTTATGTGTTTCTTTGGCCTTTGTGCTGTGTATTCTGGCATTTGCCCCATTGGCTTTGTTCTTCTGATCCAAGTCTTGAAGGGTTTGTTGGTTCTCACCTCTGTACTGATCGGTTTGGGGGTCTGGCTCAGCACCGGAAATTTTTTAAGGTCTTGTACGAGGTTTCTTTTCTTGGGCAGCTTCTCATATAGCGAGGCATTCAAAGAAAACTCCAGGGGTTCCACTTTGTCCTTAATGTTACTCTGCAGAGCACAAAGAACCACAAAACACAGACAACAGTTTTAGGATGAGAACAACTTAGAACTTGAGAAGAAAAAAAATAATTAAAATGAAGTGTAACTACTACTGGAATCACTACCTGTGGCTGGTTAAGATCAGGGCCTGGGGTGATTCACTGTGACATTTACGCCACCAAAAATGTAAATAGTTCACCTTCAAGTCCAAGAGCAGGTTTGTGTGAAAGTTACCAAATTCCTCAATGCGTTCTTGAAAAGATTTAAGTCACAGTGACCTTAACCTTGAACCACCTAACTGTAAAAGTGCTTACACACCTGACACTACTTGTACTACCTCGGCGATCACTCTCCATGCAACGTCAATGTACAGCCATGATGGGACAGAGCTACAAGACGATCACTTCACACATCGCGCGATGTCAAACTTAAAAAAAAAGTTGATCTTTTCAGGCAATGTCATGTGTGGCTGTGCGGCAACAGCCAATAAGCAGTGTGTGCATTTTATGATGGTACCCATGACAGACAGTTTTTCATCCAGACTACAGAGGAACAATTTGTGTCCATGTGAGAAACATTAGTCAGTGAGGACATTAGTTCCGCCTAGATGGACCGCAGAAAACTCACGGACGATGCTGCAGGGCATCAGATGCAGTGTTTTGTGTTTGATAAGTGAATGAAAAGGATACAATTGGAATAATGTCCGCTTATACATCCTATTATATGATATACGATATGATCCCAGTGAAACTCGAGTGGACATGACGTCACCGAGCGACGTCAACGGTGACAAAATAATGTATATATGGACGAGCGAGGATACTTCAGTGGGCAACGTGATTTTGATCGCAGAGTCACCTACGCTGTGAATGCAGCATAAAACAGACTACCTTGTGGCGGGACTTTTGTGAAAAAAATTTAAAGATCTTCAAGTATTTATAATAAATCTTTTCACAACCAAGGGATGAACATGATTCCCAGTTACCTTAACCTTGAACATACTGGGCCTATTGTTCATCTTAGTTAGTTAATTAGTAATTAATAATTTAAAACCATTTTTAAGACAATGCAAAGTAATTAGCAGCATTTATTAAAAAAAAAAAAAAAAAAGCTGTGGCTGCATCTCAATACAATATTTATTTTCTTCTAATTTAAAATCCTTGTAATGATGTTGTAATATCAAGCTTTATTGTGCTGTTAGCAGCCTCATATTTACACAGGCATTTATTTCATAATGCAAAAGTGCCCAGATGTCTTCTTGTTTATCTGTGATGTTGTGGGAATACTTAAGTGAAATGTAACTTGATTCTTTCAATCAGTCAACAAATCAATTCATAGCAAAAGTTATCTTAAGACATTTTACAATAGCCTTCAGTCCGGCCCTTAGCATGCAGAAAGGACAGAAAATAAACAGGTATGTTTATCGTTAACACAGCACGTCATGTTACGAGTAACCACATAGTTACTTGCTTGAGTTATACGCCTCTTGACAGCCGGACAACAGAAGGGAACCTAACAATCAGTAGATTTCCTATAATGTCCTGAATTCGTTTTGGAAGTTATGCAGCACATGACAAGAAAAGCACAGGATTTGGCCTGAGTTGAGAACCAAACTGTAAAATTCGCTGTATTAAAACGCCAGCCAGTGCACACTACTGTTAAACAGAAAGACAGCTAACCCCCTGATTGGTTGGAATGATGTTACGTCCAGCACAAGTATGCATGATCAAGATAGAGAAGCATCCACTCTGTGCTTTGTGTCTGGCTCAATTCAAGCCAGGCACAACAACACTGTCTCTTCAACGAGGTACACACCTTAAAATGTGATCTCCATTATGCTAAAATTGTCCAGGAAATGCAATGCCTCTATCCCTCGCTATTACGTCACAGAAGCACAATGAATAGCTCTGAGACATAATTTCCCATTAATTTTCCAGCACCAGCTTGTTGATACACATGAACAGAAATTACGATAAAACATGGGGAGGATTCTGAGAATGATGATGCAATGTCAAGTGAAGAGGAATTGCATTCAACAACAGTTTTAGGCTTTTAGAGTGCATGTCCTCACACATCTGTCTCCCGGAAAGTAACCAAAACAAAAGAACAGAACTCAACAAGTCTTAAATATGTGGACAGAGGCCAAAACCTGATCTCATAAAAACTAAGTGAAAACGTGACAGGATATGTGTCCTTCAGCTCAACCTGTGACCAATTTCCACCTTAACCAGCCAAAAAACAAATCAATGTTCATTAAAGACGGCATTTTTTTTTAACTTAAACCAGCAAGATACAGTATATGTGATGTAATATAGGGTATGTTCACTTTCACTGCAGTTTTAAACAAAATTTTGATTTCAAATCGAGGACCGAATGGAGTCAGAGCTCCTTCTATTGGGCTAACGGCGTGGCAACATCATTCTGTGCAACTTGGACACTTAACAGCATTTACTGTTTTATGAGAAATTAAAAATATATCAGCAAAAATCTGGCTGGTATTAGAAAATGTAAAAAAGGTCTATAATTGGCCCATATATTGGATGGGCCGTAGTAGTTGATGATCACAGCTCTACAATCATTACCAACCAGGGCGATTGTAATGTTATGAACTCTTCAGCCTATAGGGGATGCTAACACTGTGACAATTGCAGAACATGGTAACTGGTGTTTCAAGTCTTACCTGCAGTCCAACTTGCAGGGTCTCACACTGTTTCTTTGGCATTGATATGTATCCATAATACACAGTCTGTCCGTCACGGAATCGAAGGCGGGGCTTGAAGCTGGTCACATCAGCAGTCAGAGTGTATTGGACAGCTGAGAGAAGGACAGATGGACATACAGAGATAGATGAAAGGAGGACAATCTACAAATCAGTATCAACATTTCAAATGCAATGTTAAATTCCAGTTTTTCAATTCAATTTCAATTTTTCAGTTTTCTGTAAATATGGCAATGATATGGTTATTATGATACATTAGGCCTTGATAATCAGGTAAAAAAATTTATAAAGTAACAGCCCTAATTTGTAGTATATTTATGCATAGTCACTGCAGTAGTTTGCCACTGGAAAGTAAACTTACATCGATTGATTATGTATTCAAAACATGACAAGTACATGCAAATCATCATCATCTGGTGTGCAAAGTCCTTTAGCTATATTTATCTCTGGCAGAAACTGTAAATTTTCATTGGTACGTATTGACCATTTGCATATGTGTGACAAATATTACGTCACTCAGTTCTATGAGCTGTGGAAGTACTGCTGTTGCCTATAGGCTATAATGCATTTTAGCTTATAATTACAGCAGAGATGTATTTTTGAGCCACTGAAGTAACAGAAAGTATCATTAATACAGAACAAAAATGTCACCATGTCCATCAGTGGCACTGGGCTGGTTTCAGGTTTTTTAATAGGAGCTCAGCAACAAGAGGTTTCCCCTAACCTCCTGACAGTAACTCAACAGGGAGGGGCATGACTAAGGGTTAACTAGAAGAGTAAGATGGTAATATTCATCCATTAGTCAATGCAGCTGAACTTGATAAAATATAAGTGTCTGTGTGTGGGTGTGTGTAGGGGGGTTGTGCTCATGTTTGTAGGTGGGTGGATGGGGGCACCTTGTCTCCGGTTGGTCAAATTAATACGAAACAGCCAGGACACACACACAGCTCCCTCAGGAATACTCAGTGTGTGCTTGTGTGTGTTTCTCAAATGAAATATCAGACCCCGTAATGTGATTTATCATTCAGAAAAACACACACAAGCCACAAGGACAAGAGGACGCACAAGGACAGTGTGATGTCAGCAGCTGTGTGCATGTTTGTGTGAATGTGTGTCACTTTGTGGATTAACAGCGGGCGTTAATTGACAGCTTTGTCCTGTCAATCAATCAAGCCAATTAGCTGAGAGCGTGCGCTGGCACACACACGGACAGGAAGCTGGTTGATGACGACCCTGGTCATAAACAGGCTCGTTAGCATCATGTCCTAATAAACTAGCCATCTGTTAGCAGCAGCAGCTGATCAGCAGTCTGTGCAGAACACACAGAGGTTCTCTTTACGGGCAGAAAAAGCCGTGACATCAATCTCTGTAAAGACTCCAGACTCCATTGAGGAAATCATTAATTCTACTTCTCAAGCGCAAAGCTCTTCACTGCCTCAAACCATTGTGATCTTAAAACAACGTGTTTGATTTAGGCCGCTGCTTTATAGGAATCAGATTTTTAGAAGTGGCGTTGCTTGAGGCCCATGGCACTAGCAAGTATATTCGCCGATAAAGCAGCTGGTCACCTCAGTTCCTGTGGGAAGGTTGTTGGGTATGAATGCTATGCAATGTTTTGAAGTTAACGGTTCCATTGAAAGTGTTGTAATCACCCCATTTTGAGTAATAAGAACAACTAGAAAGCACTCAAAGAACGCAAACTTCCATATCGGTAACTCAGATATTGCTGTTTCACCTATAAGCAATAGTTCCTAGATAAAGTTAGCATCGTAATATGATTCACTGACCTTAAAAAACCCACACTTAGCACTTGGAATCATGCTGATATCATTAACAGTTGAAAAGTTATTGAGCAAAAACCGTTGTTGCTAATGACAATTAGCGATTCTGCCACCAAAATCTAATCAATTTTAAATTGGGCCATGACCAACATCTCCTGAAAATTTCAGCAAAATCAGTACATTAGTTTTTGCGAAATCTTGCAAACACAAACATATTGGCAAAAGCATAACCTCCTTGGCAGAGGTAAAATAAACAGAGATGCTAAATCGTTGTGTTAATAGCGCTTAATAAATTACAGTCACATTTAGAGTATTATGTTTTTAATCTCATTGATCTCATTTTTTATCTAGTTTCACTCTGTTGGTATTTTTAGAGGGCAGAACCTTAAAATGCCAGAGCAGCCGATGATTGGACAATTGGTCCGCGATCGGTAGGCTGACCTGGAGGTCAGTACTGGGGAGTTTTTCTAGTACGGACCAGGGCTGAACGATATGGACAAAATTTCATATCTCGATATTCATGCCAGATATCTTGATATTGATACGATACGATACGATACGATACGATACGATACGATACGATACGATACGATACGATACGATACGATACGATACGACTACAGATTCTGTGAAACCAAGCAGTGCATTCAAGGGCAATCATAAAAATGAAATTTGTTGTGATTCCCAGAGCTGTTCATGCTGACGAGCGCAGGGAAATCTATATCGTTTTTATCATTGCTTTTTTTATATTAATATCTTGAGTGTTCATACCTCGATATTAGGCCTGGGCAAAAAATTGATAAGACTTGAAAGTCGAGTTGGCGAGTCAAATTGATTCGTTTTTCCTGAAACACGAGTTTAACAAAAGTATAAGTATAAGTTTAAGTTAAATATGCGTATACTTTGGGAATAAATTTACAGTGAGTAGTTATTTCATTTTAAATGGGGCGGAGGCATCGAATCGATCGCCCAGCTTTACTCGACATAAATAAAATAACAATATATCTTTCAGCCCTAGTACAGACTTGGATTATTGCTCAGAATAAGCTCATCAGTGAAAGAAAGTTGCTGACATCAGCCCAAATGCACACTAATTTGAGACATGAATAGAATCAGGAAAATCAAAAAGCTGGTATTTGATTACTGGCAAATTTCAGTGAAATGAAGGATGAAGGGCTGAAACGGGGGAAGTGCTCAGGAGCTACTTCATTACACTGGAGATCGGTCCATTTGGCCCTTTTCCATTAGCCCTACTCTACTCTACTTGACTCTACCCGGCTCTACTCGACTCACATTGTGCTACTTTTCCATTAGCCCCAGTCCCCTGCCCAACGGGTTGCAGTGTCGCTGAGCGGCTCTGCGGTGAGGTCATTTTGAGCACGACACAACAATCTGTGGCTTTTTCTCACAAACTGAGTAAAAAAGGAAAGCAGAAGAAGGCTGCAGGTGGCAAGAAGAAATACCCCTTGAGAAGCACAGGAGAGTTTTGGAAGCTATACAACAGAATGAAGCTGAGGACGAGAGCAATCGAGCTGCAAAGGAAAGACGTATGAGGGTAAGCTAATGGTAGCTACTGCTAGCATGCTAGGTCGTCGCACTCGTGACTCATCGATGACGACATTGTCTGACCAATCAGTAGCCAACAGTCGGTGACGTCATCTTTTAGTATGGACTCAGCTCGCTCTGAACCAGAGCGGAGTAGGTACTAAAACTAGCTTGTTTTAGGAAGTACCAGGCTAGTGGAAACACGCTGCAAATCGAGTAGGGCCGAGTAGCGTAGGGCCAAGGCGTGCTCGTGGAAAAGAGCCAATTGAGGTTACTGAAAAAGAGTCACTCACTGATGTTGTCTGTGTTGGTCTTTTCTCCAGTGCTGAACATGTAGGAGAAACACACCACCACTTCAATACTGAAACACAAACACAGAGACAGATTTAGTCTATAAGCTGTTGGATGTTAGCTTGTTAGCATGTTAATTGTTTAATCTCACCAGTAGTCACAGCTGTTCGGATCAACGAGGTTTGGAGAAACTCTCAGGGTTTTATTGAGGTGAACCACTGGACGAGTCCTAAAATCCAGTTGACACTATTTTAACATTCCAGCATTAAAAAATCTGTTATCATCTGCATGTTAACCAGTTTCTCAGACAGTTTCACGGATATTGTTTAAACTTTGAAGTAGGGGTGGAATATGGGGAAAAGTAATACAATTTTCCTATACTCTGGTAAAATACTGTGGCTAATGGCTTTATAGAGGATAATAATTAAACCTGAGCAGTGCGATTGTGTCATCCAGAGAGCCCACCACCAGGTCTGGATATTTGTTCCCATCAACATCCACACCTCCAGATAGAGAGTACCCAAAACTCCTGAACCCAGGAGAGATCCTGCTGCCCTGGATCACCTGCACACAGAGAAACTGGGGGTCACACATGCAATAAGTCTTATCATAAAAAGTTGGGGTTACTGTCCCACCTGGCTTGGCTTTGTAGAAACCCCCTCCTTGCTTCCAGTCCAGATCATCACGCTTCCTGATTCATGAAATGGAGCTCCGACTGCAAAGTCTGACACATGCAAAACAAGTCAGAACTGATGTCCGTCCCATTTCCTCGGAACATCATCATCATCAGTGAGTCATCGGAGCCTCACCTTGAAAGCCATCTTGGTTCAGGTCTCCAGCAGCACAAACAGCCATACCAAACCCAGACCCTTCTGGCCCTTTCAGCACCACACTGGGACTCTGATCAAAGCTGCCTCCTGTGTTCATGTAAACATAAACCGCCCCACCTGTGTGCTGCTCATGCTGGAAGTAAAAAGGAGCGCCCACCAGCAGGTCGTTCCACCTACAAAAGCAAAATGTGTAATTGAAGATTTGGTGCGTGGTGTGTGTTTAGAAAAGGTAAGATTTCCCCCTAAGGAAGTTCATATATAAATTTTTGCTGACTGGTAGGGTACATTTACAATAACCAATGTTAAAAAAAACATCCAATTTACATATACCAAGTACCCCTGATAGTTCTGTATTCTCTCTCTTGAGATGCGCTGTTGGAGCTCCTGCCCCTTTAAAGCTCCCTTACCCACATGGGCTCAGTCCACTCTGATTGATTTGTAGGTTATTAGCCAGTTCAGTGATGCTCTGTGCAATATTGTCAACAACTCTGCTTTCATTCTAATGTCCGCGCTCTGCACTGGGTTTGCTAGGCGTTTAGGCAGACTTCTTGTTTTTATTCACAGAGATGCTCTATCACAGGGAGGAGTGTTGTCAACCTTATTTCTAACCCTTTCCTACCCGTCATTGTTGAGGTCACTGACTGCCACAGCATTGCCAAAGTAGGAGCCGGTCTGTTCACCACGCAGAGTCAGCTGAATTATCAATTCACTGGACCGTTTGGCCGCCAGCAGCACGGAGCCACGTGCGTCTTCTTTACTGTCCTTTGGAGCCCCTGTTCAGCAGTATAGAAATCAATAAGTCATCACTTATGTGATTAATCAATTAGCTTAGCACCTCAACAATGCTGAGGCTATACATCACCTGTCACTATGGTTTCACTATCCTGAGAGAGAAGACGTGGACCCTGAGTGACGGAGTATCCTGTTAACACATACAGACAGAGAGGTAAACAAAACACTGACATCATTGACGTGTACATACTCTGAATTGAGCTGACAGTTTTAGTTAACATTTGTTGGCACATAATCATTATTCAGGGTTTGATGAATGTTCCCACAGCCACTTTTGTCAGAAATATCTGTTAGCCACTCCCAAGAGTCTGTTAGCAGCTACTGTTAGGCTCTAGTGGTATGGTAGCTAGAAGCCAGAAGTGAAGAATAGCGTCTGAGACACTCTGGTTAGCTCCCCCTGTTAGTATAGCCTGTGTGTGCATCTCTAGTTGACCTTAAAGTGGCTCAGCTGAGAAGTTTGCAACTTCAATCAGCTAACCAGTGTTAGCAGTGTCCTGTAACCTCTGCCCTCTTCCTACTTACCTGGTTGCCTGCTAGCAGATGCACCTTTTAGCAACTTAAACAGCTGTTTTTAGCCCCTTGTGCCTGTTAGACTGTTTGCTGACAGCTGTCATGGTCTTAGTGTTTTTCTAGTCTACTTGTTAACTGTTCCTGTTAGCCTGGATTCACCTAAACCCTAAAGCCCAAGGTCTTTCTCAGGCCTATATCTGGCGGGGCACCATTTTGTAAAGATATTAAGCATCATCTTAGCATTAATTAAGTTAAACTCCGTGAGAGGCCAAGGTGTGTACAAGATTTAAATATTCAAAAATCACCTTCTCACAAAAATCATTTTAAAACCAGCATATTTGATTAAAAAATGTATATTTACCACAAATTAATTTATTTAAATTTCCCTAGGATTAATGTGGTTCTTGACAGAGGAACATTAGGACAAACCATAATATTTAATCAAATTTTTAAGATGTTCAGAAGCTTTATTGTTCTAATTAGAAACAAGACAGCAAAAGGAATAATAATGGGAAAAGGGAGTTTACCGATATAAATATTCCTGCGGAGCATCTTCGGAAAGGAGCTCTTCTGTCTTTCATATAAATCATCTGGGTTGATCCAAGAAACATGGACATTACCTACAACAAAGACATACAAAGAAGTCAAGATAGTATTTACTAATTACATTTTACCCATGTTGGTATGTTTAGCTTTATTGTCCCTGATAAAAATAAAGTGGGTAGCTGTTAGCAATGTTGCTAACAAATTAGACGGATGGCTTTGTTTTAGTTCGAAACAACACAGGCAGCAACAAATCTGTAAGCTGGGCATTTGAAGTTTTCATTTTATAACTCTATGGAAAGGATAACTTTAAGGTTGTTGAACGCTTATGCTAGCCATGTTAAACATTAGCTGCTTGATCAATCAGCCTTAAAAAAAAAGGGTGTGGTGCTCATGGTTGTATCTATGGTGTATGAGTTGTTGCTTTTAAAATCTGTTCAGAAGTGCTTACTGTTGGGTCCCTGGTCATTTTTGTAGTCCTTTTTAGCAGTTTGTTAGCAACCATCCTTTTTAAACACACAACAATGCTTTAAAATCCAAATGTCTAATTTCAGATTTATTTTATTATTTTAGATTAAGCATGCCAATCTTGTGTGCGTGTTATCAATACTAACATATTTCAGGTGTTTAAACAGTTTTCTAAGTCCCATATGATTAAGGGCTTGTAGAATGCTAAATGTTAACTCATTTCTGCTTTTTTTTGTACTTGTCCTGCACCACTCTATAGCTGTCATTAGACGTTACAGTATTGAAATTTACAAAAACTATATTTCACCTGAATTACCTAACCTGCTGGTCGAAACAACTTAGAATAAATTTTGTATTGTCGTAACTACAAACATTTTTTTGTTCTTTTGGTTGGTTAAAAGTTTCTGAAATCTAAATACCAACATGGAAGATGAGCAATAGCAGTGTTTTATGAAAAATGTGTACCCAACAGCAGCGATTTACTAGTTAAAATCTAAATGTTTAACATCAGTAGTTGCAGATTACTTTAATTGTTCTACTTAACTGCCTGCAAGTTGTTAATGTGAAATGAAGCATTCAAAGGAGCAGCAGTGTCCTCATCTTTCATAACTATTAAGGGGGGAAGTTAAAGTGAGTGGCATTAAGCTGCAGCCCAACAATAGTTTTACACTTGTGTGTCATAAAAAAACAGATGTTGATTAATGTTGTTTTGATGAATTTTGTGCATCAATTTCTAACTCTTTTCCTGTAGCTGACATGTTGATGCTGATAGCCTTATAAACTTGATTTTTATTCAAAAGTTGTGGGTGTATAACAAAATGTGTTAGCAGGGAAAAAGAAGGTAACATAGAGGGTTTCACCTTGCCACTCAAAGCTTCCTGGTGAGCCAAGAATGATTTCAGTTTGTGTGATGGACGCTGAAATCCCCAGGTTGCATAGGCTCTCAGTATTGTGATCACCATTATGTCTAATCAGATAAAATCAGGATTAGGTTCAGTTAACCCTTAAATTCACTCTAAATGAACTAAAGGTCAGATCAAATACCCGCAGTGTTGTTCAGGGTCCTGCCAGATGAAGTCTGTTGCGTCATACTGCAGGTCATTTCCACGGAGGTAACAGCGGCCAATCATTTGTCTGGCTTTAGACACTCCATAAAGTTTAACAAAACGATGACCACATGCCTGAAGAGAAGATAAAAAGTTAGTTACTGTTCAATTTTCTTTTCTTTTTTTTTCCCAAAGAAAAATAACTACAGCTTAGACGAGGGATGGGCATAAACCTTTTAATAGTGATGTGCTCAAGACCATACTATCCAAGACCAAGACTTGCCCTAGACCAGAATGTACCAAGACCATCAAAATCCTTTCAAAAACCATGACAAGGTTGAACAGTTAAGGGGGGTGTCCCGCAGTCACAACCCTGGAAAGGTTGCAGTCATCACAGGGGGAAATAAAACACGAATTAAAGCTTTTTGTTGTTATACCAAGTGTTCCTCCTTGTTAACATTAATGGTGTTGAAGAACAGCAGAACAGTGCGGGTCTTGATCGGTCTTGACGGAAAATCCCAAGTCCGGCCAGTCCAAGACAGAGTAAAAATGCTCTCAAGTCCGAGAAAGGACCAAGACCTTTGAAATGTGGTCTAGAGACCAAGACCGCTCTTAAGCAACACAACACTATCTTTTAACTCCTTTTTTGTGTTTTTGTAAAACAGTACTATTGGTCACCTTCCATGTTGGTGTGTGAGTTTTTTAATCTTTAACCGGTAAAGTACAAAATTGAATTGAAATATGATTCAAGAAAATGCTAAATTAATTGAATAGTAGAATGTCCTCTTCATTCCCTGAACTGTAGCAGTTTTGGAGATAAGAGGTTTGTGCCCATCAGCAATGACATGCTTTGACACCTCAAAAGGAAAGACGCTGAAACTGCGTTTACACGGACTCTCCTGACTTAAAAACGTAAAGATTTTTCCTTTGTGTTTTCAGAGTCAATCTGCATTTAGATGGAGACACTGGAGACGAATGAAGCCGCTGTAGTATGCATGCCGGTTCAGTAGATGGCGGTGTAGGTTTGCAGAGAGGCAGAGTTTCTACAACACACGTACGAAGAAGGAAAACTTTTCACAAACAACAATGGGGGGCAGACGCACAGAGATGCAGGATTTTCTTTTCTGGACAACAAATCAGTCTGGATAGTTTTGTCTGGATAACCGAGCACAGAAAGAGGCACACGTTACTCGGTAGACGGACGAAGCTGTTGTTGTTCCTGGTATGCACACACAGCCTTCATGTGAAAGAGTACTGCGCATGCAGTGACGTCAGCGTTTCACCCTGAAACGCTCTGATTCAGGTTTACATGGCACTGCATGGAGAGCGTATTCAAAACTTTCCACTCTGGAGCCCGTTTTCAAAAGTTACCGTTTTTGGACATAACGCAAAGAGTTTCCATGTAAACCCAACGCCAGAACGCAATGAAAACTTATCAGATTTGACCGTATTCGGCCCCGTGTAAACGCAGCCTAACATCCCACGTCAACTCTTTAGATTAAGTATTTGTAACTGCACTTGAGTTTAAACACTTATAAATAACTTTTCATGACAGCCTTACATATTATTTCATTTATCGTGGTTCTCTGGCAGTGCAGATAGTGTTAATGTGGCCCTCTTGGTACCCAAAGTTGGCCAGCCCTGGCTTAAACTATGAAAACACAGACTCACCAGGACACGCCCCCCAGGTGGACCCTGACTGGCCACTGAGACACCCAGCCACATGTCTTCAAGAAAGTCAGCAGATGCCGTATAATCTGGAAAAGATCAGTTACGGTTAAGTAACCCAGAAATTCTCACTGGTTTATCTTTACTGCAGCTGGAATCGACAAATATTGATTATCCCTAAAATTAATGCTGCAATCAAAAGTTAATATTACAAGGTTTTAATGGGTTTGTCTTGTCTTATTTTGCAGCTGATAAATTTCAATTTGAATTACTGGAAACATAGGCAAAAAATGGACAATAAAATGATTGCAAATTGCTGCCTTAAATGTATTAAGTAGATTCTACAGACTGTTGTTTGTAGAGTATGAATATATGAAATACCCAAGCCATCCTTCTTTCTCTCCTTATATCGGGAACATTAGCCTCACATCTGGTTGTTATTGTTTTAAAAGCCAAATCCCTGTATATTCTCATATTAGCTGTAGCAACAATGCTGAAATATTAGCACTACAGCACTTCTTAATAAGCACTCTTTATATAATGAATCGTCCATCATTCCCACTCCTGCCAATTGTGTTTTGGACTTTAAGTCATTCAGGTTGTCTACGGTATGTTGCTCGTCTCGTAATATCCTCTTCAGGCTTTGTTCCTGTTATTGATTTTTGATTTTTTTTTATGTCTTAACACCAACCTGCCAATGGGACTGGTAATGGAAATTACCCTTCAACTACCAGCTCCACTGTTTGGCAGAAGTCATCTATAAATTCAGGGATATCTTATAATTTAAAAAAAAGTATAATTTAAATCATTGATTGATTCCTTTAACATAACAGGGAACAAAAAAAACTACAAACAAGCCAAAAAAAGAAGTTTTTAAAGGTTTTAAAAGCTAAGTTGATTACGTGATGACATAAAAATACACAAAAATTTGGGACAAAATAAAGTAGAAAAAGGCCAAAATGTTCGTAATTTAAGTAGCAAAAATAAGTCAAAATAGACTATATTGAGTTTGACCAACACAAAAAACTTTTTTGATGGATAATAGATAACATACATATAAATCAATATATTAGGAAGATAAGTATTTGATGGCAATAAGAATAATAGCTTAAAATATTAGTTCTTTTGGTTTGTTTGAAGTTATTTCTGTATTCTAAATCATTGACAGAAACAAACAATGACGTGTTGTTGTTGTTTTTTCACAAATTAAATATCGCATTTATGAACCGCTGCCAAACAGTTTAGCTAGGAGTTTAAGGGTTATTGTATTAAACCATATCTGAGGTCAAACTAATTTTTAAACTGATTGTGTGCACATTTTTTTAGTTTCTATAGACAAATTTATTCATCACCAGACATGATATAACATTCAGTCACATCAGGACATGAGGCCTTTAAAGAATCCATATCTTTCTTCTTTAGTTAACATAAAACTGACTTGTAACATTATGTGTTTTTAGAAGTCAGAGGCATCAGGACTTTCTCCTCTACTCATATTTATGGTGCCTGTGGCTGTTTGAAACCCCAAAGAGTAGACCTACCAGTGTGACATCATTGTGTAATAAATCTGCTGTATAGTTAGATCAGGGGTACTCGGTGTATGAAAACTTCAAGATTTGACTAAAATTAGTGATTGTGAACATCAAGAATGAATATATGAACCAGATTTTAGTTGAAATATAGTCTCTTCAGTGGCTTTTCTTTACTGATTAGTTTACTACAGCTTATAAAAAACCTTTGTCCATTATACTGTGCTGTTATTAAAAGCTTTTATTTTACAGAAGCTGCATCAGATCTTTATCCAAACCATTAAAACAAACAGAAAATAAAACAAAAGGAGAAAAACATATCTCCTGTACAGTATGCTGTATGTGAGACAGATAAAGGCTCTGCAGCTGTCACTGCCGACTGAGCGATGGAGATCCCATAATGCACCAGGAGAGCGATAACATCAAAAAACAAACAACCTGAGAGCTCTGCTCCCCTCTGATTGGCTAAGAGCTCGTCCATTAACTGACCAATCAAAGCTTGTAAACATGGTTACTTCAGAAACATAAGAGCTGATCTGCAGCATCAACAGAGCAAGAGAAAAGGAAAAGATCCTGAAAATTACCCATAATGCATTGCAAAATGGATGTTTGGATGACAGCTTTACAGATGCAGCACGTTTTCTATCACTGAGGGCCACCTCATAGTAAGAGCTTACCTTGGTTTATGAGACTCATCCTGCTGCAGTCTGATTGGGAAGCTGTGATCGGGCAGCTGTACACTCCTCCTGTCCTGTTGGCTGGTATATTCGGCTCCGCCTCCTCTGTTGGAGCTCCTACCAATAATCTGTAAGGATAACACACATTGAACAGGTTAGGTCCAAATACTCATGATGGACGGCACCAGACTTTTTTGAATTGACGTGATACAGATACCTTACTCTTTTAAAGCTGATCTTCGCCAAGATTTCGTTCATAATATTTAAGAGTTCGATGTTTTTGTTGACTTGCAGCACATAAAGAGAACATGTAGTCTAAGCTTGAGACCTTTAAGTCTTAGCGCGAGTCCAGTTTTTCAGTCTTTGTCCAAAAAAGATAAATGTAGGAGATATTCCACAATTAGAAGATACACTGGCGTACGTTTTTTCGTATGAATTGAGAATTATTCTGCAAGTACAAAAACGAATAAAACAGCATTTATTAATCTTTTTCAAACCCCCCAAAAATTGAGTAATTTAAGAAGTGACTTTAAAATATTGTTCAAGTATTGCACGGCATAAACCGTTTCTTTTCTTCACAAAGTTTTTAAGATGTGCCATATGGTATTGGTATTTTAGTGGAGTAACCAACACCAAAAGAGCACTTATCAAATAAGGGTATATTGATGTATGTGAAGTCTGAGAGGATCAGTCGATTGATTTTTGCAGGTGTCTTTTTGTCTTGTTTTGGATGGCTTTTTTTTTATCTGAGATTTTTTTTTTTTCTGCAAACCAGACTCAGAAGCAAACCGAGTTCGCCGGTTTTTAGGCAAACCAGAGTTCGGTTCGTTCACCAGAGTTCATGTCAACTTTCACACCACCCAAATCGTACAACCTTTACAAATAGTTTGTAAGGTGTGAAAACATTCCAGATGCTGGTTAATAATCCAGGATTCTGTCTGACTCAGGGAAAGCTGTTGCTGTGGAGAGAATCCTGGATTCGAAGGAGATGTGTCATGTTAGAAAGAGTCCAGAAGAGTTGTGGAGCCTCTTAAGGACATTCCAGGGACAGTCAATGACATGTTTTTCTTGATATATTTGAGTTCTGTTGTGTTCTTTATTGTGGTGACATTCCTGGAATAAATGAGTCGTCTGAATGTGAAGGGCATCCAGGACGA
Source organism: Scarus forsteni (assembly GCA_036419115.1). Taxonomy (NCBI): domain Eukaryota; kingdom Metazoa; phylum Chordata; class Actinopteri; order Labriformes; family Labridae; genus Scarus; species Scarus forsteni. The sequence continues at coordinate 10,225,003 of JAZDUH010000084.1, read as the reverse complement.
ACAGACACAGACCCAGACAGACAAAAAGGACAAACGGCAGACAATGACAGACGGAGGACTTCGATTTTGTCTCCTTTTAATGGAATCTTCCGCTCTGCTACCAAACTGAGGAATAAGTACTAATCTTGAAGGGTCGTGGGTTCCTTTTGGGGACGTGCATGTTCTTGTTTTTAAGGCTGTTTTTTCGATGTAGTTCATGCTGTTTATGCCATGTTTCTATGCTGTTTGTTAAGGGACTTCACTCAACTTCACCTCTTTATCTATTTAAAGTAGGGATGGGCAACTTTTGTCACCAAAGAGGCCATGTTGAAATGATCACCTCCGCCAAAGAGATTTGTTTTTGTGGCTGTACATTTTTCATCTTTTAGACAGATTACACAAAAACTACTGGATTGATTTCGCTGAAATTTTCAGGAGATGTTGGTAATGGCCCAACTAAAAAATAATTTTGATTTTGTTGGTGATTCATGTAACTCTCATTAGTCAACAACCATTTTTTTTGCTGAATAGCTGTCTAACTAATAATGATATTAACATGGTTCTGAGTGTTAGGTGTGGGTTTTCAGGGTCAAGAAATCAGTTATGATGGTAACTTTATCAAAGGTGTGTGTAGATGTATATATGTGTGTGTGTGTGTGTATATATATATATATATATATATGTATAAGTATATATATATACATATATATGTGTGTGTATGTATATATATATATATATATAGATATAGATATAGATATAGATATAGATAGATAGATATAGACATATGTATAAGTATATATATATACATATATGTGTGTGTGTGTATATTTATATATAGATATATAGATATATGTATATATATTGGACTATATATATATATATATATATTGGGACTACTTTAGCTTCCGTGTTAAGTATGACCCTGATGGTAAGCGTGTCGTGGACAAAACACAACAGTCTGTCTGAAGTGCAACACGATGCTAAACTATGTCGGTGGAAATACAACAAATGCCGACATCATCCCGTTGTTAAAACAAGTGGAACCAGACAGAAACAACAAGCAGCGCACATGATACAGACTTAACCTGGGTCATTTAGACAGCCATTTAAATCATTTAAAATGTACTCTGAGTTGAAACAAATTTTGGTTATTTTAATAAACCACAAGTAAAAAAGGCATTGAAATTTCTCATATTTTGTATCGAAAAAGTATCGAACCGTGACAGAAACATATCGAACAGAACCGTGAATTAAGTATATCGTTGCACCCCTAATGTATATATATGTATGCTGTATGTATGTGTGTAGGAAACAAACCTCTGCCAAGGTGTTTCTGACACTGTTACTGATAATGTGGAAAACTGCCCTGTCATGCCAAGACAACAAATCCTTAAAAAAATCCTTTATCTTCAGAGTCAGATCACCATTTAAAATGCAATGACTTCTTCCTTGTGACATCACCAACATTCCCTGAATATTTCATCTTTTCTACTCCTTTCTCAGAAATATCATTATTTCTAAAGCTGTCATGGCAGATTTTGTCATTTCTTCTTTGGGAATATTTATTTTCTGACATTTTAAACTGTCTGGCAGCCTTTAAGGGAGCAGGAGGGCGGCATGTGGCCCCTGAGCTGCCAGTGATCTTGCTATGAGACATCTCTCTCAGTATGGTGACCGCCATGGATTAGGCAAAATCCTCCTCAGTAACCAAATAGCTGACGTCACTTTGGCTTCACCAGGACTTTCTACAGTCTATGGCCCAAGTGCTCATAATGATCTTTAAGTCCGTCTCTGAGTTTCATTTCCTGTCTGTGGGAGAGACCTACACACGCAGGTCTGGAATCACTTTTCCAGCTGAACACACAGATCCATGTCTCTCTCTCTCTGAGACATCTGACCTTAAATCTGATCTCAGTGCAGGTGTGTTAATGCACTGATGAGGTCATTGAGGGTCAAACCTGTGACTTCCTGTCTGATCAGAAAGAACGTTTCCTGTATTTTCAGAACCACATAACATTTACATGAAGGCACAGAGAGGCTTGTGAAACCCTTTTGTTATGTCTGACTGACCAATCAGGGAGCAGAGGCAAAGCGACGGGCGAGACTTTGAGTCAATGAGAAGACAAATTAACCCGGTGACCTCTAAACTCCCAAAGGAAACTAGATTATTGTCCAAAGTAAATGTGTGTGTGTGTGTTTGAGAGAGTGCATGTACGTGAATGGTCCATTAGCAACCAATCCAATTAGAGACCATAAAGGCAGCCATCATGGTGGCAGCAGAGACGGACAGGAGGGTGACCCCTCAGTGATCTTAGCAGAGTGGTGGCTAACGGCTAACTGCTAACAGCATCAGTTACACAGACAGCTGCGAAGAGTCAGTCAACACTGAGCTCTGACTCAGCCTTCAGTTTATCAGTCTGTACCAAGAGGAGCCAGTCCAGACCCTGAGAGGCCACCTAAAGGCTTTAAGAGAGGAGAGGGTAGCTTTATAACAGTGATCAGTCAGTCAGTCAAATGTATTTATATAACACAGTTCATGAAAATAAAATTATTTATATCCCTTTCATGCATGGTTTCAACTACAGTAAACAGACATTTGTATAACTTTTATACCCTTTACATTGCAGTACCATGTCCCACTACCAGTTGGTGAACTCCCAAACCCTTGTCTCAAGTTTCATATAAATGTCATCATTGCACTTTTTTAAATTTGTTTACCATATCATGATATGCATCCAAAATCCAAAACTTGGTCTTTACTCACATAATTTTGTATTTTTTATTTTAAATTTTGTTGTAATTCACAAGTGAACGGTTCGTTTAAACAGCAATAATATTTATGTCAGGTTTTTCATTTTCTTTTATTTTCTCTTGATAAATGTTTGTCAAAGACAGGCTTGTGGATCTTTAAAGGGACTCTGAGGAGAATCTATTACCAGCAACGTAAAAGACTCTGCTACCCGTGAGCCTGCGCGGCGACTGTCGTAATGCTGCGTTCCAGTAACCACGGAAATGAGAGTGACATCATCTCAGAGTTATCAGCATTCCAGCTACAAAGTCAGAAAACATGCCGATACACCAGGCTATTGTTAGCTGTTGTTAGCATGCCATACAGACACCTGTGGACATAAAGTTAATCAATTTCTTTTAACCACCTGGCAAATTAACACTCAGCAGAGGTCCATCTACTCAGTCTAATTCCACTGTCAATGTAATGATAGTAGGATGTCAAGAGGATTTAGAGCAGGAGTCACCAACCTGTAGATCTTTTAGACAATTCCAGTAGATATTTAAGACTAGAAAAGCACTCATAGAGCGCAGACCTCCGCCAGCACCACAGTCCTCAACCATATTGTGATTTTCACCACAAATATTAGTCCTACCTTAATTTCATCTAAATATTTAGATTCCTTGACCATAAAAACATAAATTAGCAATTGGATTCATAATGATATCTATTTTAGTTCAGTCGTTATTCACGAAAATCGCATTTTTCGACATGGCGGATCCAGAAGGTGATCAGAATCACTCTGGAACTATTGCTAAGGCTTGTGCTCTCTGATTGCTTTCTAGTATATATATTTATTTGTATATACACATACATACATCCAGAGATTTCTCCATTCGGGCAAAGGAACAAAAAATAATAATTATGATAGCGACAAAGCCATGGACGCCCAGATCATAAATCTGTCCCCAGCACAATTGTTCTCACCATGAAACAGTGGGCTGGCACTGAATCATTGGGTAGAGAAACAAAAATAATTTAGCCCATCACCACTTTTAAATAACTGAGACCAAAGACTGCTTTATTTTGAAAGGACAACCGGATCCTTTTATGTCCGTCTTTATAACTTGATTGCGCAGACTTTACACCCGGGCTCTCTGTCTCTGTAACTGCTGCGATGAACTTAGGAGTACAACCTGAGATAATCTCACTGTTTGACCTTGTGCTCATTCGCTCTTACACCTAGTTGTAAATATATTTGACTCTGTGTGATGTGTGTAACTGGAGGACAGTCGAGACACAAGAGGGCACTCATGATGTGAAAGGGTTCAATTAAAAGGGAAGAAGTAATAAAATACCGATCAGCTATTGATGAAAACATCGGATCAGCTCGGACTGATAACCAGTGGATGAAACACAAAACATCAGCACCGTGTGTGCGTCTTGGTACAGCCTGAGGATGTAGGGGTTTATTTAGTTACTGTGTTAACTGGTGGCTTTCCAACTCCATTCCTGAATGTCACTGTTAATCAGCTGATAAAAACAGAGAGTCCTCATTGATCTCTCTTTATTGGGGTTTACAAACAAGCTGTGAGTTGACAGTAAAATTAGAGGGCCTCTAATATGAGGTTTTGTAAGAATGATCCCCCTGTCCTAACATCACTCAATAATCTCTGACGCCCCTCCTAAAAGAGCCTCCTAACGTTCCTGAGGTTTTCTCAGACATCAGGAGAATCCAAACCCATTATTAACACTGCAGGGCATCCACCTGACTCTGTCTCTGTGGGTAAATTCCTGTTGTGTAACACTGTTCAACTATTTTTTCATTTATAGAAGACCTCATGAAGCACATCATCACACTGCAGCACACACGCACACACACCACCTTATAAAGGAGTGTGTGTCATTACAGAGAGTCAATAAGGCGACTAAAGGGTTAAAATGTTCTTAAAGAAGTTAGAGGAATCCTCGAGAAAGTGTAATTCAGGAGGTCTGATCATGAGAAAAGAGGTCCTTAATATAGCTGTGCAGGTTTCTCAATGAGGACATGAAGGTAACCTTGCAATGCAGCTGGATCAACCTGATTACCTCCACAAAGGAGGGTATGATTTTGGCGGTGAATGTTTGTCTGTTAGCAAGATTACGCGAAACCTACTGGACAGATTCTGCTTACATTTTCAGGAGATGTTGGTAATGGCCAAACTAAAAAATGATACACTTTTTTTGCTTGTTTTTGCTTAATAACTGTTAAAATAATAACAATATTCACATGATTCTATATGCTAGCTGTGGGTTTTCATTGTCAGTGAACCATATTGTGATGGTAACTACCATGAAACAATTGCTTATAGATTTAACAGCAACATGTTAGCTACCGTGGTGGAGGTTTGAGCTCTCTGAGTGCTTTCTAGTTTTATTTAGCTGCTGATTGTAGTGCATTTTTGTCTGAATGTGTATTAGAGCCGTGCAACATGCATAGCTAATACAACTTTTTCACCTCCGCTATGACACAGATATTGGAGCCTTGAGTATTGCAATACCGATATCGATCCAATAAGGTATCAGCAGGAATCATACATATCTTTATTACTTATTTTGTAATATGGACTGTAAGAAAAGGCTTGATCAAGTGAGATTACTCAGAGAACAGTGGTCAGCAGTAGTAGGTATAAGAAAAACTGACCCATTTGTTATTAACCAATGGGTTAAATAAATTTTAACCCTTAAACATAAGAATAACTACAATTAAATAAAATAAATGAAAAATAAATTAGAAGACCATGAAAAGTAACCTCAAGAAATCCAGTAAAAACAAAAACATATATTTTTAAATTGCAAAATAACCACTGCGTTTATCTTAAACTTAAGCATATTCTACAACAAAATTAAAAAATAAAGCATAAAATAGGATGGACTGCTTGTATCAGAGTGCTTATATCATATATTTTAGATGCTGACCGATATAATTGATATAATGTGGGCTTACAGATCCAGCCTCTATAAACGTACCCTTCCAGCTGACTGCCAACTTCCAGCCAGTTACCAGCCACTGGAAATCCATGCAAAACACACCTATTCATGCATTTGCAGAGTCTGTCCATAGGATGGCGCTCCACTGACAACATTACATGCACGGTAGCTGGTACATGGCAGTACATGGTGCCATCAGAAGTCTTATTATTGACCCACCTTTAGGCTAGAACTACTCCAAAAAGAAAACTGGCTCAACAATATGCTTTTATGGCTTTCATGTGTACTTGCGTAATGAGCCTTTGGCAACCCACTGCAAAAAAACAGACTAGCCCTTTAGATACAACAAAATGTTGTCATCTGGGTCTTTAACACAACATTTACTGTCGTTATCTCATTTAGTTAGCTAACTGACTCTCATCATCGAGGATCTCAAAGATGATTCTTACAGAAAATACAGAAAATAGAGTTTATTACCTCCGCCAAGGAGGCTATGTTTTCGGGAGAGTTTGTTTGTCTGTCCGTCTGTCTGTCTGTCCGTCCGTCCATCTGTCCGTCTGTGAACAAAATAACTCAAAAAGTTATGGATGGATTTTGATGAAATTTGCAGGAAATGTTCAGCATGGGAAAAGGAAGAACTGATTCAATTTTGGTGTTGATCTGAATCAGCACCTGGCCGCCATGGCGAAAAATGTGATTTCTGTGAATAACTACTGAACTAAAATAGATATCATTATGAATCCAATTGCTAACGGTATGTTTTCATGGTCAAGGAATCTAAATATTTCGATGACATAAAGGTAGGACCAATATTTATGGTCAAAATCACCATATGGTTAAGGACTGTGGCGCTGGCGGAGGTCTGCGCTCTCCGAGTGCTTTTCTAGTATTTTTTTGTAGTGGTAACAGGATGGATGGAGCAGCAGTGGGGGAGTGGACAAGTTTGTTTTGCAATGAGACAGTTTTGGGTGGAGTATTGATCACACAGGATTTTAGACAACTTGTAAATATATATCACGGTTTCTTTAATAGGTGATGTACTGTAAATTCTCGATTACAACACGCACCACATATTTCCTGATTTTTGCCCATAAAAATACTTCACTCCAATGTAACTCACACCCAAAACTCTCTCAGACAACCCAAAATGACCTTCATTAAAAGCTTTGAAGAATGAAATTTCAATAGTCAAACAACAAATACCATACACAGTTTTCTCTCTCAAACAGATGCGAAACCACCTTTTGCTTCATGCATGCCCAAGTACCCAATTTCTGTTGAGCATCCTCAGTCATCGTGTGCCAACCAATTAGAGAGCAGCTATCAACGCATTTACATTGGTGGTGCCTTGTTGCTTACCACTCCACCAAATCTTCAGGCCAAAAAAAAAAAAAAACAGAGTAGATTTGTGATAGACACATTTTTAAATTGATAGTGTTGATTTTTCTGGGCATGTCATTCCAGAGCTTATAGGGCTTTGCTGTTGGTCTTTCCTTGATCACGGCATCATAAAAGTTTATGATGTTTCCTTCCAGTGACCCAGTTTATCGAACCGTTTTAATCAAACAGAAAATGCATCAGTTTGAGAACTTTGACTTCCCCACCTGTGCTCACACGTTTCTGTGAATAACAACAAACCTCAGACCTTTGTGTGAGTTTCAGTAAATCAGGAAGCAGTTTGTTTTGGTTACTGTGGTTCACTTGTATTTGCTGCACTGCTGCAGAGTAACTTCCTACAAATCTATCAAACGACTGATCAAAGTTCAACACAAAGTCAAACATTTACCAGAACACACCTGTAGGACAGAGGGGTGTGTTAGACAGATGCTAGACAGACAGGTGTTTACTCACAGGTAAGAGTCCGTCTTCAGGTCTTGATGCACGGCAACTGAAAGTCCAAAAAGGCTGCCGGTTCTGCCCTTCTTCAGCAGTGGGAACGACGTGTCCAGATTCGAGGCCACACATGAAGAGGCCCACAGGCTCAGTAACAGGCACACGGCTGTTGCCATGGAGACAACCGCCTGATTCGATGACAGGAACATAAAAAATAAAAGAAGATGTCAGTGTGTTAACATTAAGCGTTGAGGAGTACCACAGGGCTTTATACTGATATCTCCATCCTTTCTATACTGTTTACCCCTTTCAGAGTCACAGGGGGATGAAGCCAATGTCCGCTGTCACTGGGGGCCAATCACAGAGCTGACACCCATTCATACATGCATACTCACATACTTAAAGGCAATTAAGTTGTCATCCAAATAAGTTCTCATTCAAGTAAGTTCTTGTTCAAATTAGTTCTCATATGTTTCTGATCTGATAAGAACGAAGGATGCTGATGCAATGAGTAGCTTCTCATGTCTTGAACAACCATGTCGAAAGACACATCCTGTGGCTGTGGAAAAGGTGCGAGTCTGTTTAAGAGGTGTGAAATCATTGGTCTGCATCAAGCAGAGAACACATCTAACAAGACTGCAGAAACTACTGAAATTAGGTTAAGAACTGTCCAACACATTATCAAAACTGGAAGGTTAGGTTAGTTAGGTTAGTGATTGGCGCTCACTTAAATGTTTGGCCAAATCAAATCAAATAAAAACAACAGTAGAGCTCAGGGGTGTGTTTAACAGTGAATGTAAGAGCATTTCCACACACACATTGCGAAGGGAACTCAAAGAATTGGGACTGAACAGCTGTGTAGCCTTCATAAAACTACTAATCAGTAAGACTAACTGGAGAAAAGGCTTCAATTTGCAAAGGAACATAAAGGTTGGACTCTGGAGGACTGGAAGGTCATGTGGTCTGATGAGTCCAGATTGACCCTGTTCCAGAGTGATGGGAGCATCAGGGTAAAAAGAGAGGCAGGTGAAGTGATGCACCCATCATGCCTAGTGCCTACTGTCCAAGCCTGTGGGGGCAGTGTTAAGATCTGGGGCTGTTGGTCAGGTCAAGGTTCACCAACAATAACCAGGTTATTCCATCAGAGGATTTTGTCTTTTTTTTTCTTCCCTAATGGCTCGTGTATATTCCAAGATGACAATGCCAGGATTCATCGGGCTCAAATTGTGAAAGAGTGGTTCAGAAGGCATGAGACATCATTTTCACACACTGACTGGCGGAAGGATACGTAACTCTTTGTCACATAACAAACTAGTTCAAACACAGGGATTTGTTAAGGAAAAATTGAACAGTGTAAACAATTTTACTGTAGTTTTATTGAGCCAATGTAGGCTGTATGAAATAACTGTGAGGCTTGCAGTGGCACCACTGACTGCTTTGTATCCTCAAGCATCAATACTGGGTTACCTCTTTTAAGGGACAAAGCTGACCTGTTGCTTTGAGCTATCCCTCTTAAAAAATCCTGAACTATCCCTTTAAGTCAAAGTAGAAGCTCCTTAACCCTTTGTCTTCCAAACTAAGAAGTGCATTTGCCACACATTATTTGTTGGAAAAATGTGTTCCTTCCTCTTCATTTTGCAACATTTCAGGCTTTATTTTTCAGATACCCAATCAGAAAGCAGATACTGTATGTCGGTCAACCTTCTGTCTGGCTTTTATATTTACGGTTATGGGCATAAGTGAATTTATTTCATTTCTGCAACAAAATTTTTGTTTTTTCTGTATGAAAACATTACAGAGAGTTAAGTTTAGAGATTCAGCAGTGTATGCAGATCTTCTGATGAATCAGATATATTTTTATCATTATGTTGAAATGCTGAGTCAGCATTTCAACATATTGTTCTCCCTAACCGCCATTTTGTTCTGAGACTTCGGCACCTTTCACAGGCTTCAAATTTGCACAGATTTTCACAGAAAAAAAATGACATAGGTATGCAGCATGTTCAGGAGAAGTGCGCTTGTATTTTTCACCGGTCTAACAGTTATATTTTTTACAGTAAAAAATTATTTCTGCATGTATTTTTACATTGAAATCAATGGGACATTTCCGCAGCTCTGCTGAAAACTTCAGCAACTTTGAAGCTCCACAGACAGGGCATGCTTCCACCTACAGACTTCATTCATACTTTAAAAGCTGCACTGACTTCTCAGCTATTTTTACAAATCTTCAGCTTTTTGCTGGCGTCTACGGTTTTTTAAATATGAATTTTTAAGCAACACCAATTTTTGAGGAAATCCTTCTTGTTAGAGCGTGTCAGACCGAAGCCCGGACAGCCGAGTGCTTCACTTTGAAGCGCGTTTTTAACTCGCCACTGTGTTAACATTTTGAACAGTACAGATATGAGAATTATATTAAATGTTTCAGCAGGTTCTTGGGATGCTCACGGGGAAATCCTTTTCCTGATATCTATCCTGGTTTAGACACAGCGAGCGTTTGTTTACCCGAAAGTACCAAGCATTATCAGAGTGCCCTATGAGACACACAGGATAAGTACCGTGCTTTCCATGATGCAGCATATACAGCCCTGTGGTTGAAAGCATTGGGCAGCGGACTATGGAGCGAGAGGCTTGGGTTCAAGTCTTGGTTGAGGCAGTCATGCTTTTCTTTCCATCTACTACAGATTCTTCATCACAATAGCGTAATCATACTTGTCTTTACACTCTCAGCCTTATTTTGGACGTATTACACTGACTGGCCACTTTATTAGGTACATCTACAGATATCAACACATTTAACCATGTTACAAAACAGTAATTCATTTTCTGCTTTCTTTCACAACTGTAAACAGTTTTTAGTGCACTTTTCACTATCTGCTACAGTTTCTGAGATATGACTGTTGAAGCTGCATCAACTTTTGCACTTTTCTTTGAAGTTACAGCGTGGTCACGTGACCTGCACACCTGAGCTCCAGTATCTATAATTTTCTGCAAACATTTTCATTGCACATTTCACACATTTTCAGCCGTGATTTACTGCTTTCAACTATTCATGTCACATTTTCAACTTTCTTTGCATTACTTTTCGCGGTTTCATTTCACAGTTTCAGCAGTCACACTCAGCATTTCAACGCATTTCCTTCATGGAAAAGCAAATTCTCTAGTTACATTTATTTCCTTCTACGGTGGCGTAGTGCATTCACTTGAAAATAAATTAAAAAATCTGCCTGTTTTTATGAGATACTATCTTGTAAAAACAGGATTCCCCCTGACGCTTTGCTTTGAGACTGGCTGCTGCATTTATCAACCAGGTACGTGGTTAACACAGGTAAGCTAGGCCCGCCATACTGGTCCAACTGATCATGTACAAAAAAAGCAATGTCGAGCAGATCCAAGTGGGCTTTGCGTCAGAACAACCATAAATTCCTCAGGTATCTGCGTAATGCGGACAAACTAATAACAATACCATCTACACGGCTCAAAGACACGTATCTCCCAATGTTTCAAACCGAGCGAGAAATAAAACTGAAAATGGTCTAACATGCGCGACATGTTCGTTGCTTCTAAGATTCCTTAGTATGTCATAAAAACAGGAAACTCGAAAATAAATAAATTCCTGTTTTTACGAGACCGTATCTCATAAAAACGGGAAAATCAAAAAAAAGTTCCTGTTTTTCGAGACAGTATGTCATAAAACAGAAAAATAAAAAATAGATGAATTCCTGTTTTTACGAGACAGTATGTCACAAAACAGGAAAATCAAAAATAAATAAATTCCTGTTTTTACGAGAAAGTATCTAATAAAAACAGGAAACTCGAAAATAAATAAATTCCTGTTTTTACGAGACAGTATCTCATAAAATAGAAAAATCAAAAATAGATGAATTCCTGTTTTTACGAGACAGTATCTCATAAAATAGAAAAATCAAAAATAAATAAATTCCTGTTTTTACGAGACAGTATCTCATAAAACAGAAAAATCAAAAATAAATAAATTCCTGTTTTTACGAGACAGTATCTCATAAAATAGAAAAATCAAAAATAAATAAATTCCTGTTTTTACGAGACAGTATCTCATAAAATAGAAAAATCAAAAATAAATAAATTCCTGTTTTTACGAGACAGCATCTCATAAAACAGAAAAATCAAAAATAAATAAATTCCTGTTTTTACGAGACAGCATCTCATAAAATAGAAAAATCAAAAATAAATAAGTTCCTGTTTTTACGAGACAGCATCTCATAAAATAGAAAAATCAAAAATAAATAAGTTCCTGTTTTTACGAGACAGTATCTCATAAAACAGAAAAATCAAAAATAAATAAATTCCTGTTTTTACGAGAAAGTATCTAATAAAACAGAAAAATCAAAAATAGATGAATTCCTGTTTTTACGAGACAGTATGTCATAAAACAGGAAAATCAAAAATAAATAAGTTCCTGTTTTTACGAGAAAGTATCTCATAAAACAGAAAAATCAAAAATAAATAAATTCCTGTTTTTACGAGACAGCATCTCATAAAACAGAAAAATCAAAAATAAATTAATTCCTGTTTTTACCAGACAGCATCTCATAAAACAGAAAAATCAAAAATAAATTAATTCCTGTTTTTACCAGACAGTATCTCATAAAACAGAAAAATCAAAATAGATGAATTCCTGTTTTTACGAGACAGTATGTCATAAAAGGAAAATCAAAAATAAATAAATTCCTGTTTTTACGAGACAGTATCTCGTAAAAACAGGAAAATCAAAAATAAATAAGTTCCTGTTTTTACGAGAAAGTATCTAATAAAACAGAAAAATCAAAAATAGATGAATTCCTGTTTTTACGAGACAGTATGTCATAAAACAGGAAAATCAAAAATAAATAAATTCCTGTTTTTACGAGACAGCATCTCATAAAAACAGGAAAATCAAAAATAAATTAATTCCTGTTTTTACCAGACAGCATCTCATAAAACAGAAAAATCAAAAATAAATTAATTCCTGTTTTTACCAGACAGCATCTCATAAAAACAGGAAAATCAAAAATAAATTAATTCCTGTTTTTACCAGACAGTATCTCATAAAACAGAAAAATCAAAATAGATGAATTCCTGTTTTTACGAGACAGTATGTCATAAAAGGAAAATCAAAAATAAATAAATTCCTGTTTTTACGAGACAGTATCTCGTAAAAACAGGAAAATCAAAAATAAATAAGTTCCTGTTTTTACGAGAAAGTATCTAATAAAACAGAAAAATCAAAAATAGATGAATTCCTGTTTTTACGAGACAGTATCTCATAAAACAGAAAAATCAAAAATAAATAAATTCCTGTTTTTACGAGACAGCATCTCATAAAAACAGGAAAATCAAAAATATATTAATTCCTGTTTTTACCAGACAGCATCTCATAAAACAGAAAAATCAAAAATAAATTAATTCCTGTTTTTACCAGACAGTATCTCATAAAACAGAAAAATCAAAATAGATGAATTCCTGTTTTTACGAGACAGTATGTCATAAAAGGAAAATCAAAAATAAATAAATTCCTGTTTTTACGAGACAGTATCTCGTAAAAACAGGAAAATCAAAAATAAATAAGTTCCTGTTTTTACGAGAAAGTATCTAATAAAACAGAAAAATCAAAAATAGATGAATTCCTGTTTTTACGAGATAGTATGTCATAAAACAGGAAAATCAAAAATAAATAAATTCCTGTGTTTGGAGATAGTTTTTCATAAAAACAGGTGGATTTTACTTATTCTCAAGTGAATGTAATACGCCACCGTATCCTTCACCGGAATTATGTTTGTTAAATAATCTGCTTAATATGTGAAAAGATTTTTTCTTCCGCTGATGTATGATCTGACTGTTAGATTTCTGAGGAACTACACAGCAATGATTCACTCCTGATTTTTTTTCTAGTTTTCTAACAGTTATATTCATGTACAGTAGCACCAGCCAATGGATACATGTTGGTGTTACAAACACTGTGGTGATAGCAGCAAAAAGTCAACCGCATGGTTACAATGCCAGTCAAAGGGTGAACTGCATTTCAGTCAGACTGGGAATGTTAAGGTCAGATGGCAGGTGACCTATGACAACTTTCACTCTCTGATCCCTCACAGAGATGTAAGCCACATGTGCTAGATCTGGACTTGTATTCTAAAATTCTACACATTTCATCTTTATTATCACTATTAATTTATTTATTTGTAACCATATTGATTAATGTAATTTACTGTCAAGTTCAATCTTCTTTCAATCGTGTTATTATTAAATTACAAACTGTAGAAAAAACAGAACATGAGACCTTGCAGTATAACAGAAACAAATTCAAACCTGCTTCCTCCTCCTCTTGTCCTTCTCAATCCCTTCTCTCCTTCCTTCCTCCTCTTTTGTCCTTTTTCCTAAAAAGATCTGAAGCAGCAGGTCAGTGGTTCGACTCCTGCACAGGTCTGTTGGACTCCTCTGTCTGCTGTCAGACTCATCTGAGCCGCTCAGTCACCTCCTCTCTCTCTCTCTCTCTCTCGCTCTCTGCATGTGGCTCCACCTTCCTCCCTTGCTCTCTCATTCTCATTCTTCAGTTGTGCACGCTTGCCCTGAAATGAAATCATGTCTCCCTCTGTGTGTCTGCTCGCCCGCCCACACACACTCAGGTTATAAATGGATTCAGGACGTTTGGGTGTGCGAGGGGGGCACCTTGATTGTCTCTCTCTCTCTCTCCTCTAGGCACACACACATTTACCCTGTTTGACATTATGCATCTGAACTTTGACTGCAGAGACACAAACACAAGAACATTCATGCAGTTTTCTTCTTCTACTGGGCCTTTTTCAGCTTCCTGTCTTTGTGATTACTTCCTGTTCCTCTTATTTTATAAAACACTGTTAATCAGTCAGCCGTGCCCACAGACACATACGCAAATACACACACAAGCTAGGTGCTAGTCAGACGCTCCACTGAACCTGTGAGTTGGAGCTATAAATGTTCAGAGGATGAAGTTCACGATGATCAGTTTTCAGATATGGACCACAAGCTTTATCAGCGGTGTGTTTGTTCTCATAAGCTGACCTTTTATGTCTGCACATGGGCGTAGTAGTGTATGAAGAAAGTGAAACAGCCAGCCCAGGGCCTTCTCTATCTTAAAGTCTTGGTTAAAAAGTACCAACAGTTCAAATACATTTTCTAGAATGTTGGAGATGTTCGAAACAATTTCAATTGGAAGAAAAAAATCAATCAATCTTTATTTGTATAGCACCAATGCATAACAAGTGTTATCTCAAGACACTTTACGATAGGGCGGAAAACTCTTCAGTTTATGGATACACGTATATGCATAGATACATATATACATCCAACACCCAACATGAATCCATATAGCCAATCATAAATCCCTCCATCATGGCTTAAGAAAAAACCTTCTGTTAAGCAGCAGGAAATCTTGAATGTGGATCCCAGTCTCATGATGAACAGCAAATCCACACGATGCTGTGTTGGGTGTGAGGGCGAGTGAAGGGAGGTAAGAGGAGACAAGTGGACTAAAGTAAGAACTAAAGTTAGTGACGGATCCATGAACCACAGACCTGTCGTCTGATTTATTAGAGGTTAGCCTCTTGAGATGCTACATCTCATTTTCAGGAGGGTTCCTCATGTCTGAATGGTTGTGGGGATAGTTTTATAGAGGAATAATCGATGATAGTCTAACTGAAAATAAGAATTTATGGTAGTGACGAGCTCATGGGTGCCCAGACCACATTGCATCCCTACCATATTTGTCTCCGTTAAGTATAAATGTATTGAAGGCCTCTTGAGATGTGACATCCCATTTTCAAGAGGGACCTCATGCCTATGTGGTGCTAAAGACAGTTACTATAAAGGCATCAACCACGGATGAAGAGATCATGTTATGTCTACATTAACAGCTATAATGATTGCGAAATAGAATGTTTCTGATTAAATGGCCAAATATGTGTCATGTCTGTGATTGTAGATAAAAAAAAAAAAAAACATGGTTTGCTTCATTGATAGAAATTGTGAGCTTAATTTTTTTCTTTTGACTTAATTAAAGCTGCTATGAGGAGAATTTATCGCCGGCGTAATGCTGCGTTCCAGTAACCTCGGAAATGGGAGTGACATCATCTCCCACTTATCGGCGTTCCAGTTGAAGTCAGAAAAAAACATGCCGATATACCAGGCTATTGTTAGCTGTTGTTAGCACGCCCTGCGTTGTTGTATGAAGAATGTGATTATCACTATGGCAGCATTTTTGTAAATATAAATCTAACAATACTATGTATACAGCTGATCTAGAGCGACACACCCCCGTCAGAAGTGCAAATAAATTGATTATTACAGGAGCTAAATAACTGTTCACACTGGGGGCATCCATCTTCGATTGACACCTCGGGGTGGCGAGGTTTCACTGAGTTCCCAGTAGGAAATTCAGACTTCGGGGGACGTTCCAGTTTTAGTTTCCCACTCGGACCCCGAAATTCCTACTTCTGACTACAACTTGAACGCACCGGAGACGTGAAGCCAAATGTGTTTGTTTGTAATGCTAATGAATGCAGCATGGATCTTTGTCGGAACTCTGCATTGCTTTACAAGTTCTTTTTCAACAACTTACAGGATGCAAAGCGACGAGGTAATGTGTCTCTTTCTAGTTACGTAGCGGTAGTTTTTGATGTGTGACGACAAGCAATGCGGGGAAAAGTTATTATCGTAGTTGTAGCCGGCTATATATCACTACTTACAGCCCGGTGCTCTAAGACATGTAATATAAATGATAAAATAATATAAATTTGCTCTAGTTTTAATTGTCTGGTTCCCCGAAGTTGAGTATCCAGGCCAGTCCAGCCCTGTACGACCCGACCAGGAGGCTAAAGAATAGCATTTATAGATAACCTATTTAGATGCTATAAAACTCATCGATAAGTGTGTATTTCGATCAGGCATATATCTAAAAGTGAGACTTTTTTGTAATTACTTAAAAACTCCTCACAGTCTCTTTAAGCCACCAGTAGCCCATCCCTGGTTTAAAGAAATATAAAATAGCAGCAGTAGGAGGAGTTATTGTTGCTTTACACACCTGCTAGTTCAAACAAATATTAGTGTAGCCTTGACTGACAATATGGGCGACCTGCTGCTGTGGACCTGCTCAACTCAAAGTGCTTTATCCTACATCAGAAATGACATTTTAACATAATTTCTCATTTTTAAATCAGTTTAACCCTATTTAATTGCAGTTCAACTCAACAACCATCCTCTCCATTTTATAGTCATTATAGACGTTAATGTTAATATTAGACTGACTCTCTGTCGTGTTGTTGATTGTACCTCCAGAATAAATACCTTTACAACATATCGAGAGGAGAGCCCTCTTTAAAAGAAGCTGTGACAGATGAGGACAAATTTATGGTCCAGGCATCCATTGATTTGTGACTAACATTAATTCTTATATCAGTCCTTTTGTCTCTCCCCATCTCCCAACCATGAACAGAAAATACATGTTTTATCATAAATTCAACGTTTTTCAATCAATTTCAATAATTTGTAGTTGATCTAGGTGTTGCTTTCTTGCGTTGCCACATCCGAAGGGCTTTCCTTTAATTAATTTATATTCAACAAAGACAATATGGCACTACACAGATAAAGATTGATGGATTTAATCTATATCCAGCATAGACGAATGTCATCAGTGACGACACGCCGGCTTGAGTTTCATTCCGCGATCATATCATATCCCATAATAGGACTTATTAGCTGATCCCATGGATGCCCAGATTTATGATCTGCTATCATTAATTCTTATTTCTAGTCCCTTTCTCTCAGCTTGGATGGATACATCTCTTGATGTATGTATGTGTATATACTAGGGGTGTAACGAAATTTCGTGCCACGAAATTTCACGAAATAAAAAACGACTAAATAAAATTCAAAGACCCTCGAAATAAAAGCACTAAATAAAATACGCAAAGATTTTTTTACCCTCCTCACCTACCGTGGCAAAACACTTGATTCAAAATGGAGGAAGACGAGGTCGAGGAATTCGCTGATGCTCCGTCAAATAAATCGGTTGTGTGGACCTATTTTGGCTTCCCATGTAAAAGACGAGAGAACGGTGAGAAGATTGCGGACAAAACAACAACTGTGTGCAAAATATGACGCTACAGTTCACGTATACTGCGGCAAGTTCAACTATTATGATGTACCATGATACCCTGAAAAGGTATCCTTTTTTTAAGAATATTAACATATCAAACATTTTGTTTTGAACTGGAGACAGGCAGCAACTGTATGTTTGTCTAAGTCTGCATAAACAATATTTGATTTTTGCATCTACTGTTGAGTTGACAGAATTTGATCATACTTGAAGATCAGAAGTATATGCACTGTTATAGGCTAAATATTATAGTTCACAGTTCAGACATTTATAGGTCTAATCTGCAGCTCTGAGGACTGCTATTTGTTTTCCTTTTCATTCAAGAATGTACTTATCCTGTTTGTTCAACAGCAAAGCACTTTTTATTGAGATTTTATGTTTGTATTTGCACTGTAGTCTAAATAAGGGGAAAAAAACTACAATTTTGTTTTTTTTCAAGGAGCTTTTATTTTGTACTGATGCAGCAACATTTTTTGTATGTCTGCATTAGGAGGAAAATAAAGAAAATGAGATTTTTGCACAACTTCCTACTGTTGGGGATTTTCTATAATCTTTATTTTTAATAGTGAGAATTTCGTATCGTGAGCCCTGTTTCGTATTTCGTATTGTTTCGTGAGTTGACCATTTCGCTACACCCCTAGTATATACAAATACATATCTCTATATATATGTGTGTGTGTGTATACGTATATGCATGTGAATATCCATGCATGTGTATCTATAAAATAAAGAGTTTGTCTTCGAGCTGCTCTATCATAAAGTGCCTTGAGATAACACTTGTCATGACACAGCACTATTAAAATTAAAAATTAATTGAGTTGCTTTCTTTTTGGCCAACAAACCAAACAACAGCCATGTGGCAGCACAAAATCTACACCTTCAAAGGCAGTAAGACATGCAACGACAGCATATTTAGTTGTGATCGTGATTTTTGCCTTAGTTAATTGTTTCAGTGTTTTGTGTCTTGTCTTGCTTTTCCTCTTTTATTTTGAAAATACATTTGTCTCAAATCTGTTTGTCGGTTTTGCTTCCTGTCTTGCTCTGTCACACCTGATCCCTGATTATTCCTTCCCAGCTGTGTCTAATCAGCCCTAATCACCCGAATCCAGCACTCTTTCTTGCCACGCCTTACCGGTACAACACTTTTTTCACAGATTTCATAGCCTTTAACTTTACAACTGGGATACCTTTGCTTTCTGGGATTGATATTTTGCGTACCGAGCTTTGCCTGTTTTCTAAATAAACAGACTGCCATGGTCAAAGAATCAAGCATTTGTGTCTTTTCTTGTGCCTTGTTCCTTGACAGATTTAGCACTGCCAACCCTTGGTCCAGGCTCAGACTGATGCCATCACAGTTGTCTCCAACTTTTACTCACCACCTTGCCGACAGGTACGAACACCATTGTTTACATTTCTCATCGAGTGAAAGGGCATGCACATGTCTCGGGGCAGCCAGTTGGATCGTCCCCTTGATAGGCAGATAAACAGATTTACTTTAGGAGGGCAGCCAGTGGAGGTGCTCTCCCTAATCTGAGCCCTTATTGGCTGAAGCATGAATGCAGATCTGGGAGGGAGGGCAGGCATTTATAAGTCTCCCAGATGACTGATAACACAATCCTGACAGATCATTATGTTTTAGGGGGCCAATGACACAAAAATAAACATCATACTGCAGCTTTAAGAGGCCATTTCTGGAGGTTTAAAAGCCAGTGGTTGTAACAAAGTGAGCCACCACCTTACAAAGATAGACATACAAGACCACAAACACACGTTCACACATGTACAGGTTATCTTCTGCTGCTGTGGTCACATCAACAATAACAAATTAAAGGCACTGACTGTTATCTTCAGTCAACCAGAAAGCGACAAAGACCCTCTGATCAAAGCTGATTTTCCTCCAAGCTGCACTTGAATGCATCGCTGACTTTCTGCCGTACACTCTCTCTTTTTCATTCACATTCTGACCAGCTTCTGTTTGATTTAACAGAATAAAAGTGCCTGATTAAACGCCCCATCATGTTCAGGAAACAAACTGAGATTCTGTCTGATAACAGAAAAATCCAAAACAAACTGAAGAGGCTCTGATTGGCTGTTCACCTTAACCAATCAGGAAGCTCTCTGCTAGACAACACATCCCCATCAGTCATGTTTTCCTAACCTCGTTTACTGTGTTTCCCTCATGCTTTCAGATGTCAGGATGCTCTCTTTATAGAGACCAGTGCACAGTCACCTCATTAATAATGAAGCTTGCACACAAAGTCTTCAGACTCCTTTATGCTCTGTGTTTAATACACATACATGTAAGACAGAGCCCATCGCTTTTATTGTGCATCATACACATTTTTTTACCTTTTATATAAAGAATACAGCTCAGACAATGCAATACCAGTGGTGATCCGTGTAGTAGTGGGAGTCATCAAGCCAGACTTTTCATTCATCCATATCAATCAACCAATCTTTTTTTTGTATAGCACAATTCAAAACAAGTGTTATCTCAAGGCACTTTACAATAAAGCAGGCTGAAGACAAACTCCTCATTTTATAGATGCACATATATGTATAAAATGTACTCAGAAAAATACACTATATTGCCAAAAGTATTGGCTCACCTGCCTTGACTCACATATGAACCTAAGTGGCATCACATTCCTAACCCATAGGGTTCAATCTGACTTCGGTCCAGCCTTTGCAGCTATAACAGCTTCAACTCTCCTGGGAAGGCTGTCCACAAGGTTTAGGAGTGTTTATGGGAATTTTTGACCATTCTTCCTGAAGTGCATTTGTGGTCACACACTGATGTTGGATGAGAAGGCCTGGCTCACAGTCTCCGCTCTAATTTATCTTATAAGGTGTTCTATCGGGTTGAGGTCAGGACTCAGTGCAGGCCAGTCATGTTCATCCACACCAGACTCTGTCATTCATGTCTTTATGGACCTGCTTTGTGCTCTGGTGCACAGTCATGTTGGAAGAGGAAGGAGCCAGCTCCAAACTGTTCCCACAAAGTTGGGAGTATGGAATTGTCCAAAATGTCTTGGTGTGCTGAAGCATGAAGAGTTCCTTTGACTGGAACTAAGGTGCCAAGCCCAGCTTCTGAAAAACACCCCCACACCATGATCCCTCCTCTACCAAACTTTACACTTGGCACAATGCAATCCAACAAGTACTGTTCTGGCAACTGCCAAACCCAGAATCATCCATCAGATTGTCAGATGAAGAAGCGTGATTCATCACTCCAGAGAACACGTCTCCACTGCTCTGAGTTTCTGTCATTCCCAGACACTTCCACATTCCTATAATACAGCTGACAGTTGACAGTGGAATATTTAGCAGCGAGGAAACTTCCCAACTGGATTTGTTGCACAGGTGGCATCCTATCACAGTTCCATGCTGGAACTTACTGAGCTCCTGAGAGTGACCCATTCTTTCACAAATGTTTGTAAAAGCAGTCTGCATGCCTAGGTGCTTGATTTTATACACCTTTGGCCATGTAAGTGACTGGAACACCTGATTCTGATTATTTAGATGAGTGAGTAAATACTTCTGGCAATATAGTGTATACATACATCCAAACCCAACATAAATCCCCCATTAGCATAGCACTAGCCCAACCTACAGTGCGATGCATCTACAGGTCGATCACCAATAACTTGACAGGCCAGACGGACAGTTCCATATACTCGCCACAGAAGTATTTCAGAAAATGTTCCAGAAGGCAGAACCTGTAAACCAACTGCAGTTGGTGATTGGATGATCGTTGTTCATCAAACTTATCACAGACCAATCAAGCCACAGTGTGATGTATCAGCTAGACCCCTGTTGTTAGCTGTTAGCTTAAACTACGTTTCAGTCCTTAGACTATCGTCTTACATTAAATTATACCACACAGATGAACCAGGTCAACGACAATTCCCACCAAGATCCCCCTTAACTTCTGAGGACAGCAGATTTCACAAAGTGTTGCTGAGTAACTAAAACTCAAGGCTACCATAGACTAATCAGCATCATCCACGGTGGTCTCTCCCCGTTTCCCAGCAGTGATCCCCAGCTTCCTGGCATCCCTGATTTGATCCTCCAAAACAAAAAGACATTATTCCCCGTAAGAACATTTTATAATAATTTCTTTGGTATTCTTTTAAAGAAAAATTAGAGTCCATTTATTATATATTGCTGCATCCACGGAGACCACTTCAGAAGCCGCAATTGTTTGCAAACTTGCAGCAGCTTCCCGCTGTAGTCACGTCTTCAGTTTCCGCCTCTCTTCCCTTTGCCATCAAGCTTTTGGCAGTGAAGTCGTAGGAAGTTGGAGATTGGTAAAATGGATCTTGTGTGATTTCAGAAAGTAAATCAAGAAGGTTCTTCTGAACTGCAAGGTTAAGTCACTAAAGAGTGGCAAGAAGACAAACTCTGTTTAGCAGTTGGAGATCTTGGAGTGGAGCCAGTCTCACGTTAAACAGCCAAAGCTTAGTTGAGCCCAGGCTCAAGGGTGAGCGAAAATGTTGTAAGCAAAAACATAGTCCATCTTAAATGTTATCACCCACCCACATCCTATCCACTGTCACAACTACCCTCACAGGCAACCATAAGTCCCCTACTTTTGCAGCTGTGATGTTTTCAAAACCCCAAATCTGATTCTTATATTTAATGTGTACAGGGAATGAGACAGAGGACTCAAAAGAGCTCTTTCCACTCCGAAGCTTCTTTATCTGACTAAACATCCGACTGAAATTTGGTTTGTCTGGAAACCCTCAGAGGCTGTCTGTCTGTCAATCTGCCTCTGTTTTTATCAGGGTCTGATGTCCAGACAGTCTGATGTCTTGTGCCAAATTGAAAGCTATAAACAGCATTCAAAACCCCATTGACCCTTATTTTGCTTTGAGATTTGCATGTAGCTTGAAGTTGATGAGTGCTTGAGCACAAAAAAAAATTCACATCTCCTATAAAGCACACTCATGTAAACAGAAATCTTGCTGGATCACCTCTACATGTGGACTCTGTCCAAACTAAGTAGGCAAGGCAGGTTTATTTGTATGTTTGTTTTGTTTAATGTTGTAAGCAGGCTGCTACTTCACTACAGAACATGAGCCACTTTGTAAAACAAACTCATCAAACATGTCAAAATTGGAGCAAAAAATATCCTTACTACAGAGATGTTTGTAGTGTTGATATTTGGTTTTTGTTTAATCAAAAATGAGGTCATGATCAGTTAAAACAGTCACTGAAGCTGTTAGCATCTATGCTAATCCCTGCCATCCCTGTTTGCTGTCATCTCACTTGTAGCTCCTACCTCTACTTAATCTTAAAGATTCTGATTGGGTTTTAAAGACCTACCCACCGACTGACTGGAGTGGGGGCTTAGACCTCCTGAAGGCAGTGACAGTCCCCTTGGTCTTGAAAGTGTTCAGCAGGAGGCAGGTCAAAGGCCCCGTTTACACAACAATGATGTCACCAGAAACTGTAACGGGAGACGATGTGAAACGATCTGTGTTCACACTGATCCGCTAGAACGACCGAAGGTGGCTTTGTGACTCAGGTCTGTATCCTTTTCATTCATCTACCAATCACAAAACACTGTAGATGGCCCTGAAGCGCATCGTCTATCAGTTTTCTGCGATTTGTCTAGGTAGAACTAATGTACTCACTAACCAATGTTTCCCACACGGACATAGAGTGTCACTCTGTGACCTGGAATAAAAACAGGTTGTCACAGGTGTCAATCACACACTCACACAATGCTGATTGGCTCACACAGTGAGACATCACCTCAAAAGTTCAAATATTTCAACTTTGGCAACAGAGCATGGCAACCTGCTCTGCGTCCAAAGCAAGGCCAGAGTTCCATCAGCAGCAACAAGAGCACTGCCCCCATATCTCCAATGATGAGACAAAGTTGCCCAGAATGCATCTGTCGCATCGTGTGAGATCTGGTCATGCGTGGTCGTGGCTGATTGTGGCTGTGCAGTGACTCTGCATGGAGAGAGGTAGCCAGGTCCCCAAAGTCGCATTCGGTGTGAACGTACCCTAACACTTTCTGGTGAATTGAAATTTTTCAGAGGCAACAGTGGTGAGTGGAGGCATATGGATGCAGGAGTTTTTCTCTCTACAGAGGAAGTTGGCTATTAATGGATGTGCCGCTCAACTATAAAACCATCAAAAATCAGTGTAGGAGCTGCTGTGTCTTCTTTGACAGCAGTAAATATCGAGTGAGTTGGCTCGTAACTTGTGCGCGGAAATGGCAGCTACAGAGCCATATATGTTTATTTATGTGTGATGTGTTGGTAAGTGCTGTGTATTGACGTGATGGGGTGGACACACTCTGCTGGCACTTGGGTGGCGGGTATGTCACTGTGGGTGTGTGCTCAGCAGTTACAAGTAATCCCACTCACCTGTAGTCTGGGCTGGCTTGTTAAGGAGGGGGGGTGAGTTGGGAGAGAAAGTTTCTGTTGACCGCTACAATAAGCCAACACCACATTAGCTATGCCTTTTGCACTTATTATTGAACGTTGTATTATATGTCAGTTGCACCTTGTTAGAAATTTATAATAAGCATTAGAAGTGAATGTGTGTTTGTGCGCGTCACTGGTAAACTCCAAAGCTTAGCCCCACGCGGCGTGTCGTTTTTTTTTTGTTAGATCACCAGTCAGCCGCAACAGTCAGGAAAATGTGACTGGGAGCCTATTTTTTCTTCTTCTTTGTTGTTTAATAGCAGTTGACAAACCAACTTAGTGAGCTACTGCCTCCAACTGGACCAGAGTGTAGAACAGGAGATCTGTGGATGTTCCTAGGTGCTCGCATCCTTTCTCTGAAAGAGTACTGCCTGTCATTGTTTTCCCTGAAAACGCTGATTCATGTTTACACGAAGATGGATATCAAAACATTTTCAAAACTTTTCACTCTGGACCCTGGTTTCAAAAGTTTGCAGATTCAGGAGCTTCAGGCGTCATTCTCGTGTAAACAGCAGCTGCAAACACCATGAAAGCTCTCAGTTTTTGGTTGTTTTTGTAGTGTAAACGGCATCTTAGTGCTCCATTCATTCAAGGCTCTTACCACGTCCCTGTACTCCTCTTGCTGCCCGTTCCAGATACACGCCACAATAGCAGCATATTCACAGTGCTTCTGAATGTGGCAGACCTGTACTTAAATCCACTGTATACAGGGCAAACAGGAACCATCTGAGGAGCACCGGTGTTGCTCACAGCTGTCATAGAAACACAGTTCCACTTTCTGACGGGTTTTCCTGACATTACTAGAACCTACATCTAGATCCTCTTCAGCATGTAGGCCTATCAATTTGTGTCTAAGAAAACTGAATGTTGGTGCAGTGGGGACTCAAAGTGTCAGAAACCGTTTTTTGTGTGTCTCATTTCCTGCTCTGGGTGCTCAAACAGGAAGTCGCTTTGTGATTAAGATGATGGGCTGAACAGGAAGTCACTGATTGCTGTCTGTCGTGTGATGACTGAGATTGATGTTGATGTTCTTCCTGTGCGGCTAATTAAAAACTTTTTAGTTACAAGCTGAGAGCACAACCAATGTGGAAAAACAGTTTTGATTTAAATTGCTATGAACCATGAGGAAAAGCACCATGACTGCCACGTTTGCATGAGAGCTTCAGTTCCCCTTTTAATTCAGAATAAAATTTAAATCCTCTTCAAAGAGATTAAAATGACCTTGTAAACCTAAATCCAAGTGAAAATAACCATTCGGGATGAAACTTAAAGGATAAGTTCGGTTTCTACAGCTTTCACATTGTTTATAGAATGAAGAAGAACAATATACTCACCCAGAAGGCTTTCCTGATCCAAACAGTGCTTTGGGAGATATTTAGATCCAAAATCAAGCAGCGGACATCCGTATAATGTTAGCGGACGGGGCAAGTGTAGCGCCGCTCCTAAAACTGCATTAATCGTCCAAAAACTCGATTAGTTTCACCAATATTTCATCATGGTCTGCTCGCGCTACTCCTCCACAACAGTCTGGTGTTTATTCTGATGTTAGATCCACACTGAATAATTCCTTGATCATGTATGCATTCATTCGGTTACCATTGATTCTGGTCGTTCTGCGTATGCTCATTCACTTGTCCCGTCACGATGACGCAGATATTCTGCGCTGACAGGAACAGCATGGCCACCTGAGGCAAGTGTTGGACAATTTATTAAATTAGAGCCTCAGAAGATTTTGAAATAATGAAAAGAGTGGATGGACGTAAGCACAAAAATGCAGACCTTTTTCAAGTTGTGTCCATGTTGGACGTTAAATATGTCTTGTAAACCTGTCCAATCAGAACCATTCCCAACCCAAACACCATAAGCAGACTTAAATGAAGGCAAATAAACGTGTTTTCCATTTAAACCTCAATTCGGAATTACTATTTCCATAAGAACAGGAAGGAGAACAAGTTAATTCCAAATTATTTAATTCTGAATACTTAGTTTTGAATTTAAAACAGCATGTAACTGTGGCCAGTGTTAATCAGACCTCCTGGCAGGGAACTATGTGTGCTTTATTAAAATTAAGTTTTTGGTGATATATGCTGTTTATTTTCTAGTTACAAACCCTGATTCCACTGAAGTTGGCACATTACAAAAGAACAAACAAATACAAATAAAATACAATGATTTGCTAGTCATTTTCGACCTATCAACGGACCCTAAAATCAATGAAACAAGGAGCGTTATCCTGTTTTTAACCCTTTAACTACCTGCTTAACTGTTTGGCAGAGATCAATAAATTCAGGAATATTTGTTTAAAAAAAAAAAAAAAGGTCATTGTTTGTTTCTGTCAGTGTTTTAGGATACAGAAAAAACTACAAACAAACCAAAAGAAAAGTTTTTTTTGTGTGTTAGATTTAAAGGTTTAAAAAGCCAAAAGCTGATATTAATATAAGTACTTTAAATACTTGACCATGTACTGATTTGAGCATGTATAAATATATGCAGTATATTAACTGTTATTTATTTAAAAGAAATGCTGTTTGTCAAACATAATTTTATCTATTTGAAGACATTTGTATTGCTTTTTTTTATCTACACACATTTTTAAATTATTTTTTTCCTCAAATAGTTGTGTTATTTTTATGTCTCACCTGTTTGCTTTTAAAACTTTTCAATCCAACACCAAGAAAATATCTGGTTTTTGGTTTGTTTGTTGTTTTCTCTGTTCCCCGGAGTGTTAAGGGAATCAAACAATGATTTGCTTTGTTCTGTTTTTTAACATATGAAATATCCCTAAATTTATTGATGCCCTCTGCCAAACAGTTGAGCTGGTAGTTAAAGGGTTAAAGCACAAACATTTTATTACTGCTATTTTCTTTACAGTGTTGATTGCTACTTAACATAAAATTCTAATAATACATTAAAGTAGGGCTGGGTTAAAAAAATTAATTTAATCAGGGTGCTGGTTTGGCGGAGTGGTTAGCACCCCATGTACTTGCTTCTGCCGGTCCAGGTACGAATCCCTCCTGTGACCAGTTTGCAGAGAGTCCTCCCCTACTTTCTCTCCCCCTTTCACAAGCCTATCCACTGTCTCTCTCCTATCAATAAAGGCACAAAATGCCCAAAAAATACATAAAAAAAATAAATAAATAAAAAAAATAATTTAATCGATTTTAGTCGATTTCCCTTTGAATGGTTCATAATCAATCCATAATTTCCAAAGATCGATCTTTTAACGTGGGTAGTTTTTTCTTCATTGGACTGTCCGAGAAGTAACCTGTGGTATCAACTAGTCTCGCGTTTAGTGCTGCTTTCCACTGAACAAGATCTGATGAGATGTTACTGCAAGCAGTCAAAAAACATGGCGTGAGCGAGTAGCACTACAGAGACAGCACCGGAGAGTTTAAAAGTTAGCGTTTGGACATATTTCAGATTAAACATGCATGAAAGAAAAGACAAGTTGGACAAAAAACAAGTACCTTGCAGAATATGCATTAAAGCATATCATTAACATGTGATTAATGTAACTGCTTTGGGCTCAGTTCTTAATGTAAAAACAGTTTTAACTAGAAAGCACTCGGAGAGCGCAGACCTCCGCCAGCACCACAGTCCTCAGCCATATTGTCATTTTGACCATAAATATTAGTCCTACCTTTATTTCATGTCAATATTTAGATTCCTTGACCATGAAACCATAACATTAGCAACTGGATTCATGATGATATCTGTTTTAGTTCAGTAGTTATTCACCAAAATCACATTTTTTGCCATGGCGGCCAGACGCTGCTCCGGATCAACACCAAAATCGAATCAGTTTTTCCTTTTCCCATGCTGAACATTTCCTGAAAATTTAATCCAAATCCGTCCATTACTTTTTGAGTTATTTTGTTCACAGCCGGACAGACAGACGGACAAACTCTCCCAAAAACATAGCCTCCTTGGCGGAGGTAATAATGTACCAGGTCAAAAGGTCATTTACAGCACTATTTTTATTGCGATAACCCAGACTGAACAAATATAGAATCTTGAATCGATTTGAGACCTTTCAATATCGAATCGAATCGATCAAAAAATCTGAATCGATACCCAGCCCTACAGTAAAGAGATTTAGAGTAGCTATTATAACAAAGTCAGTTCTTCAATATCTTGCGAAATATGATGCAAATGTCATTCTAGATTATTAAGATATATTTCTATTAAATACCTGCATTTGTTCATTGTGTTGTATTCATATCTTAGGTGAAGCACATTTAGTGGATTGTGTAATGTTTCCTTCGTGTTCACAGTTTGTTGATATATGGAAACGACTAACGCGCCTGGACCACAAGTACAGGCCAAATACCAACCAGGAGAAGAAGTCCGACTACTGTGGAGGTTTCATTTTCTACCTGTGCCCGAGCCCGGCCAACCCAGCTCTTCAGTCTGGGGATCTGTCCCTCCATACTCGGGTCACAATCAGCATACAAATTATTTGTACCTCAAACATGATTTTGACAAATTCAGTGTCATGGTGACCTGGGACAGCACGACATTCATCCTGACGCACAGCAGTGTAGGAGCAGACTGCAGGCAGCCGATGCATGAGGTACTTTGCATTGTCCTTTCATGGTGATGTAAATATTTCAAACATAAGGTTAAAGCACCTGCATGAAGGCATGGTCAGGTGTGTGGGTGTGTTATCAGTGGTTTTGAGGGAGTCAGGATGGCTCCAGGGTGACACACACACATGTTCCAGCTAATTAAAGTAATCTTACATTCACAAGTGATAGACTAATACATGCCCAAATTTAGAGACGTGTTTTTCTACCTTTTGGCTTCTATCTAGGTTGGTTTGATCTAAACTGAATGTCTGCCTTAGTGGCTGACTGCTAGTTACCAGGTCACGAATCCGAAGTATAAGCATGTAAACGTAATGTCTCCCCCCAGGCAGCGCCGTCGTATAGGGGGTAAAGGTGATGACGATTATAAGGGCCCACAGCCCTCTAGGGCCCACACACAGCCCCCAGTAGCTTCTATGACAAAATTGTTATACATACACTGAAATAATATATATTCATACGAATGAATCCGAATTAAAACAAAGCCACAAGGCATGCGATTTTCTAATTTTAATAATTTCAATAACCGCCTTTGCCCCTTCTTAAAGAATAGTTTGGTCCACACCAAGATGCGTTCTTCCTCAAGTGAGCGCGAGCGAGCTCCAGCAGGGTTAGGATGGCCCCCAAAAAACACAAGTCTGGACACCAAAAAAGAGTTG
The DNA here is from genome assembly GCA_036419115.1 of Scarus forsteni. Lineage (NCBI taxonomy): Eukaryota > Metazoa > Chordata > Actinopteri > Labriformes > Labridae > Scarus > Scarus forsteni. The sequence continues at coordinate 10,195,658 of JAZDUH010000084.1, read as the reverse complement.
AAAAGGAGGCCAGGAGTAGAAGCAGCAGAGCAGGGGCCCAGGACATCAAAAGCTTTTTTCTAAGAATGGTGAGAGTAAAACTACTGAAGGCGGCTGAAACACTGCCTACTTGTTCATTCATTTAATGTCTGCAACATCAGCTTACCTTTGAAGGGGCGCAGGCTGGAGCCCACGTCATCTGGCCGCGCTTCACTCTGGACAAGTCGCCAGTTCCTAATTACTACTAATTCGTTACTACTAATTCAGAGGCTACTGCAGTAATTGTGTGTTTCACCCATATTGTCGGACAGTGCTCCAGTATGCGCCCACTCAGAGGCTGCATTGAATTGTATCATGATGCATTCAGGTTCTGCTCAGTAATTATGAGCATCTGACGAAGGTCCATTACGTTACCATGATGTGTTCAATGTGTTGTAAATGTGTTATTAGTGGGACATTAGAGTAGTCTCAATACAAAAAAATGAATGTTCAAAGTTTTGTTGTTGTTGTTTGTTTTCATAGCAGCATAAAACGAAAGACAGCATAAGAGCTGACAGCAACAAAAAAAGACTATTTAGAATTTTGGACAGTTAACACTGAATTTTGAATTGTTTAAAAATATTTTTTCTCTGGGAAAGGGAAGCTGTCCACTTAGAACTATGGTACTAAGAAGCCCATTTAGATTTTTTCCCATGAATAGGTTAGTTAAGGTCCGCATCAGGTTTTCCATGAAACATAATATTTAATGTTTATTTAATGTAATATACACAATGGAACAATAAATCCTTATGCTCTGCTGCTCCAGAATCAGCGGCTACCTATTTTTTGAGTGGTTAATTGAAAGTTTATTTATCAGAGGTGTAATAGCATGTTGCAAATCAGTTAAATGAGAATAAGACAACCAATAATACATAATTTACATGATAATACTCTGACTTGTTAAGTCGCTACTTGTAAAAAAGGAAACAAATTGGGTGTTATTACACCAGGCACCGTCAAGAACACTGAAAAACAGGAAAATCGAAGGTTGTAATTCATGGGATAGAGGGGCCCACACCAATATTCTTTCAGAGGGCCCAGAATTCCTAGCAACTGCCCTGCCCCAGGTTACATAGAAGAACTCCTGCAACTGTAATCCGGAGCTCTTTCTGCTGCGGGACTGATTCATGCCTTTGTCCAATCTTGTCTAACTTGTCAGTCTGTCCTGTTCCAAAATGTTTTGAATGCGTCACTCCTTCTTACAGTAACACGTGGGTGTGTAGTAGGACATTGACAAATGCTGCATTTTAGTATTCGGCGAATACTTCCCAAAAGTCGACTATTAGTCGACCCCCCCCCCCCCCCCCCCATCAGGCCTCACGGCAACAACAGCAACAAGTGCTCAAGCAGAGACGCAGCATGTTACACGTGCATGAGCAGTTGTTGACGTGGAATCCACCTCGGAGCAGAACTGTTGGTGCGTTCCAGTTGTAGTCGGAGGTCGGAATTTCCCACTTCCGAGTAGGAAATTTCATCTGGAACGCCCTACTCGGAACTCGGGGAGACCTCGCCACCCCCGAGTTGACGATCAAAGATGGCAGCCCCCAGTGTGAACAGTTATTTAGCTCCTCTAATAATCAATTTATTTGCACTTCTGACTAGTGTGTGTTGCTCTAGATCAGCTGTATACATAGTATTGTTAGACTTATACTTACAAAAATGCTGCCATAGTGATAATCACATTCTTCATATGATATTTGTGAACAACAACGCAAGCATGCTAACAACAGCTAACAATAGCCTGGTCGATCGGCACGTTTTTTTTCCGACTTCAACTGGAACGCCGACAAGTCGGAGATGACGTCACTCCCATTTCCCAGCTCCCAGTTCCGAGGTAAATGGAACGCAGCATGTGATGTTACGAGTGTAGTAACCCAAGAACTACATTACCCAGCATGCAATATGGGTTGGGAGCATGCGCGGAAACCCACAGGTATGTTGTGGTGTGGATTTTGCGTTCTCAAGTAAATACACAAGCCTATCTACAATACGATGTGTAAACAGCGATCCATGTTTTGATGCCGACGCCAAGACAATACGGTGCCATCCTCGTGTGAGGAGGGCCTCAGTCTCTCAGCTGGCCTGTGAATGCCTCGGGATCCCCCGGGAGAGCTGGACGAGGTGGCCGGGGAGAGGAAAGTCTGGGCTTCCCTGCTTAGGCTGCTGCCCCCACGACTGAATTTTAAAATAACTTACAGTGTGACTTTAATTGCAAATTTACAGTAAATGTATGCTTCATCTGCATTACTTTCACAGCGCACACTGTAAAAGTACAGGGCCCTGTTGTAATGATGTACAGCAAAAGGTTGTTATTTCCCCAGTATTGTACTGTAATATCACAGTAATTGCTTTGTCATTGAAACTGTGAAGTTACAGTATACAGTTGTGCTTTTACAACAATGCATTGTAATATCACAGTTGTGAAATTACAGTAAATTGTTATGAGTACATTTCACAGTATAATGCTGTAAAAGTAATGCAAAACTTATCCAATAATTTATTGTGAATTCACAGCGAAAAATTTTACAGTGTATGGTTCCTCCACAATATGCTACAAATGAGGCCCCTTCACTAACAAGAAAGTACATTAGTGAAACTGTGGTGCTGATCTTCTATCAAAAAGCAATAAAATAATAATAGAGGAACCTGTTCAGCCCAAGACTGCTCCGTCCCAAGTGCAGGATCAACGGACCAAGAAACTCCTTTGTCCCTCAGGCCATCAGACTGTACAACTCCTCACCTGGCGGGATTAGGAGTTAACAGGAAGACAGGGGACAGGAAGGAGCTGTAGCCCACTGGTGGCCATATATTTTTATTTTAGTTTTATTTTAGTTTGGATCTATCTTTTTTATATATATACTTAAATGTTATACTAAACTGCTACTGGAATCCCAATGTCCCTGAGGGAGTTCTTCCAAGGGGATTAATAATCTATCTAATCTAATCTAATCTAATCTAATCTAATCTAATCTAATCTAACTAAAGTTCAAGTATTTGAAAAATAACCGCAGGAGGACATTTGACTGTGTAATATTCACTTTATTTGATCAGTGGATTGAACATACGTATATACATTGGAGGCAGCCTGAGCTTTAAACAGTACAGGTTAAAAAATGGAAGACTGACTAACTTGGACTCACAATCACACAGTTCACAAAAGCACGCTTACACTTCTTCAGCATCATTTTATATGGCAAAGAAACTTGATTAAATATTGATATTTACTGGATTACATCAGCAGCTATCTATTTTCATAAATACAAACCTTGCAGGTGCAACTGCGTTACAGAATGTGAGCCACTTTGTAAAACAAATTCACGTCAAAAAATGTCGAAAGTAGAGCGAATATATATCCTCCCCATAGGGAAGTTTGTTTTCATTTAATAAAGAAATGCAGTCCAAATATATTAAAACTGCTTCTGTTAGCATCTATGCTAATCTCTGTTGTACGTCTTGCTCATAGCGCTCACCTCTCCTTTCCCAAGCTGCTGTTAAGGTTAATAAATAACACCAGCAGAACCTTATGAAGGTCACTGGTTAGTTTAGTTTTGGAGTTTGGTTAGACATTCATATGATTATATTCAGGCACTAAATCAAGGCGTCACAGGTAAATTAAGAGAGTTTGGTCTGTTTGCATAAAAACAATGCTAGCTCTTTAGCTAACAATAAGTGCATGGCAATGCTTCACAATAAAGGCATCTTAAATTTGTTACGTTCAGTAAAGACACTTACGGTGCTCGTGAAGTGCAAAAGGAAAATACACCAGATGTTCTGGGCGGACAGTAATGTTACACACAGATAACACGTTATAACATTTTTGATTTTAGTTTACAGGAGATTTGAAGTCAAATCTTTTCAAGCCTTTATTTTTTACTTATTTATCATTAACTTTGTTTTTTAACACTATTGATGTGATTTTTGTTTTGTTATTCTAATCAGCCCTGTGTTTTAATTTGTCGTGTTTTTGTTTGTGTTTTTGAAGAGTATGGCGCTGTTTTTTATTTTGTTTGTTGTGTCTTTTGGTTCACTGATACATTTTTTTTTTTTGGTATTTCGACAATTCATTGTTTATTTGTTGTGATTTCTTTCAATTATTGTAACATTACATTTGCTGTTGTTTTCAAATTGTGTTGGTTCAGCGGTTGAAATGTACATTTTGTTTTTGTTGTGGAATTTACCTTTTGTGTTTCTTCATTTATATTGTTTGTGGTTTTTCCGAGTTGTCTTTTGAAAGATGACACACTTTATTTCTGTTTTTGATTTCTAATGTTTTTGATATCTTTACATTCTTTCGACATGTCATGTACTTTTGTTTTTGATGTTTTTGTTTAATTTGAATTGTTTTTTTGTCTTCTGAATTTTGTTTTTGTATCTTGTTTTGTTTAAAAGTTGTTACAAAAATTCACAATCTTTTTTTTTCATTTCTTATGCTTTCCTTTTTATTGTAAATTTGTTCTTCTCTCTTTATTGTTTTTGATCTGTAGTGTTTTACATTTCATGTTGGTTGACTTGCTTAGTGTTTTTCTGATTGAATTATCTCACCGAGGCTACTACACTGGCCCGTGGCCTTTTCATTTTTTGTCTCTATTTTAACCTCTTTAAGTGCAAAACACAGGCATAAAAATTCTTATATTTCATTTATGTAGTGCAAACATTTAAGGGCAGGATGAGGGTTTGGAAACATCTGTGGTCTTTGTCTTTCAGTTTCAGATGCAGCACAGGTTGAGGTTTATGACTGGTTAAAGACATGAGGCTAAAGATGTCAGTTATAAAAAGCTTCATGGTTTTAGTATCACAAACACAAAATGACTAACCCTCTACACTTAGAAGCTTCATTCATGCTGTAGCACCATGCAGGAGGCGTTCAGGGCCAAGGTGTTTAGAACACTGGATATTTATTCTTGTCTATTGTAACAGTCCTGAGTTTTGGAATAAAAGGTTTGCACATGCTCAGTTGGGTGGCCAAGATGTGTGGTGTAAATAAAGTGCTGCTTGGCCACGAGTAACAGAAGCAGAAGCAGACACTGGCATGTGACTGCACTTTGGTTACAGAGGCTGAGGTTTACCTGTCATAGAGCTCTGAACAGCTCTGACAGGCCTTCAGAGTCCCTCCGACTATGACTCTGTTTCCTTTGGGTTCAGTTTTAAGAGTCCGATTGGGACTTTTCCAACCCTCTCAGGCCTGGGTGGACTGACACTCACAAATTGGGCCGAATGTCTGCATAGTTCTTGACCACACCTGAGAACCTGATGATGCGGATCTCACGGTTCCTGGATTTGAAGTCCTGCCAAAGGTATTCAGGGGACAGGACTTTGCTGGGCTTGTTGATCCACATGTACCTAAGAAAAGAAATAGAGAATGAGTTACCATAAAACATCATAAAATGTAAAAACCAATCACAGCCAAAGTCACACATTTGCGTATCTTATGGCATGTGCACGACTGTACACGATTGGCTTGGTGTGATGACATGATACAGGAAGAAATGACTGTCTCTCCCCCAGACACACCCCGTAAACACATTGCCAGTAACTCTTCTACAGCACTTCTGGGGTGCTCATCCCGTTTCAATTGGGTACAATGATACAACGAGGATTCCATGAATTTCCATCCCGCTGACATGTCAGCCCCATTCGAGCCCAGTTTGAGTTTTGTAAGCCTCAATTGAGCCCCATTGCTTGTTTTATATGAATATATATAGGTTGCTGGTTCAATTCCCGTCTGTCAGGGCCTTTCTCTGTGGAGTTTGCATGTTCTCCTTGTGCATGAGTGCCCACACATGCACTCCAGCTTCCTCCAGAAGACCAAAAACATAGTATTTAGGTTCATTCGTGACTTAAGTATGAGTGTGAGCATTAATGTTGTCAGTCTCTCTGTGTGGCCCTGCAGTTGGCTAGTGATAGGGCATACCGCACTTCTCGCACAAAGACAGGAGATAAGCTCCAGCTTCCACGACCCCCAAAGAGATAAACAGTATAGATAATGGTTGAGTACATGTACAAACCCAAAACCAGTGAAGTTGGCACGTTGTGTAAATCGTAAATAAAAACAGAATACAATGATTTGCTAATCCCTTTCAACCTATATGCAATTGAATACACAGCAAAGACAAGATACTGAACGCTCGAACTGGTAAACTTTGTTATTTTTTGCAAATATTAGCTCATGTGGAATTTGATGCCTGCAACATGTTTCAAAAAAGCTGGCACAAGTGGCAAAAAAGACTGAGAAAGTTGAGGAATGCTCATCAAACACTTATTTGGAACATCCCACAGGTGAACAGGCTAATTGGGAACAGGTGGGTGCCATGATTGGGTATAAAAACAGCTTCCCTGAAATGCTCAGTCATTCACAAACAAGGATGGGGTGAGGGTCACCACTTTGTGAACAAATGTGTGAGCAAATTGTCCAACAGTTTAAGAACAACATTTCTCAACCAGCTATTGCAAGGAATTTAGGGATTTCATCATCTACGGTCGGTAGTATCATCAAAAGGTTCAGAGAATCTGGAGAAATTACTGCACGTAAGCAGCAAGGCCCAAAACCAACTTTGACTGCCCGTGACCTTCGATCCCTCAGGCGGTGCTGCATCAAAAACTGGCATCACTGTGTAAAGGATATCACCACATGGGCTCAGGAACACTTCAGAAAACCACTGTCAGTAACTACAGTTCGTCTACATCTGTAAGTGCAAGTTAAAACTCTATTATGCAAAGCCAAAGCCATTTATCAACAACACCCAGAAACACCGCTGGCTTCTCTGGGCCCGAGCTCATCTAAGATGGACTGATGCAAAGTGGAAAAGTGTTCTGTGGTCTGACCAGTCCACATTTCAAATTGTTTTTGGAAACTGTGGTCGTCGTGTCCTCCGGACCAAAGAGGAAAAGAACCAGCCGGACTGTTATAGGCACAAAGTTCAAAAGCCAGCATCTGTGATGGTATGGGGGTGTATTAGTGCCCAAGGCATGGGTAACTTACACATCTGTGAAGGCACCATTAATGCTGAAAGGTACATACAGGTTTTGGAGAAACATATGTTGCCATCCAAGCAACGTCTTTTTCATGGACGCCCCTGCTCATTTCAGTAAGACAATGCCAAGACACATTCTGCACGTGTTACAACAGCATGGCTTCGTAGTAAAAGAGTGCGGGTACTAGACTGGCCTGTCTGTAGTCCAGACCTGTCCCCCATTGAAAATGTGTGGCGCATTATGAGGTGTAAAATACAACAATGGAGACCCCGGACTGTTGAACTTGAGCTGTACATCAAGCAAGAATGGGAAAGAATTCCACCTGAAAAGCTTCAAAAATTGGTCTCCTCAGTTCCCAAACGTTTACTGAGTGTTGTTAAAAGGAAAGGCGATGTAACACAGTGGTAAAAATGCCCCTGTGACAACTTTTTTTCCAATGTGTTGCTGCCATTAAATTCTAAGTTGATGATTATTTGCAAAAGAAAATAAAGTTTCTCAGTTTGAACATTAAATATCTTGTCTTTGCAGTGGATTCAATTTAATATAAGTTGAAAAGGATTTGCAAATCATTGTATTTTTTTTATTTACGATTTACACAACGTGCCAACTTCACTGGTTTTGGGTTTGTATTTGTAAAGTGAAAGATCCAGTAGCTAACACCAAAGGTCAAGGTTTTTTAATGTGCTTCTCCTTACCTGTTTAGATGACTCTCCTCCTGCCAAACAGCCTCAATTCCTATTTTGGCATCAGCCTCAAAGTTCATGCGGCAGGTTTTGGTGAGCTGCTGGACTTCCTGAATATTGCCTCCAAATGCACCCCCACAGTAGTAAAAGTCCCCCTCCCCTTGTGCCACATGGGCTCTGGAATGAGGTCTGCGCTCATAGGGGAACTTACTGCGGGGATCCCAGTAGTACCCTGCACACAGGTACAAAGAAAATAAAATGTATTTGAATTTTTCATTTGCATTCAATATTAAAAACCCAGTGATTCAAGAAGAACTGATTCTTTGTTGACTGTTTGGTGCACATATTTTCAAGCAAACAGTGTCGGGTTCAATATTTAGTTGGATATCCTTTCCTGACCTGGGTGTATCACAGCTACCAGTCCGCCCAGGGACTCGGTTCCCCAGCGGCCCTTAAATTTGGAGTCCACATCAAGACAGAAGATGTAGTCTGTGCTGTTCCAAAGCTTCTCCTCAATCAGCTTCTGAATAAGCCCCATCCTGCGAGAGGTGATCTCCTGCCAGCGTTTGGAGCTGGGCACTGAGAGCACCGTCAGCTGGACCAGATGGAGAAAATTCCTTAGTGTAAAACCACAAAACATACACACAGTTTCAACCTCTCTCTTACCTGTCTACGGGAGGCCATCTTGACTTGTGGCACCTCATCCGGCCGGTCAGTGAAAACATACACCTGCACCCTGAAACCAACAAAGAAGTACTGCTCTGCTGTCTCCAGAAAGTTCTTCAGGAACCTGATGTACCTGTGTGGAGGATTTAACAGCTCTAATGTCAGACAGAATCGTATTCAGGGGAAGTTTTTGGAGCAGAGCTTCAGACATACTTTCCAACCGCGAATACGGTTACTGCTACACTGATGTCGTGTCGCTGGTAGATACTGTCGAGGAGAATCGGGTTGAAGGTTTCCTCCCAGACAACAGGAGCCAGCCAGGGCGTCACTGTTACAACGTCAGTGCGACTACAGTTAAAGAAACACACTGGTATCAATAACAAAACAACAATTAACCTCTTCAGCCCCAAATTACCAGATTTCAGGGATGCTTGCACACTCTCCAACAAAAACGTCATAAAAAGTGAACTGTTTTTCAAAATTCTTGCTTGAAAATGGCCATAAAACCTCTCTAATTTGGCTCTGCATCACTTTATAACAGTCCTTTGCAGAGATGATGTTGAAATATTTCATTATTCTGATTTCGATCTTCATTTACTCCGTCCCAGTAACACATAGACTGATAATTACACATCTGTACAAACCTCTCAAGTGTTACTTTTATTATCACACCTAAATAATTCAAATAGACCTTGTGGTTGCAGAGATAAACTCTTTTCTTTTTGAGTATGTTATTTTTGAGCAGAAGGCTTAAAAAAGGGCCTGGGGACAGGTTAAAGCAACTGTAAAGACACACCAAAGCACTCAGACTCACCCTTGGACGACGCTCGGCTGTTTGTACTGCAGACTGAAACACAAAAGGACTCATTAAAACTAGGCATGGACAATACTGGATTTATACCGATATTCGATATGTCGATTTTTTTAAAGGAGACATATCATGCTGATGCATGATTTAATACTTACATATAATATAATAAATTTGAAAACAAGACCTTACACCCCCTTAATTTTCAAAAAATGAGATACTGTATTTTTTCTGATATCCTAGAACGAGATTTGATGCCTCTGAAAATAGGTCATTGAGAGATGTCCGCGAGATTTCAAACGTCGTGACATCACGAGGTACCTTTCTTTTTATTGGAGTAATCTGATACAGCTCCCTAGCTCACACTCACTCATTACCAGCTCTGGCCTGTAGGGGGACTCAATCGCTGCTTTGAGCCTGCTGGAAAATACAGTAGAAGAAGAAGGACAGGCTGGCTCTACCCCCGATAGAACTGACCAATCAGAGCACAAAGGGCTGTGAGGACGCGAGGTTACTGTAGGTCATCCTGAGATCCTCGTGTTTCAACAAGAGCTTGATAATGGCCTAAAATGAGGATTTTGAGAACGCTATTGTGGGGCAATGAAGGAACTAAATGACTTGTACTGAGGGCAGAAATGCTTTACAGGCATCCTAGTCTGGCATAGTGAAAAGGAGAAACAAGCATGATATGTCCTCTTTAATTCATTATTGCCAATACCGATATTTCTGGTCAAGAGCTCAAGCTCTGTACGTAGCAAAAATGGACTTGTTTGTTTCAGTGTTACAGAAGATTTTTGCAAAGAACAGATGCAAAACAAGAAAAACAGCATTTAACCCTAGCAGAAATTGTACATTTTTTTAATATTCCTTCTGATATACAGCCGATATGTATGGCCAATATCTCGGCTGTAAATATATACAAAATTTCAATATAGTACATGTTTTACGAAGATGTTTTAATACTATTAACATGTTTTTGTTTGTTTTTTATGTTCTTCTTTTATGTTTACACAGGCTCTCCCTAAATATGGGTATAATGTAAATGTAACCGAATTGTTCTATTTTTTGATCATGTCTGCTGGGAGGGAGGGGGATTTATCTAAAGAGAGAGATAAAAAAAAAAGGGTGCTGCATCAAAGAAGAACAATGAACACCGGAGATGGACAATGAGAGAAGACTGAAATAAAGACTATGTCAAAGAAAAAGAACACAATAAGGAAGAAGTATGGAAAATAAGGATGTTGAGAGCAATTTGAAGTTTCCATAAGATCAAACAAAGTTAAAAATGAAAAGCTTTTATTTCTGTTCTGCAACATGGGGGTGATGTGAATATTTGAATGTCTGCATGGATGCAATACTCTGAAAAAAAAAAGAAAGAAATAAAAAAAATTCAATATCGAACATATATTCAAACAGATAACATCGTGCATCCTTACTTGTTAGTTTTCCTAAAAACAGATTTCCATGCATTGAGCAGGGTTAGCATGCACTTTAGCATAGCATCATAGCTGATCCAATCACATATCACTTACTGCTCGATATCCCAGAGCTTCTTAATTCTTTGGCAGCATTAGCAGAAGTAAAAAATGACAGGAAGCAAATACGAGCATCAGCAATAACCCCAGAGCTTAGCTTCTCTGCGTGTAGGGCTGGGTCATACACTTAAAAAAAAAAATCTCTGATTTGTTACACACAGAAGTCTGTTTTTTTTATATCTTTTTTTTTTTTGACCCTTCAAAGGTTAAAAAGGGGGTCCCATCTAGTACTAGCAAGTGTCAGAGCATAATTTATTTGAATTGTTTGTAATATTGAATTTTAATTATATTGTTTCATCCCTGTACAGATTTACTGTTATTGCTTTAAAAGACAGAGATGAAAATGATTCGTGCTTACTGGTAAGGGGCCACCAGGTGAAAAACATGGTTATGAAATATGACTTCAGATCTGCAAAGGACACACAAATGCATTAGAGCCAGCATCACAACATTACTTTACTTACCACATTTTCAATCTAGGTCTCAGATTTTATGGGAACAGATAAGAACAAATCATCAAATGATAAATAGTGTATAAATTTACACATATATTTACAAATATACATTAAGGTGACCAGGGATTTAGAGGGCGAGGATATGCACCTTTCTCTCTGTTTAAGGATCTTCTGATATGATATGAACCTTGCAACAAAAGTTTTAAGGTGGAGAAAAGACACAGTATTGCTTTTTTTAGACACTGTCTCATCAACCTGCAGTGGAGTTGATGGTGGACTAAAGTCTTAATGCAAACATGCTTGTAATGAAATCAGCATGCCCCGTTTGAATAATTACAGTCCTTAAAGGTGCAGTGTGTAGAAATCAGCATTTTAGAGACATCTAGTGTTCAGATTTTGGAATGAGCCCATCAGTGACTTCACGAAGCGACGAGTGCCAGAGAAGACCAAAAAGGATCGTGAACAGGGCATCGTTTACGACAGCTACCAGGTGAGGGTTTTTTCATTCATATTTGCAAGTCTTATTTTAATAGATTATCGATCAGTTAAGATGCCACATGCCATTCAGGTAGATTTCAGAACCGGCAGCCAGACTTGTATCCAAAAATCGTGTTTCCCTCTTTTTGTCCCCAAAACCCACCTGTAGACAACATGGCAGATCGTCATGTCAGCCTACATGAACATGGCCCGCAGTAATGTAAATATTTCAAAGCTTTTTCTCACTAAATTAAAATAAAACAAATGTTTTATGGGGATGATTGTACTCCTATTTTGACATACTTTACATACAAATATCAATCAATCAATCAAACTGTATTTATATAGCGCTTTTCATACAATGATAACTCAAAGTGCTTTACATAGAAAAAAATAAAAACATTCCCTCAAACCCACCTACCCACCCCTATTTTACATAAACTACCCACACGCATGGACATAAGGCTTTACTCATGCACTGATGCACTAACAGACACACACACACGCACACACATACACACACAGACTAAAATAGTGGCAAGAAAACTAAGAACAAGAACAAGAGGCTGAGTACAGATGAACCAGGATGAACTTCTACACACTGCACCTTTAAGAAACAAAACAGACAACTTACTGAAAAAACCTTGTGAGTGTGAGGACATAAAGACATAAGCTATTCTGACCAAAGTCATTCTTCAAACAAAGCTGTACATGTTTTTTTTTTAATGAAAACTAGTGTTTTAACATGGAATGATTTTGTGACTGATATCTGATGCTTTTGGAGAAACCCTCAAGTGGACGTTTGTGGTACTGCAGCTATTGCACTTCTGCACTAGACACATCACATTGCCATGCAGCTGGATCTGCCTGATCCAGTATTGATAATCAGGCAGACCTATCTTGCCAAGCTCCGAGGCAGAACAACTGAACTCAGTCTGTAGATGTACTGCCCAATCAGAGTCCTTTAAGGACGGAGAAATGGGAGCTACAAGCAAAACGACAGCAAAAAATCATCATGGCTAAGATTATGCTCCTCTTCAGGTTTTGCCCTCTCCAAACACTTCCTCTGGGCTGTTTCCCAGATGGACTTGTAAAATACATGTCCTACTTATTGAACCGTCTATCTGGTGTGTCGAGATTTTGTTTTTCCATATCCAAAATCAAAGTTTAGAAGAATCTTGTGATGCAATACATACTACGATACAATAAATAGGGCAATACATCAAAGCTTTCTCCACAATAAAGTTTTTTTTTTAAAATAAAACTAAGAACACACAATACTGTATGCCAAAATATACAGTTTCTTATCATTACTATATCTATAAATCATAATCCTGCAACATTTTAAAACACAATTGTTTGTCCCAGTGACAGAAATAATAGCAAAATATGTGATAAAAAGTTTTTAAAAAGTCTGAATATCTTCTGCCAGCAAGCATTCAGAAGCTGCATTATATTAAAAAACAAATGTCTTAAATTTCTGCATATTATCTGAATTAAAATATAATAATAACGTAAGAGCAAAATATCATAAATCAATCTGTTTGTCTAACACTCTCTGCAGTGTAACTCTGAGATGGCTTGACCTGGACATAAGGGCGGTGTCTGGATCTGGTTCTGTTGACTTACTAGCTGACCTCTTCTCTAAATACTGCAGCCGAAATCTTCACCAAACATAAACCTCAAGTGCTGACTTTGAAACAATCCTCACATCTGCAGCTCATGGAGGTCTGCTCAAGGTTGGCTCCAGCAAAAGTTTATAACAATCCTAATTTTTGTCAAAACGAGTTATCAGCATCAGTCCTAACTGTTACAATAAGCCACACAGGGGCAGACAGCTCTATCGCCTCTATTTCCCTTTTTGTAGTTGCAACGGTACGGTCACAGAACTCCCATCTGCCTTAACCATCGTATGACTCTTGGACATTTTTGTCCATTTCCAAAATCCAAAACCCCCTCACAGACAAGCCCCCTCCTCACCAGGTTTGATTTTTGGTGCAGGAGTGTCATTGTGGGTAAAATTTCCAAAGCCCAACTTTCAGTGTGAAAATCCATTATTTGACTACGTAATGCATTTTTAAAGGAGACATATCATGCTGATGCATGATTTAATACTTACATATAATATAATAAATTTGAAAACAAGACCTTACACCCACTTAATTTTCAAAAAATTAGATGTTGTATTTTTTCTGATATCCTAGAACGAGATTTGATGCCTCTGAAAATAGGTCATTGCGAGATGTCCGCGAGATTTCAAACGTCGTGACGACACGAGGTACCTTTCTTTTTATTGGAGTAATCTGATAAAACACTTCCTCCTCTGTGATGTCCGTTAGCCAAAAAAACCCTCACCGAGGAACACATCCACCAGCAGGGGTATATAGATCCCTAGCTCACACTCACTCATTACCAGCTCTGGCCTGTAGGGGACTCAATACGCGGTCGCTGCTTTGAGCCTGCTGGAAAATACAGTAGAAGAAGAAGGACAGGCTGGCTCAGCCCCCGATAGAACTGACCAATCAGAGCTCAAAGGGCTGTGACGTTGCGAGGCAACTTTAGGTCATCCTCAGATCCGAGTGTTTCAACGAGAGCTTCATAATGGCCTAAAATGAGGATTTTGAGAACGCAATTGTGGGGCAATGAAGGAACTAAATGACTTGTACTGAGGGCAGAAATGCTTTACAGGCATCCTAGTCTGGCATAGTGAAAAGGAGAAACAAGCATGATATGTCCTCTTTAACCTGTCCATGACCCTTTGTGGACACTATTTTTAGACACTATCTACAAAATGGACATTTTTGTCCACCTGAAGGGTCATGGATGGGAGAAAAATGCATTACACTTTCAAATGATGGGCTTTCACACTGAAACTTGGCATCCTCAAATTTAACCCAAATTACCCCTGCTTGCCAAAAATCACGCCCCTGTAACCTTTTACTGGACACTTTCTAGAAATGGACAAAAATGTCCACTTGAAGGGTCATGTGTGTGACTTTTTTGAAGGGTCACTCAAGGGTTAAAGAGGTACTATCAGAGTCTTTTCTGTGTGAAAAAAGCAGGTAGAAAGCAAACCCTGTGGAGTTGAGCCAAGCTGAGCAGGCAAAAAGAAAAGCACCAACGCTGAAACAGAGAGTCTTACTTTCCATCAGCAGTTTGATGTTCCTCCTCAAAGGACACGAAAACCCTGCAAAACAGGACACAGAATAATTAACAGAAATCAATTAAAGAACTACAGCTGTTCTTATCCATACTAATTAGAACTCAAATCACCAATGAACTATAATAAAATATCAGGCTTTCCTATCTAAGCCTTTAGAATACTGAAAATAATGATTGTTTCTCTTTTTTTTCGTTTTAAAACATGCCACATTTGTGACAAAAACCTGATAAGGTTTAAAAAGGTTAAAAAATCTTTCAAAATCAAACATATCTGATGTGTATAGTTATGACTGATGTTGATTAAAAATCACGCCTAAAATAAGTTGAAAAATAATATCAATGCAAAATAATTTCATAACGGTTACCTTATGAAAAGCACATTTTGTACTGAGTGGTATGAGTGTAAGTATTTGACACTGTACAAAAATAATGATATTGCCTATAAATCAGTGTTTTTGCTAATTGTTAACATGTGTGCAGGTGTGCTTTTATTTCTCTTAATGTAAAAAAAACAAGGTGGCATCATAAAAAAATGCCATACAAAGGGTTAAAAATCTTTCAAAATCACAAATATGATGAGCATGATAAGAACTGATGTTAGTTTAAAATAAAACTTAAAAGTTGAAAATAAAATCAATGTGTAATATTTTTATAGACAACTTATGGAAAGAAACGTTTTTGTACTGAGGGGTATGAATGTGAGTATTTGGCACTGCAGAAAAAGAAAAAGCATGAATTGTTGCTGATTATTGATATATCTCAAGTTGGATATATTAATTACACACCCCCACCTCCCAAAAAAAAGTTGTATTTAGAATAATGAAAATAATTAATTAAAGTGATATTCCGGGATGGAACAACTTGGGTCCTATCACAAGGTTTAGGGCAGAAATTACCCCTACAGCAGTGTTTCTGTGCAGCAGAAGCCCAGAGCATCCGCACTAAACTCCCCCTCCCTGCTCCGGTCCTGCTCGTCTGCCGATCCCTCTGCACTCAGACGGGGCCATATTTTACTTGACCAAAAACACACATTAACGGACTCCCACCGAAAAAATCTGATATCGGTCTGCATTCACGCTTTATTTAGAGAATTTTCAGCTTTCACACAAAAACACTGCTAAATAAGGCTCTAGTTCTCACAGCGTTAATGTGTGTTTTTGTGTTTGTATTACCTTAGGGATGGAGAAATGTAGCAGTACAGCACTCTGTGGATTCAAACAGAGAAATAAAATAAAACCTAAAGCCATCATTTGAGTATCTTCTTTAGCTACAAACACATCGAGCATTTTTCATTGTGGGAGTGTAGCAAACAAGTTTGAGGTTTTCCTCCCAAATAAAATAATCCAACAGTACTTTTGATAAGTTTATAAACACTTTTTTAGACCTTTTTTAATTTTGGCTAAAGTAAAATCTTAAAATTCAGAGTCATAATTTTGATAAAAAACATAAAATGACAATTGTGAAACCACAAAAACAGATTAAAAAAACAAAAACCTTAAATAAAAAAAAGATGACACAATGGAAAATGAAAAAGACAACTTTAAAGGAAAATATACAACAAAACTTCAAAGGTTATACAATAAAGTAAAATATCACTCCAGCATATTGAAAAACATGAAAACATTAAAACAACACTGTAACAAACTCAAAACAAGAACAAAACAGAAACACTGCCAACCTTTAAATTTAAAAAACAAAAAATACCCGCACACCCCTTCCAAAAAAGGGGCCCAACAAAAAATGGCATTTACAAAACCACAAAACAAATTATAAAAAAAAACAACTTAAATAAAAAAAACAGAAGACACAATGGAAAATAAAAAACACAACTTTAAAACGAAATACACAACAAAACTTCAAAAGAAGATTGCACAATAAAGTAAAATATCACTCTAGCATATTGAAAAACACAAAAACATTAAAACAACACTGTAACAAAGGCAAAACAAGAACAAAACAGAAACACTGCCAACCTTTAAATTTAAAAAACAAAAAATACCCCCACATCCCTCCCAAAAATAAAGGCCCAACAAAAAATGGCATTTACAAAACCACAAAACAAATTATAAAAAAAACAACTAAAATAAAAAAAAAACAGAAGACACAATGGAAAATAAAAAACACAACTTTAAAACGAAATACACAACAAAACTTCAAAAGCAGATTGCACAATAAAGTAAAATATCACTCTAGCATATTGAAAAACACAAAAACATTAAAACAACACTGTGACAAAGTCAAAACAAGAACAAAACAGAAAAAATGACAATCTTTAATTTCAAAAAACAAAAAATACCCCCACACCCCTTCCAAAACTAAAGGCCCATCAAAAAATGGCATTTACAAAACCACAAAACAAATTATAAAAAAAACAACTAAAATAAAAAAAAACAGAAGACACAATGGAAAATAAAAAACACAACTTTAAAACAAAATACACAACAAAACTTCAAAAGAAGATTGCACAATAAAGTAAAATATCACTCTAGCATATTGAAAAACACAAAAACATGAAAACAACACTGTAACAAACTCAAAACAAGAACAAACCAGAAATACTGCTAACCTTCAAATTTAAAAAACAAAAAATACCCCCACACCCCTCCCAAAAATTAAAGGCCCAACTTAAAATTTGCAAACGTAAAATCTTATTGAAATAACAACAAAAGCAACAACATTTTATTTCATTTTAATTATTTATGATATTGCTATTTTTTTATATTTTTGGTGTGTTCTCAGTTAGCTGTGGGGGTATTTATAGTGTTTGAATTCATTGTTGCTTTATTCAATTTTGTTGTGTTTTTTGTTGGTCATGTCTGGTTTGTTGGGTTACTTTGTAGGTTTTTTAGATCTAGAGCTTGTTGATTTGCAGTTGGGCTTATTTATTTGGTTTTGATCTGTTGAGACTTTCTCCTTTGAGTTCTTTAATTCTGTATAATTTATCATGTTTTCTTTGTGTGCTTTGTGTATCAGATTGTGGGTTTTTTATGTTTATGACAGTTTTCTTGTGTTTTGTATGATATCGTGCTTTAAATCTGGTATCCTTTGGGGTTGATGTGTTCAGTAATTGTTGGGTTCGTTCATCTGTTGTCTTCTTTTTTTTCTTTGTGTATTTGGATTTGTATTTTCTTCTTTTTGTTTTGTGTGCTTTTTGCCTTGTTGTGCTTTCTTTGATGTTATGTGGTGGCTGTTTGTTATTGTGTTTTTGTCAGTTTTTTTTTTTTTTTTCCCTGTCTAGTGGTGTTTTTACTCTAGGGCCACAAAAACAGACGTTAAAGAAGACAAACATCTGATTTAAAGGTAAATGACGTGTATTTTCTTCAAAACAATAAGAAAAAAGCATATCGAAACATGTTAATTTTTAACAGTAAACCAAACTTCCTCTCTATTTTTTCAAGAGCTAACAAACTGCAAACAGACAGAAAATGATGAAGAACATTGAACAAGAAGGTAACCATTTATTATTATTATTACAATTATTAATATTTTATAAGTATTGTAAGTATATATGTACTCACACCAGCAGCAGCAGAGCAAACAGCAGAATCACAATCACAAATCTTCGTTTTGGATCGAACATCTTATCATCTGCATGAGACCAGGACAAGCCCTGACTCGATTAGGCCTCAAAATTCAGATCAGGTAAAAAGAGGATCTGGATCAGACTAGTCCGCATCAGCTCATGTTCAGGTTGTAATGCATGACTCTGTAGAGGAGACTTCATGCCAGAAATGAAACGAGGCAGGTTCAGGGAGGAGCTCTGTCTATAGAGAGGAGAAAGGGAGGTTATGTGTTAGCATGACCACCGCTCAGCATGACTTTGACCAACACACATGATCATTTCAGATGCTGAGCACCTCTGCACCAACATCATCAATGCATGAGAAACAACCCCATTTTGAATCAGGTGGGTCCAGTGAAGCCGATTCAGGCCCTGTCCACACAGAGATGTAAATGTTTTCATTTTTAAAACATTCTCTATAAATACAGCATTGTTTCAAGAAATGTGTACATCCACATAAAAACACTGAAAATGCTGTAGAATATAAGCCAGACTGGTAAGAAGTAAAGTAACACTGCCGCAGATATACACTAAAACCAGAGAAGACCAGGGGAATGCACATACACATGTGGACAAAAATGTTGGTACTCTTCAGTTTAAGACAGAAAAACCCACAATGATCTCTGAAATAACTTGAAACTGACAAAAGTAGTAATACATACAAATTTACTGAAAATCAACTCATGAAAATCAGATATTGCTTGTGAATTGTGGCTTGATAGAATAATCTTAAAAAACTCATTCATGAAACTGGCCTGGACAAAAATGATGGTAACCTTAACTTAATATTTTGTTGCACAACTTTTTGAAGCAATCTCTTCAACAAGGCCATTTCTGTAACTCTCAATGAGACTTCTGCACCTGTCCACAGGTTCTTTTTGGCCCACTCCTCGTGAGCAAACTGCTCCAGCTGTCTCAGGTTTGAAGGCTGTTTTCTCCAGACTGCACGTTTCAGCTCCTTACACAAATGTTAAATATAGGATTTCGATCAGGGCTCATAGAAGGCCACTTCAGAATAGTCCAAAGTTTAATCATTTACCATTCTTGGATGTTTTAAGATGCATGTTTTGGATCATTATCCTGTTAGAGGATCCATGACCTGAAGCTGAGACTATGGCCAAAAAGTCATATATTAGCATGTCGATTTTTAAATCTGAGCCCAGAGAAAAATGCTCATAAGTCCGTTTTTAAGGCAAATATGACCAAACCGTCTGCACCAGCGTATTCTCCTGCCTGAAAATGTCCCAAAGTCACTTTTGAGCAAATTTTTTCGCAGGCCCCGAAACGAGCAAAAAGTCATATGTTAGCATGTCGATTTTGAACTCTGAGCCCAGATAAAAATTCTCAGAAGTCCGGTTTTAAGGCTAATATGACCAAACCGTCTGCACCAGCATGTTCCCCTGCCTTAAAAGGTCCCAAAAAGTCACATTTGAGCATGTTTTTTTTAACCCCGAAACGGGCAAAAAGTCATTTGTGAGCATGTCGATTTTGAAATCTGACTAATCATTATTATTCATTATTAACTGTATTAGTTGCAAAAACATCCATGATTGTTAGCATTAACATGAGCCTGTTTTTATTTCTCTGAATCCATATAAAGCACTTTGACCTGCAATTTAAGAGCATATTTTTTTTCTGAGTCCTCAGAAAAAACATCATAGGTTAGCCTTAGTGTTTTAAGCGGCCCTGACCTCAGAGAAAATGGCTCAGAAGTCCATTTTAAAGCCAAATATCACAAATCTGACTGCACCAGCGTGTTTTCAGCCCCTTTTACACCCTAAGAATCTTGTTTCAGGAGATTTTTTTTCGGAGTCTGAAATGGAAAAAATCGCCATAGGTTAGCCTTAGTGTTTTAAGCTGCCCTCAGTTGAGAGAAAATGGCTCATAAGTCCATTATGAAGCAAAATATGACAAATCTGACTGCACCAGCATGTTTTTCGGCACCTTTTACAGCTTGAGAGTCATGTTTCAGCAGATTTTTTTTCGGAGTCTGAAATGGAAAATTCGCCATAGGTTAGCCTTAGTGTTTTTAGCGGCCCTGACCTCAAAGAAAATGGCTCATAAGTCCATTTTAAAGCCAAATCTGACAAATCTGACTGCACCAGCGTGTTTTTTGGCACCTTTAACACCTTGAGAGTCATGTTTCAGCAAATTTTTTTTTCGGAGTCTGAAATGGAAAAATCGCCATAGGTTAGCCTTAGTGTTTTTAGCAGCCCTGACCTCAGAGAAAATGGCTCATAAGTCCATTTTGAAGCAAAATATCACAAATCTGACTGCACCAGCATGTTTTTTGGCACCTTTTAAACCCTAAGAGTCATGTTTCAGCATATTTTTTTTCGGAGTCTGAAACGGAAAAAATTCCATAGGTTAGCCTTAGTGTTTTTAGCAGCCCATACCTCAGAGAAAATTGCTCAGAAGTCCATTTTGAAGCAAAATATGACAAATCTGACTGCACCAGCATGTTTTTCGGCACGTTTTACACCCTTAGAGTCATATTTCAGCATATTTTTTTTGAGGTCTGAAATGGAAAAATCGCCATTGGTTAGCCTTAGTGTTTTTAGCAGCCCTGACCTCAGAGAAAATGGCTCAGAAGTCCATTTTGAAGCAAAATATCACAAATCTGACTGCACCAGCGTGTTTTTCCGCCCCTTTTACACCCTGAAAGTCATGTTTCAGCATATTTTTTTTCGGAGTTGAAACAGAAAAAACTTCATAGGTTAGCCTTAGTGTTTTTAGCAGCCCATACCTCAGAGAAAATGGCTCATAAGTCCATTTTGAAGCAAAATATGACAAATCTGACTGCACCAGCGTGTTTTTAGGCACCTTTTAAACCCTAAGAGTCATGTTTCAGCATATTTTTTTTCGGAGTCTGAAACGGAAAAAATTCCATAGGTTAGCCTTAGTGTTTTTAGCAGCCCATACCTCAGAGAAAATGGCTCAGAAGTCCATTTTGAAGCAAAATATGACAAATCTGACTGCACCAGCGTGTTTTTAGGCCCCTTTTACACCCTTAGAGTCATGTTTCAGCATATTTTTTTTCGGAGTCTGAAATGGAAAAAACGCCATAGGTTAGCCTTAGTGTTTTAAGCTGCCTCAGTTGAGAGAAATTGGCTCATAAGTCCATTATGAAGCAAAATATGACAAACCTGACTGCACCAGCATGTTTTTCAGCCCCTTTTACACCCTTAGAATCATGTTTCAGCATATTTTTTTTCGGAGTCTGAAACGGAAAAAACGCCATAGGTTAGCCTTAGTGTTTTAAGCAGCCCTCAGTTGAGAGAAAATGGCTCATAAGTCCATTATGAAGCAAAATATGACAAATCTGACTGCACCAGCATGTTTTTCAGCCCCTTTTACACCCTAAGAATCATGTTTCAGCATATTGTTTTTCGGAGTCTGAAACAGAAAAAACGCCATAGGTTAGCCTTAGTGTTTTAAGAAGCCCTCAGTTGAGAGGAAATGGCTCATAAGTCCATTTTGAAGCAAAATATCACAAATCTGACTGCACCAGCATGTTTTTTGGCACCTTTTAAACCCTAAGAGTCATGTTTCAGCATATTTTTTTTGAGGTCTGAAATGGAAAATTCGCCATAGGTTCGTCTTAGTGTTTTTAGCGGCCCTGACCTCAGAGAAAATGGCTCAGAAGTCCATTTTGAAGCAAAATATCACAAATCTGACAGCACCAGCATGTTTTTCAGCACCTTTTACACCCTTAGAGTCATGTTTCAGCATATTTTTTTTCGAGGTCTGAAATGGAAAAATCGCCATAGGTTAGCCTTAGTGTTTTTTAGCAGCCCTGACCTCAGAGAACATGGCTCAGAAGTCCATTTTGAAGCAAAATATGACAAATCTGACTGCACCAGCATGTTTTTCCGCCCCTTTCATACCCTGAAAGTCATGTTTCAGCAGATTTTTTTTCGGAGTCGAAACAGAAAAAACTTCATATGTTAGCCTTAGTGTTTTTAGCAGCCCTGACCTCAGAGAAAATGGCTCAGAAGTCCATTTTGAAGCAAAATATCACAAATCTGACTGCACCAGCATGTTTTTAGGCCCCTTTTAAACCCTAAGAGTCATGTTTCAGCATATTGTTTTTCGGAGTCTGAAACGGAAAAAATTCCATAGGTTAGCCTTAGTGTTTTTAGAGGCCCTGACCTCAGAGAAAATGGCTCAGAAGTCCATTTTGAAGAAAAATATCACAAATCTGACTGCACCAGCGTGTTTTTTGGCACCTTTTACACCCTAAGAGTCATGTTTCAGTATATTTTTTTTCGGAGTCTGAAACGGAAAAAACGCCATAGGTTAGCCTTAGTGTTTTTAGAGGCCCTGACCTCAGAGAAAATGGCTCAGAAGTCCATTTTGAAGCAAAATATCACAAATCTGACTGCACCAGCGTGTTTTTCGGCACCTTTAACACCTTGAGAGTCATGTTTCAGCAAATTTTTTTTTCGGGGTCTGAAATGGAAAAATCGCCATAGGTTAGCCTTAGTGTTTTTAGCAGCCCTGACCTCAGAGAAAATGGCTCATAAGTCCATTATGAAGCAAAATATGACAAATCTGACTGCACCAGCGTGTTTTTTGGCACCTTTTACACCTTGAGAGTCATGTTTCAGCATATTTTTTTTGAGGTCTGAAATGGAAAATTCGCCATAGGTTAGCCTTAGTGTTTTTAGCGGCCCTGACCTCAGAGAAAATGGCTCAGAAGTCCATTTTGAAGCAAAATATCACAAATCTGACAGCACCAGCATGTTTTTCAGCACCTTTTACACCCTAAGAGTCATGTTTCAGCATATTTTTTTTCGAGGTCTGAAATGGAAAAATCGCCATAGGTTAGCCTTAGTGTTTTTTAGCAGCCCTGACCTCAGAGAACATGGCTCAGAAGTCCATTTTGAAGCAAAATATGACAAATCTGACTGCACCAGCGTGTTTTACCGCCCCTTTTATACCCTGAAAGTCATGTTTCAGCAGATTTTTTTCGGAGTCGAAACAGAAAAAACTTCATATGTTAGCCTTAGTGTTTTTAGCAGCCCTGACCTCAGAGAAAATGGCTCATAAGTCCATTTTGAAGCAAAATATCACAAATCTGACTGCACCAGCGTGTTTTTAGGCCCCTTTTAAACCCTAAGAGTCATGTTTCAGCATATTGTTTTTCGGAGTCTGAAACGGAAAAAATTCCATAGGTTAGCCTTAGTGTTTTTAGAGGCCCTGACCTCAGAGAAAATGGCTCAGAAGTCCATTTTGAAGCAAATATCACAAATCTGACTGCACCAGCGTGTTTTTAGGCACCTTTTACACCCTAAGAGTCATGTTTCAGTATATTTTTTTTCGGAGTCTGAAACGGAAAAAACGCCATAGGTTAGCCTTAGTGTTTTTAGAGGCCCTGACCTCAGAGAAAATGGCTCAGAAGTCCATTTTGAAGCAAAATATCACAAATCTGACTGCACCAGCGTGTTTTTTGGCACCTTTTACACCCTAAGAGTCATGTTTCAGTATATTTTTTTTCGGAGTCTGAAACGGAAAAAACGCCATAGGTTAGCCTTAGTGTTTTTAGAGGCCCTGACCTCAGAGAAAATGGCTCAGAAGTCCATTTTGAAGCAAAATATCACAAATCTGACTGCACCAGCGTGTTTTTCCGCCACTTTTACACACTGAAAGTCATGTTTCAGCATATTTTTTTTCGGAGTTGAAACAGAAAAAACTTCATAGGTTAGCCTTAGTGTTTTTAGCGGCCCTGACCTCAGAGAAAATGGCTCAGAAGTCCATTTTGAAGCAAAATATCACAAATCTGACTGCACCAGCGTGTTTTTCGGCACCTTTAACACCTTGAGAGTCATGTTTCAGCATATTTTTTTCGGGGTCTGAAATGGAAAAATCGCCACAGGTTAGCCTTAGTGTTTTTGGCAGCCCTGACCTCATAGAAAATGGCTCATAAGTCCATTATGAAGCAAAATATGACAAATCTGACTGCACCAGCGTGTTTTTAGGCACCTTTTACACCCTAATAGTCATGTTTCAGCATATTTTTTTTGAGGTCTGAAATGGAAAATTCGCCATAGGTTAGCCTTAGTGTTTTTAGCGGCCCTGACCTCAGAGAAAATGGCTCAGAAGTCCATTTTGAAGCAAAATATCACAAATCTGACAGCACCAGCATGTTTTTCAGCACCTTTTACACCCTAAGAGTCATGTTTCAGCATATTTTTTTTCGAGGTCTGAAATGGAAAAATCGCCATAGGTTAGCCTTAGTGGTTTTAGAGGCCCTGACCTCAGAGAAAATGGCTCAGAAGTGCATTTTGAAGCAAATATCACAAATCTGACTGCACCAGCGTGTTTTTCCGCCCCTTTTACACCCTGAAAGTCATGTTTCAGCATATTTTTTTTCGGAGTCGAAACAGAAAAAACTTCATAGGTTAGCCTTAGTGTTTTTAGCAGCCCTGACCTCAGAGAAAATGGCTCAGAAGTCCATTTTGAAGCAAAATATCACAAATCTGACTGCACCAGCGTGTTTTTAGGCCCCTTTTAAACCCTAAGAGTCATGTTTCAGCATATTGTTTTTCGGAGTCTGAAACGGAAAAAATTCCATAGGTTAGCCTTAGTGTTTTTAGCAGCCCTGACCTCAGAGAAAATGGCTCAGAAGTCCATTTTGAAGCAAAATATGACAAATCTGACTGCACCAGCGTGTTTTTTGGCACCTTTTACACCCTAAGAGTCATGTTTCAGTATATTTTTTTTCGGAGTCTGAAACGGAAAAAACGCCATAGGTTAGCCTTAGTGTTTTTAGCGGCCCTGACCTCAGAGAAAATGGCTCAGAAGTCCATTTTGAAGCAAAATATCACAAATCTGACTGCACCAGCGTGTTTTTTGGCACCTTTTACACCCTAAGAGTCATGTTTCAGCATATTTTTTTTCGAGGTCTGAAATGGAAAAATCGCCATAGGTAAGCCTTAGTGTTTTTTGGCAGCCCTGACCTCAGAGAACATGGCTCAGAAGTCCATTTTGAAGCAAAATATGACAAATCTGACTGCACCAGCGTGTTTTTCCGCCCCTTTTATACCCTGAAAGTCATGTTTCAGCATATTATTTTTTGGAGTCGAAACAGAAAAAACTTCATAGGTTAGCCTTAGTGTTTTTAGCAGCCCTGACCTCAGAGAAAATGGCTCAGAAGTCCATTTTGAAGCAAAATATCACAAATCTGACTGCACCAGCGTGTTTTTAGGCCCCTTTTAAACCCTAAGAGTCATGTTTT
The DNA here is from genome assembly GCA_036419115.1 of Scarus forsteni. Lineage (NCBI taxonomy): Eukaryota > Metazoa > Chordata > Actinopteri > Labriformes > Labridae > Scarus > Scarus forsteni. Next base: position 10,170,080 of record JAZDUH010000084.1, on the reverse strand, counting down.
AGCATATTGTTTTTCGGAGTCTGAAACGGAAAAAATTCCATAGGTTAGCCTTAGTGTTTTTAGCAGCCCTGACCTCAGAGAAAATGGCTCAGAAGTCCATTTTGAAGCAAAATATCACAAATCTGACTGCACCAGCGTGTTTTTCCGCCACTTTTACACACCGAAAGTCATGTTTCAGCATATTTTTTTTGAGGTCTGAAATGGAAAATTCGCCATAGGTTAGCCTTAGTGTTTTTAGCGGCCCTGACCTCAGAGAAAATGGCTCAGAAATCCATTTTGAAGCAAAATATCACAAATCTGACAGCACCAGCATGTTTTTCAGCACCTTTTACACCCTAAGAGTCATGTTTCAGCATATTTTTTTTCGAGGTCTGAAATGGAAAAATCGCCATAGGTTAGCCTTAGTGTTTTTTAGCAGCCCTGACCTCAGAGAACATGGCTCAGAAGTCCATTTTGAAGCAAAATATCACAAATCTGACTGCACCAGCGTGTTTTTCCGCCCCTTTTATACCCTGAAAGTCATGTTTCAGCATATTTTTTTTCGGAGTCGAAACAGAAAAAACTTCATAGGTTAGCGTTAGTGTTTTTAGCAGCCCTGACCTCAGAGAAAATGGCTCAGAAGTCCATTTTGAAGCAAAATATCACAAATCTGACTGCACCAGCGTGTTTTTCCGCCCCTTTTACACCCTGAAAGTCATGTTTCAGCATATTTTTTTTGCAGTCAAAACAAAAAAAACTTCATATGTTAGCCTTAGTGTTTTTAGCAGCCCTGACCTCAGAGAAAATGGCTCATAAGTCCATTTTGAAGCAAAATATCACAAATCTGACTGCACCAGCGTGTTTTTAGGCCCCTTTTAAACCCTAAGAGTCATGTTTTAGCATATTGTTTTTCGGAGTCTGAAACGGAAAAAATTCCATAGGTTAGCCTTAGTGTTTTTAGCAGCCCTTACCTCAGAGAAAATGGCTCAGAAGTCCACTTTGAAGCAAAATATGACAAATCTGACTGCACCAGCGTGTTTTTTGGCACCTTTTACACCCTAAGAGTCATGTTTCAGTATATTTTTTTTCGGAGTCTGAAACAGAAAAAACTTCATAGGTTAGCCTTAGTGTTTTTCGAGGCCCTGACCTCAGAGAAAATGGCTCAGAAGTCCATTTTGAAGCAAAATATCACAAATCTGACTGCACCAGCGTGTTTTTTGGCACCTTTTACACCCTAAGAATCATGTTTCAGCATATTTTTTTTCGAGGTCTGAAATGGAAAAATCGCCATAGGTTAGCCTTAGTGTTTTTTGGCAGCCCTGACCTCAGAGAACATGGCTCAGAAGTCCATTTTGAAGCAAAATATGACAAATCTGACTGCACCAGCGTGTTTTTCCGCCCCTTTTACACCCTGAAAGTCATGTTTCAGCATATTTTTTTTCGGAGTCGAAACAGAAAAAACTTCATAGGTTAGCCTTAGTGTTTTTAGCAGCCCTGACCTCAGAGAAAATGGCTCATAAGTCCATTATGAAGCAAAATATGACAAATCTGACTGCACCAGCGTGTTTTTAGGCACCTTTTACACCCTAAGAGTCATGTTTTAGCATATTGTTTTTCGGAGTCTGAAACGGAAAAAATTCCATAGGTTAGCCTTAGTGTTTTTAGCAGCCCTGACCTCAGAGAAAATGGCTCAGAAGTCCACTTTGAAGCAAAATATGACAAATCTGACTGCACCAGCGTGTTTTCTGGCACCTTTTACACCCTAAGAGTCATGTTTCAGTATATTTTTTTTTTCGGAGTCTGAAACGGAAAAAACGCCATAGGTTAGCCTTAGTGTTTTTAGAGGCCCTGACCTCAGAGAAAATGGCTCAGAAGTCCATTTTGAAGCAAAATATCACAAATCTGACTGCACCAGCGTGTTTTTTGGCAGCTTTTACACACCGAAAGTCATGTTTCAGCATATTTTTTTTAGGAGTTGAAACAGAAAAAACTTCATAGGTTAGCCTTAGTGTTTTTAGCGGCCCTGACCTCAGAGAAAATGGCTCAGAAGTCCATTTTGAAGCAAAATATGACAAATCTGACTGCACCAGCGTGTTTTTCGGCACCTTTAACACCTTGAGAGTCATGTTTCAGCAAATTTTTTTTCGGGGTCTGAAATGGAAAAATCGCCATAGGTTAGCCTTAGTGTTTTAAGCGGCCCTGACCTCAGAGAAAATGGCTCATAAGTCCATTTTGAAGCAAAATATGACAAATCTGACTGTACCAGCGTGTTTTTTTGGCACCTTTTACACCCTTAGAGTCATGTTTCAGCATATTTTTTTTGGAGTCTGAAACAGAAAAAATTCCATAGGTTAGCCTTAGTGTTTTTAGCAGCCCTGACCTCAGAGAACATGGCTCAGAAGTCCATTTTGAAGCAAAATATCACATATCTGACAGCACCAGCATGTTTTTCGGCACCTTTTACACCCGAAGAGTCATGTTTCAGCAAATTTTTTTTCGAGGTCTGAAATGGAAAAATCGCCATAGGTTCGTCTTAGTGTTTTTAGCAGCCCTTACCTCAGAGAACATGGCTCAGAAGTCCACTTTGAAGCAAAATATGACAAATCTGACTGCACCAGCGTGTTTTTCCGCTCCTTTTACAACCTGAAAGTCATGTTTCAGCATATTTTCTTCTGGAGTAGAAACAGAAAAAACTTCATAGGTTAGCCTTAGTGTTTTTAGCAGCCCTGACCTCAGAGAAAATGGCTCAGAAGTCCATTTTGAAGCAAAATATCACAAATCTGACTGCACCAGCGTGTTTTTTGGCACCTTTTAAACCCTAAGAGTCATCTTTCAGCATATTTTTTTTCGGAGTCTGAAACGGAAAAAATTCCATAGGTTAGCCTTAGTGTTTTTAGCAGCCCATACCTCAGAGAACATGGCTCACAAGTACATTTTGAAGCAAAATATGACAAATCTGACTGCACCAGCATGTTTTTCGGCCCCTTTTACACACTGAAAGTCATGTTTCAGCATATTTTTTTCGAGGTCTGAAATGGAAAATTCGCCATAGGTTCGTCTTAGTGTTTTTAGCGGCCCTGACCTCAGAGAAAATGGCTCAGAAGTCCATTTTGAAGCAAAATATCACAAATCTGACTGCACCAGCGTGTTTTTCGGCACCTTTAACACCTTGAGAGTCATGTTTCAGCATATTTTTTTTCAGGGTCTGAAATGGAAAAATCGCCACAGGTTAGCCTTAGTGTTTTAAGCGGCCCTGACCTCAGAGAACATGGCTCATAAGTGCATTTTGAAGCAAAATATCACAAATCTGACTGCACCAGCGTGTTTTTCCGCCCCTTTTAAACCCTTAAAAGTCATGTTTCAGCATATTTTTTTTCGGAGTCGAAACAGAAAAAACTTCATAGGTTTGCCTTAGTGTTTTGAGCAGCCCTGACCTCATAGAAAATGGCTCAGAAATCCATTTTGAAGCAAAATATGACAAATCTGACTGCACCAGCGTGTTTTTTGGCACCTTTTAAACCCTAAGAGTCATCTTTCAGCATATTTTTTTTCGGAGTCTGAAACGGAAAAAATTCCATAGGTTAGCCTTAGTGTTTTTAGCAGCCCATACCTCAGAGAAAATCGCTCAGAAGTACATTTTGAAGCAAAATATGACAAATCTGACTGCACCAGCATGTTTTTCGGCCCCTTTTACACACTGAAAGTCATGTTTCAGCATATTTTTTTCGAGGTCTGAAATGGAAAAAACGCCATAGGTTAGCCTTAGTGTTTTAAGAAGCCCTCAGTTGAGAGAAAATGGCTCATAAGTCCATTATGAAGCAAAATATCACAAATCTGACTGCACCAGCGTGTTTTTCGGCACCTTTTACAGCTTGAGAGTCATGTTTCAGCAGATTTTTTTTCGGAGTCTGAAATGGAAAAATCGCCATAGGTTAGCCTTAGTGTTTTTAGCAGCCCTGACCTCAGAGAAAATGGCTCATAAGTCCATTTTAAAGCCAAACATGACAAATCTGACTGCACCAGCGTGTTCTTCGGCACCTTTTACACCCTTAGAGTCATGTTTCAGCATATTTTTTTTGAGGTCTGAAACAGAAAAAATTCCATAGGTTAGCCTTAGTGTTTTTAGCAGCCCTGACCTCAGAGAATATGGCTCATAAGTCGATTTTGAAGCAAAATATCACAAATCTGACTGCACCAGCATGTTTTTTGGCACCTTTTAAACCCTAAGAGTGATCTTTCAGCATATTTTTTTTTCGGAGTCTGAAACGGAAAAAATTCCATAGGTTAGCCTTAGTGTTTTTAGCAGCCCATACCTCAGAGAACATGGCTCACAAGTCCATTTTGAAGCAAAATATGACAAATCTGACTGCACCAGCATGTTTTTCGGCCCCTTTTACACCCTTAGAGTCATGTTTCAGCATATTTTTTTTAAGAGTCTGAAACGGAAAAAATGCCATAGGTTAGCCTTAGTGTTTTTAGCGGCCCTGACCTCAGAGAAAATTGCTCAGAAGTCCATTTTGAAGCAAAATATCACAAATCTGACTGCACCAGCGTGTTTCTCGGCATCTTTTACACCCTTAGAGTCATGTTTCAGCATATTTTTTTTCTGAGTCTGAAATGGAAAAAATGCCATTGGTTAGCCTTAGTGTTTTTAGAGGCCCTGACCTCAGAGAAAATGGCTCAGAAGTGCATTTTGAAGCAAATATCACAAATCTGACTGCACCAGCGTGTTTTTAGGCACCTTTTACACCCTAATAGTCATGTTTCAGCATATTTTTTTTGAGGTCTGAAACAGAAAAAATTCCATAGGTTAGCCTTAGTGTTTTTAGCAGCCCTGACCTCAGAGAACATGGCTCATAAGTCGATTTTGAAGCAAAATATCACAAATCTGACTGCACCAGCATGTTTTTCGGCACGTTTTACACCCTTAGAGTCATATTTCAGCATATTTTTTTTGAGGTCTGAAAGGGAAAAATCGCCATAGGTTAGCCTTAGTGTTTTTAGCAGCCCTGACCTCAGAGAAAATGCTCAGAAGTCCATTTTGAAGCAAAATATCACAAATCTGACTGCACCAGCGTGTTTTTCCGCCCCTTTTACACACTGAAAGTCATGTTTCTGCATATTTTTTTTCGGAGTTGAAACAGAAAAAACTTCATAGGTTAGCCTTAGTGTTTTTAGCGGCCCTGACCTCAGAGAAAATGGCTCATAAGTCCATTTTGAAGCAAAATATGACAAATCTGACTGCACCAGCGTGTTTTTAGGCACCTTTTAAACCCTAAGAGTCATGTTTCAGCATATTTTTTTTCGGAGTCTGAAACGGAAAAAATTCCATAGGTTAGCCTTAGTGTTTTTAGCAGCCCATACCTCAGAGAAAATGGCTCAGAAGTCCATTTTGAAGCAAAATATGACAAATCTGACTGCACCAACGTGTTTTTAGGCCCCTTTTACACCCTTAGAGTCATGTTTCAGCATATTTTTTTTGGAGTCTGAAATGGAAAAAACGCCATAGGTTAGCCTTAGTTTTTAAGCTGCCTCAGTTGAGAGAAATTGGCTCATAAGTCCATTTTGAAGCAAAATATCACAAATCTGACTGCACCAGCGTGTTTCTCGGCACCTTTTACACCCTTAGAGTCATGTTTCAGCATATTTTTTTTCTGAGTCTGAAATGGAAAAAACGCCATAGGTTAGCCTTAGTTTTTAAGCTGCCTCACTTGAGAGAAATTGGCTCATAAGTCCATTATGAAGCAAAATATGACAAACCTGACTGCACCAGCATGTTTTTCAGCCCCTTTTACACCCTAAGAATCATGTTTCAGCATATTGTTTTTCGGAGTCTGAAATGGAAAAAACGCCATAGGTTAGCCTTAGTGTTTTAAGAAGCCCTCAGTTGAGAGAAAATGGCTCATAAGTCCATTTTGAAGCAAAATATCACAAATCTGACTGCACCAGCATGTTTTTCGGCACCTTTTACACCCTAAGAGTCATGTTTCAGCATATTTTTTTTCGGAGTCCGAAACAGAAAAAATCGCCATAGGTTAGCCTTAGTGTTTTTAGCGGCCCTGACCTCAGAGAAAATGGCTCAGAAGTCCATTTTGAAGCAAAATATCACAAATCTGACTGCACCAGCGTGTATCTCGGCACCTTTTACACCCTTAGAGTCATGTTTCAGCATATTTTTTTTCTGAGTCTGAAACGGAAAAAATGCCATTGGTTAGCCTTAGTGTTTTTAGCGGCCCTGACCTCAGAGAAAATCGCTCAGAAGTCCATTTTGAAGCAAAATATGACAAATCTGACTGCACCAGCATGTTCTTCGGCACCTTTTACACCCTTAGAGTCATGTTTCAGCATATTTTTTTTGAGGTCTGAAACAGAAAAAATTCCATAGGTTAGCCTTAGTGTTTTTAGCAGCCCTGACCTCAGAGAACATGGCTCATAAGTCGATTTTGAAGCAAAATATCACAAATCTGACTGCACCAGCATGTTTTTCGGCACGTTTTAAACCCTTAGAGTCATGTTTCAGCATATTTTTTTTCTGAGTCTGAAATGGAAAAAATGCCATAGGTTAGCCTTAGTGTTTTTAGTGGCCCTGACCTCAGAGAAAATCGCTCAGAAGTCCATTTTGAAGCAAAATATGACAAATCTGACTGCACCAGCGTGTTTCTCGGCACCTTTTACACCCTAAAAGTCATGTTTGAGCATATTTTTTTTGGCATTCTGAAACGGAAAAAACGCCATAGGTTAGCCTTAGTGTTTCTGGCAGCTCTTACCTGAGAGGAAATGGCTGATAAGTCCGTTTTGAAGCCAAATATGACAAATCTGACTCCACCAGCGTGTTTCTTGGCACCTTTTAAACCCTAAAAGTCATGTTAAAGCATATTTTTTTTCGGTGACCGAAACCGAAAAAAACGCCATAGGTTAGCCTTAGTGTTTTTAGCAGCCTGATCTGAGAGAAAATGGCTCATAAGTCCATTTTGAAGCAAAATATGACAAATCTGACTGCACCAGTGTGTTTTTCAGCCCCTGTTACACCTTAAAAGTCACGTTTGAATATATATTTTCTTTCGATGACCGAAACCGAAAAAACGCCATAGGTTAACCTTAGTGTTTTAAGCGGCCCTGACTTGAGAGAAAATGGCTCATAAGTCCATTTTGAAGCAAAATATGACAAATCTGACTGCACCAGCATGTTTTTTGGCCCCTTTTACACCCTAAAAGTCATGTTTCAGCATATTTTTTTTTGGTTACTGAAACCGAAAAAACGCCATAGGTTAGCCTTAGTGTTTTTAGCAGCCTGATCTGAGAGAAAATGGCTCATAAGTCCATTTTGAAGCAAAATATGACAAATCTGACTGCACCAGTGTGTTTTTCAGCCCCTTTTACACCCTAAAAGTCATGTTTGAGCATATTTTTTTCGGAGTCTGAAACCGAAAACACGCCATAGGTTAGCCTTAGTGTTTTTAGCGGCCCTGACCTCAGAGAAAATGGCTCATAAGTCCATTTTGAAGCCAAATATGACAAATCTGACTGCACCAGCGTGTTTTTCGGCCTCTTTTACACCCTAAAAGTCATGTTTGAGCATATTTTCTTTCGGTGACTGAAAACACGCCATAGGTTAGCCTTAGTGTTTCTGGCAGCTCTTACCTGAGAGGAAATGGCTGATAAGTCCGTTTTGAAGCCAAATATGACAAATCTGACTGCACCAGCATCTTTCTTTGCACCTTTTACACCCTAAAAGTCATGTTAAAGCATATTTTTTTTCGGTGACCGAAACCGAAAAAAACGCCATAGGTTAGCCTTAGTGTTTTTAGCAGCCTGATCTGAGAGAAAATGGCTCATAAGTCCATTTTGAAGCAAAATATGACAAATCTGACTGCACCAGTGTGTTTTTCAGCCCCTGTTACACCTTTAAAGTCACGTTTGAATATATATTTTCTTTCGATGACCGAAACCGAAAAAACGCCATAGGTTAACCTTAGTGTTTTAAGCGGCCCTGACCTGAGAGAAAATGCCTCATAAGTCCATTTTGAAGCAAAATATGACAAATCTGACTGCACCAGCATGTTTTTTGGCCCCTTTTACACCCTACAAGTCATGTTCGAGCATACTTTTTTTCTGGGTCCAAAACCGAAAAAACGCCATAGGTTAGCCTTAGAGTTTGTAGCAGCCCTGAACTGAGAGAAAATGGCTCAGAAGACCATTTTGAAGCAAAATATGACAAATCTGACTGCACCAGCATGTTTTTTGGCCCCTTTTACACCCTAAAAGTCATGATTCAGCATATTTTTTTTAGGTGACTGAAACCGAAAAAACGCCATAGGTTAGCCTTAGTGTTTCTGGCAGCTCTTACCTGAGAGGAAATGGCTGATAAGTCCGTTTTGAAGCCAAATATGACAAATCTGACTGCACCAGCATCTTTCTTTGCACCTTTTACACCCTAAAAGTCATGTTAAAGCATATTTTTTTTCGGTGACCGAAACCGAAAAAAACGCCATAGGTTAGCCTTAGTGTTTTTAGCAGCCTGATCTGAGAGAAAATGCCTCATAAGTCCATTTTGAAGCAAAATATGACAAATCTGACTGCACCAGCATGTTTTTTGGCCCCTTTTACACCCTAAAAGTCATGATTCAGCATATTTTTTTTAGGTGACTGAAACCGAAAAAACGCCATAGGTTAGCCTTAGTGTTTCTGGCAGCTCTTACCTGAGAGGAAATGGCTGATAAGTCCGTTTTGAAGCCAAATATGACAAATCTGACTGCACCAGCATCTTTCTTTGCACCTTTTACACCCTAAAAGTCATGTTAAAGCATATTTTTTTTCGGTGACCGAAACCGAAAAAAACGCCATAGGTTAGCCTTAGTGTTTTTAGCAGCCTGATCTGAGAGAAAATGGCTCATAAGTCCATTTTGAAGCAAAATATGACAAATCTGACTGCACCAGTGTGTTTTTCAGCCCCTGTTACACCTTTAAAGTCACGTTTGAATATATATTTTCTTTCGATGACCGAAACCGAAAAAACGCCATAGGTTAACCTTAGTGTTTTAAGCGGCCCTGACCTGAGAGAAAATGCCTCATAAGTCCATTTTGAAGCAAAATATGACAAATCTGACTGCACCAGCATGTTTTTTGGCCCCTTTTACACCCTAAAAGTCATGTTTCAGCATATTTTTTTTTGGTTACTGAAACCGAAAAAACGCCATAGGTTAGCCTTAGTGTTTTTATTAGCCCTGATCTGAGAGAAAATGGTTCAGAAGACCATTTTGAAGCCAAATATGACAAATCTGACTGCACCAGTGTGTTTTTCAGCCCCTTTTACAGCCTAAAAGTCATGTTTCAGCGTATTTTTTTCGGTGACTGAAACCGAAAAAACGCCATAGTTAGCCTTTGTGTTTTTCGTGGCCCTGACCTGAGAGAGAATGGCTCATAAGTCCATTTTGAAGCTTGATATGACAAATCTGACTTCACCAGTGTGTTTCTCAGGTCTTTTAACACCCTAAGAGTCATGTTTCAGCATATTTTTTTTTGATGACCGAAACTGAAAAAACGCCATAGGTTAGCCTTCGTGTTTTTAGCGGCCCTGACCTGAGAATGAATGGCTCATAAGTCCATTTTGAAGCAAAATATGACAAATCTGACTGCACCAGCATCTTTCTCAGCACCTTTAACACCCTAAAAGTCATGTTTGAGCAATTTTTTTTCGATGACCGAGACCAAAAAAACGCCATAGGTTAGCCTTAGAGTTTTTAGAAGCCTGATCTGAGAGAAAATGGCTCATAAGTCAATTTTGAAGCAAAATATGACAAATCTGACTGCACCAGTGTGTTTCTCAGCACGTTTTACACCCTAAAAGTCTTGTTTCAGCATATTTTTTTTCGGTGACCGAAACCGAAAAAACACCATAGTTTAGCCTTAGTGTTTTTAGCGGAACTTATCTCAGAGAAAATGGCTCATAAGTCCATTTTGAAGCTTGATATGACAAATCTGACTGCACCAGCGTGTTTCTCGGCACCTTTTACACCCTACAAGTTATGTTTGAGCATATTTTTTTCTGGGTCCAAAACCGAAAAAAAGCCATAGGTTAGCCTTAGTGTTTGTAGCGGCCCTGACCTGAGAGAAAATGGATCAGAAGTCCATTTTGAAGCTTGATATGACAAATCTGACTGCACTGGTGTGTTTTTCAGCCCCTTTTACACCCTAAAAGTCATGTTTGAGCATATTTTTTTTCGAAGACCAAAACCGAAAAAACGCCATAGGTTAGCCTTAGTGTTTTTAGCGGCCCTGACCTGAGAGAGAATGGCTCATAAGTCCATTTTGAAGCAAAATATGACAAGTCTGACTGCGCCAGCGTGTTTTTCGGCCCCCTATACACCCTAAAAGTCATGTTTCAGCATATTTTTTTTCTGAGTCTGAAACGGAAAAAACGCCATAGGTTAGCCTTAGTGTTTTTAGCGGCCCTCAGTTGAGAGAAAATGGCTTGTAAGTTCATTTTAAAGCCAAATATGACACATCTTACTGCACTAGCGTTTTTTTCGGCCCCTTTTACACCCTTAAAGTCATGTTTCAGCATATTTTTTTTCGAAGTCTGAAACGGAAAAAACGCCATAGGTTAGCCTTAGTGTTTGTAGCGGCCCTGAACTGAGAGAAAATGGCTCATAAGTCCATTTTGAAGCCAAATATGACAAATTTGACTGCACCAGCATGTTTTTCGGCCCCTTTTACACCCTAAAAGTCATGTTTGAGCATGCTTTTTTTCTGGGTCCAAAACCGAAAAAAAAGCCATAGGTTAGCCTTAGTGTTTGTAGCAGCCCTGACCTGAGAGAAAATGGCTCAGAAGTCCACTTTGAAGGTTGATATGACAAATTTGACTGCACCAGCATGTTTTTCGGCCCCTTTTACACCCTAAAAGTCATGTTTCAGCATATTATTTTTCTGAGTCTGAAACGGAAAAAACGCCATAGGTTAGCCTTAGTGTTTTGAGCGGCCCTCAGTTGAGAGAAAATGGCTTGTAATTCCATTTTAAAGCCAAATATGACACATCTTACTGCACTAGCACTTTTTTCGGCTCCTTTTACACCCTAAGAGTCATGTTTCAGCATATTTTATTTCGGAGTCTGTAACAGAAAAAACGCCATAGGTTAGCCTGAGTGTTTTTTGCGGCCCTGACCTGAGAGGAAAATGGCTCAGAAGACCACTTTGAAGCCAAATATGACAAATCTGACTGCACCAGCGTGTTTTTCAGCACCTTTTACACCCTAAAAGTCATGTTTCAGCATATTTTTTTTCGGAGTCTGAAACGGAAAAAACGCCATAGGTTAGCCTTAGTGTTTCTGGCAGCTCTTACCTGAGAGGAAATGGCTGATAAATCTGTTTTGAAGCCATATATGACAAATCTGACTTAACCAGCATGTTTCTCGGCACCTTTTACACCCTACAAGTCATGTTTTCAGCATATTTTTTTTCGGGGTCCAAAACCGAAAAAACGCCATAGGTTAGCCTTAGTGTTTGTAGCAGCCCTTAACTGAGAGAAAATGGCTCAGAACTCCACTTCGAAGCTTGATATGACAAATCTGACTGCACCAGCATGTTTTTCAGCCCCTTTTACACCCTAAAAGTCATGTTTGAGCATACTTTTTTTCGAGGTCCAAAACCGAAAAAAAAGCCATAGGTTAACCTTAGTGTTTTTAGCGGCCCTGACCTCGGAGAAAATGGCTCAGAAGTCCATTTTGAAGCAAAATATGACAAATCTGACTGCACCAGCATGTTTCTCAGCACTTTTTACACCCTAAAAGTCATGTTTCAGCATATTTTTTTTCGGTGACCGAAACCGAAAAAACGCCATAGGTTAGCCTTAGTGTTTTTAACGGAACTGATCTCAGAGAAAATGGCTCATAAGTCCATTTTGAAGCCGAAAATGACAAATTTGACTGCACCAGCATGTTTTTCGGCCCCTTTTACACCCTAAAAGTCATGTTTGAGCATGCTTTTTTTCTGGGTCCAAAACCGAAAAAAAAGCCATAGGTTAGCCTTAGTGTTTGTAGGAGCCCTGAACTGAGAGAAAATGGCTCAGAAGTCCACTTTGAAGGTTGATATGACAAATTTGACTGCACCAGCATGTTTTTCGGCCCCTTTTACACCCTAAAAGTCATGTTTCAGCATATTATTTTTCTGAGTCTGAAACGGAAAAAACGCCATAGGTGTTTTGAGCGGCCCTCAGTTGAGAGAAAATGGCTTGTAATTCCATTTTAAAGCCAAATATGACACATCTTACTGCACTAGCACTTTTTTCGGCTCCTTTTACACCCTAAGAGTCATGTTTCAGCATATTTTTTTTCGGAGTCTGTAACAGAAAAAACGCCATAGGTTAGCCTGAGTGTTTTTTGCGGCCCTGACCTGAAAGGAAATGGCTCAGAAGACCATTTTGAAGCCAAATATGACAAATCTGACTGCACCAGCGTGTTTTTCAGCACCTTTTACACCCTAAAAGTCATGTTTCAGCATATTTTTTTTCGGAGTCTGAAACGGAAAAAACGCCATAGGTTAGCCTTAGTGTTTCTGGCAGCTCTTACCTGAGAGGAAATGGCTGATATATCCGTTTTGAAGCCAAATATGACAAATCTGACTTCACCAGCATGTTTCTCGGCCCCTTTTACACCCTACAAGTCATGTTTTGAGCATATTTTTTTTCGGGGTCCAAAACCGAAACAACGCCATAGGTTAGCCTTAGTGTTTGTAGCAGCCCTGAACTGAGAGAAAATGGCTCAGAAGTCCACTTTGAAGGTTGATATGACAAATTTGACTGCACCAGCATGTTTTTCGGCCCCTTTTACACCCTAAAAGTCATGTTTCAGCATATTATTTTTCGGAGTCTGTAACAGAAAAAACGCCATAGGTTAGCCTTAGTGTTTTTAGCGGCCCTGACCTTAGAGAGAATGGCTCAGAAGTCCATTTTGAAGCTAAATATGACAAATCTGACTGCACCAGCATGTTTTTCAGCCCCTTTTACACCCTAAAAGTCATGTTTGAGCATATTTTTTTTCGGTGACCGAAACCGAAAAAACGCCATAGGTTAGCCTTAGTGTTTTTAGCGGAACTGATCTCGGAGAAAATGGCTCATAAGTCCATTTTGAAGCAAAATATGACAAATCTGACTGCACCAGTGTGTTTTTCAGGTCCTTTAACACCCTAGAAGTCATGTTTGAGCTTACTTTTTTTCTGGGTCCAAAACCGAAAAAACGCCATAGTTTAGCCTTAGTGTTTGTAGCAGCCCTGAACTGAGAGAAAATGGCTCAGAAGTCCATTTTGAAGCTTGATATGACAAATCTGACTGCACCACTGTGTTTTTCAGCCCCTTTTAAACCCTAAAAGTCATGTTTGAACATATTTTTTTTCGATGACCGAGACCGAAAAAACGCCATAGGTTAGCCTTAGTCTTTTTAGCGGCCCTGACCTGAGAGAGAATGGCTCATAAGTCCATTTTGAAGCCAAATATGACAAGTCTGACTGCACCAGCGTGTATTTCTGCCCCTTTTACACCCTAAAAGTCATGTTTCAGCATACTTTTTTTCTGAGTCTGAAACGGAAAAAATGCCATAGGTTAGCCTTAGTGTTTTGAGCGGCCCTCAGTTGAGAGAAAATGGCTTGTAAGTCCATTTTAAAGCCAAATATGACACATCTTACTGCACTAGCACTTTTTTCGGCTCCTTTTACACCCTAAGAGTCATGTTTGAGCATATTTTTTTTCGGAGTCTGTAAGAGAAAAAACGCCATAGGTTAGCCTGAGTGTTTTTTGTGGCCCTGACCTCGGAGAAAATGGCTCAGAAGTCCATTTTGAAGCAAAATATGACAAATCTGACTGCACCAGCATGTTTCTCAGCACTTTTTACACCCTAAAAGTCATGTTTGAGCATATTTTTTTTTTTGGTGACCGAAACGGAAAAAATGCCATAGGTTAGCCTTAGTGTTTTTAGCGGAACTGATCTCAGAGAAAATGGCTCATAAGTCCATTTTGAAGCAAAATATGACAAATTTGACTGCACCAGCGTGTTTCTCGGCCCCTTTTACACCCTAAAAGTCATGTTTGAGCATATTTTTTTTCTGGGTCCAAAACCGAAAAAACGCCATAGGTTAGCCTTAGTGTTTGTAGCAGCCCTGAACTGAGAGAAAATGGCTCAGAAGTCCACTTTGAAGGTTGATATGACAAATTTGACTGCACCAGCATGTTTTTCGGCCCCTTTTACACCCTAAAAGTCATGTTTCAGCATATTATTTTTCGGAGTCTGTAACAGAAAAAACGCCATAGGTTAGCCTGAGTGTTTTAAGCAGCTCTTAACTGAGAGAAAATGGCTCAGAAGTCCACTTTGAAGCTTGATATGACAAATCTGACTTCACCAGTGTGTTTTTCAGCACCTTTTACACCCTAAAAGTCATGTTTCAGCATATTTTTTTTCGGAGTCTGAAACGGAAAAAACGCCATAGGTTAGCCTTAGTGTTTCTGGCAGCTCTTACCTGAGAGGAAATGGCTGATGAATCCGTTTTGAAGCCAAATATGACAAATCTGACTTCACCAGCATGTTTCACGTCACCTTTTACACCCTACAAGTCATTTTTGAGCATATTTTTTTTCGGGGTCCAAAACCGAAAAAACGCCATAGGTTAGCCTTAGTGTTTTAAGCAGCCCTTAACTGAGAGAAAATGGCTCAGAAGTCCACTTTGAAGCTTGATATGACAAATCTGACTTCACCAGTGTGTTTTTCAGGTCCTTTTACACCCTACAAGTCATTTTTGAGCATATTTTTTTCGAGGTCCAAAACCGAAAAAACGCCATAGGTTAGCCTTAGTGTTTGTAGCAGCCCTTAACTAAGAGAAAATGGCTCAGAAGTCCACTTTGAAGCTTGATATGACAAATCTGACTGCACCACTGTGCTTTTCAGCCCCTTTTACACCCTAAAAGTCATGTTTGAGCATTTTTTTTTGGAGTCAAAACAGAAAAACTTCATAGGTTAGCCTTAGTGTTTTTAGCGGACCTGACCTCGGAGAAAATCTCTCATAAGTCCATTTTAAAGCCAAATATGACAAATCTGACTGCACCAGCATGTTTCTCAGCACCTTTTAAACCCTAAAAGTCATGTTTGAGCATATTTTTTTCGAAGACCAAAACCGAAAAAAACGCCATAGGTTAGCCTTAGTGTTTTTAGTGGCCCTGACCTCAGAGAAAATGGCTCATAAGTCCATTTTGAAGCCAAATATGACAAATGTGACTGCACCAGCGTGTTTTTCGGCCCCTTTTACACCCTACAAGTCATGTTTGAGCATACTTTTTTTCTGGGTCCAAAACCGAAAAAACGCCATAGGTTAGCCTTAGTGTTTTTAGCAGCCCTGATCTGAGAGAAAATGGCTCAGAAGTCCATTTTGAAGCAAAATATGACAAATCTGACTGCACCAGTGTGTTTTTCAGCCCCTTTTACACCCTAAAAGTCATGTTTGAGCATATTTTCTTTAGACGACCGAAACCGAAAAAACGCCATAGGTTAGTCTTTTTAAGCTGCCCTGACCTGAGAGAGAATGGCTCATAAGTCCATTTTGAAGCCAAATATGACAAGTCTGACTGCACCAGCGTGTATTTCTGCCCCTTTTACACCCTAAAAGTCATGTTTCAGCATACTTTTTTTCTGAGTCTGAAACGGAAAAAATGCCATAGGTTAGCCTTAGTGTTTTGAGCGGCCCTCAGTTGAGAGAAAATGGCTTGTAAGTCCATTTTAAAGCCAAATATGACACATCTTACTGCACTAGCACTTTTTTCGGCTCCTTTTACACCCTAAGAGTCATGTTTGAGCATATTTTTTTTCGGAGTCTGTAAGAGAAAAAACGCCATAGGTTAGCCTGAGTGTTTTTTGTGGCCCTGACCTCGGAGAAAATGGCTCAGAAGTCCATGTTGAAGCAAAATATGACAAATCTGACTGCACCAGCATGTTTCTCAGCACTTTTTACACCCTAAAAGTCATGTTTGAGCATTGCCATAGGTTAGCCTTAGTGTTTTTAGCGGAACTGATCTCAGAGAAAATGGCTCATAAGTCCATTTTGAAGCAAAATATGACAAATTTGACTGCACCAGCGTGTTTCTCGGCCCCTTTTACACCCTAAAAGTCATGTTTGAGCATATTTTTTTTCTGGGTCCAAAACCGAAAAAACGCCATAGGTTAGCCTTAGTGTTTGTAGCAGCCCTGAACTGAGAGAAAATGGCTCAGAAGTCCACTTTGAAGGTTGATATGACAAATTTGACTGCACCAGCATGTTTTTCGGCCCCTTTTACACCCTAAAAGTCATGTTTCAGCATATTATTTTTCGGAGTCTGTAACAGAAAAAACGCCATAGGTTAGCCTGAGTGTTTTAAGCAGCTCTTAACTGAGAGAAAATGGCTCAGAAGTCCACTTTGAAGCTTGATATGACAAATCTGACTTCACCAGTGTGTTTTTCAGCACCTTTTACACCCTAAAAGTCATGTTTCAGCATATTTTTTTTCGGAGTCTGAAACGGAAAAAACGCCATAGGTTAGCCTTAGTGTTTCTGGCAGCTCTTACCTGAGAGGAAATGGCTGATGAATCCGTTTTGAAGCCAAATATGACAAATCTGACTTCACCAGCATGTTTCTCGTCACCTTTTACACCCTACAAGTCATTTTTGAGCATATTTTTTTTCGGGGTCCAAAACCGAAAAAACGCCATAGGTTAGCCTTAGAGTTTGTAGCAGCCCTGAACTGAGAGAAAATGGCTCAGAAGTCCATTTTGAAGCTTGATATGACAAATCTGACTGCACCACTGTGTTTTTCAGCCCCTTTTACACCCTAAAAGTCATGTTTGAGCATATTTTTTTTTCGAAGACCAAAACTGAAAAAAACGCCATAGGTTAGCCTTAGTGTTTGTAGCGGCCCTGACCTGAGAGAAAATGGATCAGAAGTCCATTTTGAAGCTTGATATGACAAATCTGACTGCACCACTGTGCTTTTCAGCCCCTTTTACACCCTAAAAGTCATGTTTGAGCATTTTTTTTTTCGATGACCGAGACCGAAAAAACGCCTTAGGTTAGCCTTAGTGTTTTTAGTGGGCCTGACCTCGGAGAAAATGGCTCATAAGTCCATTTTGAAGCAAAATATGACAAATCTGACTGCACCAGCATGTTTCTCAGCACTTTTTACACCCTAAAAGTCATGTTTGAGCATATTTTTTTTCGGCGACCGAAACCGAAAAAACGCCATAGGTTAGCCTTAGTGTTTTTACCGGCCCTGACCTCAGAGAAAATGGTCATAAGTCCATTTTGAAGCAAAATATGACAAATCTGACTGCACCAGCGTGTTTCTCGGCACCTTTTACACCCTACAAGTCATGTTCGAGCATACTTTTTTTCTGGGTCCAAAACCGAAAAAACGCCATAGGTTAGCCTTAGAGTTTGTAGCAGCCCTGAACTGAGAGAAAATGGCTCAGAAGTCCATTTTGAAGCTTGATATGAAAAAATCTGACTGCACCACTGTGTTTTTCAGCCCCTTTTACACCCTAAAAGTCATGTTTGAGCATATTTTTTTTCGATGACCGAGACCGAAAAAACGCCATAGGTTAGCCTTAGTGTTTGTAGCGGCCCTGACCTGAGAGAAAATGGCTCAGAAGTCCATTTTGAAGCCAAATATGACAAATCTGACTGCACCAGTGTGTTTTTCAGCCCCTTTTACACCCTAAAAGTCATGTTTGAGCATATTTTCTTTAGACGACCGAAACCGAAAAAACGCCATAGGTTAGCCTTAGTGTTTTAAGCGGCCCTGATCTGAGAGAAAATGGCTCATAAGTCCATTTTGAAGCAAAATATGACAAATGTGACTGCACCAGCGTGTTTCTCGGCACCTTTTACACCCTACAAGTCATGTTCGAGCATACCTTTTTTTCTGGGTCCAAAACCGAAAAAACGCCATAGGTTAGCCTTAGTGTTTGTAGCAGCCCTGAACTGAGAGAGAATGGCTCAGAAGTCCATTTTGAAGCCAAATATGACAAATCTGACTGCACCAGTGTGTTTTTCAGCCCCTTTTACACCCTAAAAGTCATGTTTGAGCATATTTTTTTTCGAAGACCAAAACCGAAAAAACGCCATAGGTTAGCCTTAGTGTTTGTAGCGGCCCTGACCTCAGAGAAAATGGCTCATAAGTCCATTTTAAAGCCAAATATGACAAATCTGACTGCACCAGCATGTTTCTCAGCACTTTTTACACCCTAAAAGTCATGTTTGAGCATATTTTTTTTCGGTGACCGAAACCGAAAAAACGCCATAGGTTAGCCTTAGTGTTTTTACCGGCCCTCAGTTGAGAGAAAATGGCTTGTAAGTCCATTTTAAAGCCAAATATGACAAGTCTGACTGCACCAGCGTGTTTTTCGGCCCCTTTTACACCCTAAAAGTCATGTTTCAGCATATTTTTTTTCGGAGTCTGTAAGAGAAAAAATGCCATAGGTTAGCCTTAGTGTTTTTTGCGGCCCTGACCTGAGAGGAAATGGCTCAGAAGACCATTCTGAAGCCAAATATGACAAATCTGACTGCACCAGCGTGTTTTTCGGCACCTTTTACATCCTAAAAGTCATGTTTGAGCATATTTTTTTTCGGAGTCTGAAACGGAAAAAACGCCATAGGTTAGCCTTAGTGTTTTTTGCGGCCCTGACCTGAGAGGAAATGGCTCAGAAGACCATTCTGAAGCCAAATATGACAAATCTGACTGCACCAGCGTGTTTCTCGGCACCTTTTACACCCTACAAGTCATTTTTGAGCATATTTTTTTCGAGGTCCAAAACCGAAAAAACGCCATAGTTTAGCCTTAGTGTTTTTAGCGGCCCTGATCTGAGAGAGAATGGCTCAGAAGTCCATTTTGAAGCAAAATATGACAAATCTGACTGTACCAGCGTGTTTCTCGGCACCTTTTACACCCTACAAGTCATGTTCGAGCATACTTTTTTTCTGGGTCCAAAACCGAAAAAACGCCATAGGTTAGCCTTAGAGTTTGTAGCAGCCCTGAACTGAGAGAAAATGGCTCAGAAGTCCATTTTGAAGCTTGATATGACAAATCTGACTGCACCACTGTGTTTTTCAGCCCCTTTTACACCCTAAAAGTCATGTTTGAGCATATTTTTTTTCGAAGACCAAAACTGAAAAAAACGCCATAGGTTAGCCTTAGTGTTTGTAGCGGCCCTGACCTGAGAGAAAATGGCTCAGAAGTCCATTTTGAAGCTTGATATGACAAATCTGACTGCACCAGCATGTTTCTCAGCACTTTTTACACCCTAAAAGTCATGTTTGAGCATATTTTTTTTCGGTGACCGAAACCGAAAAAACGCCATAGGTTAGCCTTAGTGTTTTTAGCGGCCCTCAGTTGAGAGAAAATGGCTTGTAAGTCCATTTTAAAGCCAAATATGACACATCTTACTGCACTTGCATTTTTTTGGCTCCTTTTACACCGTAAGAGTCATGTTTCAGCATATTTTTTTTCGGAGTCTGTAACAGAAAAAACGCCATAGGTTAGCCTTAGTGTTTGTAGCAGCCCTGAACTTAGAGAAAATGGCTCAGAAGTCCATTTTGAAGCTTGATATGACAAATCTGACTGCACCACTGTGTTTTTCAGCCCCTTTCACACCCTACAAGTCATTTTTGAGCATATTTTTTTTCGATGACCGAGACCGAAAAAATGCCATAGGTTAGCCTTAGTGTTTTTAGCGGCCCTGACCTGAGAGAGAATGGCTCATAAGTTCATTGTGAAGCAAAATATGACAAGTCTGACTGCACCAGCATGTTTTTTGGCCCCTTTTACACCCTAAAAGTCATGTTTCAGCATATTTTATTTCTGAGTCTGAAACGGAAAAAACGCCATAGGTTAGCCTTAGTGTTTTGAGCGACCCTCAGTTGAGAGAAAATGGCTTGTAAGTCCATTTTAAAGCCAAATATGACACATCTTACTGCACTAGCATTTTTTCGGCTCCTTTTACACCCTAAAAGTCATGTTTCAGCATATTTTTTTTCGGAGTCTGTAACAGAAAAAACGCCATAGGTTAGCCTTAGTGTTTGTAGTAGCCCTGAACTGAGAGAAAATGGCTCAGAAGTCCATTTTGAAGCAAAATATGACAAATCTGACTGCACCACTGTGTTTTTCAGCCCCTTTTACACCCTAAAAGTCATGTTTGAGCATTTTTTTTTTTTCGATGACCGAAACCGAAAAAACGCCATAGGTTAGCCTTAGTGTTTTTAGCGGCCCTGACCTGAGAGAGAATGGCTCATAAGTCCATTGTGAAGCAAAATATGACAAGTCTGACTGCACCAGCATGTTTTTTGGCCCCTTTTACACCCTAAAAGTCATGTTTCAGCATATTTTATTTCTGAGTCTGAAACGGAAAAAACGCCATAGGTTAGCCTTAGTGTTTTGAGCGGCCCTCAGTTGAGAGAAAATGGCTTGTAAGTCCATTTTAAAGCCAAATATGACACATCTTACTGCACTAGCATTTTTTCGGCTCCTTTTACACCCTAAGAGTCATGTTTCAGCATATTTTTTTTCGGAGTCTGTAACAGAAAAAACGCCATAGGTTAGCCTGAGTTTTTTTTGCGGCCCTGACCTGAGAGAAAATGGCTCAGAAGTCCATTTTGAAGCTTGATATGACAAATCTGACTGCACCAGTGTGTTTTTCAGCCCCTTTTACACCCTACAAGTCATTTTTGAGCATATTTTTTTCGATGACCGAAACCGAAAAAACGCCATAGGTTAGCCTTAGTGTTTTTAGCGGCCCTGATCTGAGAGAGAATGGCTAATAAGTCCATTTTGAAGCCAAATATGACAAATCCAATGGCACCAGCGTGTTTTGGGGCCATTTTACACCCTGAATGTCATGTTTGAGCATATCCTTTTTTTAGTGTCTGAAACGGAAAAAACGCCATAGGTTAACCTTAGTGTTTTAATCAGAAAAGAGAGAAAATGGCTTGTAAGTCCATTTTGAAGCCAAATATGACAAATCTGACTAACATATGCTTAACCAATAAAGTTTTATTGATTGCTTTATGTCAAACATGTTAATCTCCTAGAAAAAATTCTCTTTTCATAGCTCAAACTCCTCCATTTTCATTGTTTAGTTCAGTTATGCACATTAAAACTCTAAAACTTATGACCAATTTGAAAAGTGAACAGACATTGTTATTTCACGGTAGATTATTTCACACTAAGACACTGATGTGACTTTTTTTCTCAATAATTTTTTTTCAACTGTGAATTCTTTGCATTATTTATATTTTCAAATCAATATTGGCATAACAATATAAGCTAAACACACATGGTGATTATAACACTTGTAAAAAATATGCGCAGGCTAGAGATTGCTTTATCAAACATTTTATTGATACACTGTCTGAAACACCTGATCATCAATGTAGAAAACAATCAATAATTGATAAAATATGCCCTCAGATGAACATATTAATGTCAGGTCAGGACGCAGGGAACCCTTCAAGAAGCTATGCTGACCATGTCCTCTTTTTGTACCAAAGCTAATGGAGGAAAAGGGGAATTTCAGACCCGGACTAGGTGGAGCAGCTGCTCTGGACCCTCTCCTCAAACTCCTCCAGCTCGTCCTCATTAGTTTAAAGGTGTGTGACGTCCCGGCCATCAAACACTAATTACCGAGCCTGTAAACTCAGCTGTAAACGAAAGTGAAGTTACTTCCGCGTTGCCCGGGACAAGACGAACATCTCACGGGACAGTCTGTGCGGTCCGAGTCAGAGCGGAACAAAGAGTGACACAAAAACCGGGATAAACGTCCTCAAACTCACCGTTAACGGAACACTGCTGCTCCCTCCGGCTCCTCAAACAGGAAGTGCAGTGTTCTGAGCGCGCGCATCAAGAGTGGACCGTTAGATGATTACATCTGCACGAGACCCTGATCGTCCGTAGCTGGAGGGGGCGGGTTCGTTTTATTAAAGTGGAAAAGAGATGCGAATTGATCAAACTAATCAAAAAAGTGGTTGCGAAAAGTAAAAATATAACATTTAACATGACTTTATGATGAGAATGGAAGATATCCTGCAGGCAGAGTAAGAATTATCCAGATGTTTTCACAGAAACTATGGTGGCCCCGAAGGCCAATGGGAATGAACATTTCAAAGAGTGCGAAAACATTTAAACAATTAACAGAACACCAAAACATAAAAAAAAACAAGAATACATTTCCAGAAACAAAAAGACCTTTCACAAACTACAAAACATTTCCCAAAACACAGTTAAAAAAAAAAAAAATCACAAATACATTTCCCAAAACACAAAAACATTTAAAAAAACACAAAAACATTTCACAAACCACAAAAACATTTCAAAAAACAAGAATACATTCCCAGATACATAAAGACATTTCACAAACTACAAAAACATTTCTCAAAACACAAAAACATTTCTCAAAACACAAAAAAACATTTCCCAAAACACAAAAACATTTCAGAAAACACAAATTCATTTCCCAAAACACAAAAACATTTAAAAAAACACACAAATATTTCACAAACCACAAAAACCTTTTAAAAAAACAAGAAAACATTTCCCGATACATAAAGACATTTCACAAACTACAAAAACATTTCACAAAGCACAGTAAAATCTCAAAAATCACAAATGCATTTCACAAAACACAAAAACATTTCAAAAAACAAGAAAATATTTCCCAATACATAAATACATTTCACAAACTACAAAAACATTTCACAAAACACAAAAACATTTCAAAAAACAGTAAAATTTGGAAAAAAAATCACAAATACATTTTCCAAAATACAAAAACATTTCAAAAAACACAAAAACATTTCACAAAACACAAAAACATTTCACACAACGGAGTAAAATTAAAAAAATCACAAATACATTTCCCAAAACACAAAAACATTTGTCAAAACACAAAAACATTTCAAAAAACACAAAAACATTTCAAAAAACAAGAATACATTTCCCGATACATAAAGACATTTCACAAACTACAAAAACATTTCACAAAACACAAAAATATTTCTCAAAACACAAAAAACATTTCACAAAACACAAAAACATTTCAGAAAACACAAATTCATTTCCCAAAACACAAAAACATTTCAAAAAACACACAAACATTTCACAAAACACAAAAACCTTTTAAAAAAAAAACAAGAAAACATTTCCCGATACATAGACATTTCACAAACTACAAAAACATTTCACAAAGCTCAGTAAAATTTCAAAAATCACAAATGCATTTCGAAAAACACAAAAACATTTCTCAAAACACAAAAACATTTCAAAAAACAAAAATACATTTCCCGATACACAAATACATTTCACAAAATACAAAAACATTTCACAAAACACAGTAAAAATTTAAAAAAAATCACAAATACATTTCACAAACACAAAAACATTTCAGAAAACAGATTCATTTCCCGATACATAAAAACATTTTACAAACTACAAAAACATTTCACAGAACACTAAAATATTTCTCAAAACCCAAAAGCATTTCACAAAACACAGTAAAATTTCATAAATCACAAATACATTTTCCAAAACACAAAAACATTTCACAAAACAAGAATACATTTCAAAAAACAAGAATACATTTCCCGATACATAAATACATTTCACAACTACAAAAACATTTCACAAAACACAAAAACATTTCAAGAAACAAGAATACATTTCCCGATACATTAATACATTTCACAAAATACAAAAAACATTTCACAAAACACAAAATGTTTGTCAAAACACAAACATTTCACAAAACACAGTAAAATATCAAAAATCACAAATGCATTTCCCAAAACACAAAAACATTTCACAAAATACAAAAACATTCAGAAAACAAGAATATATTTCACAAAACACAAACACATCTAAGAAAACAAATACATTTCACAAAACACAAAAATATTTGACAATGTGTTATCTTAAATGTTTGTGTGTTCTGTGATATTCTGTGTGTTTTTGAAATGTTTTTGTCTTTTGGGAAATGTATTGGTGCTTTCTTCAATATTTTTGTGTTTTGTGAAATGTTAAGTCCCATTGGCCTTCAGGGCCACCGTAGAAACTGTTTTCTCAGGCCTCAAAATAGGCCTTTTTTCAGTGTACATAACCAGAAACAACAAACGACTAAAGAGTATTAATACCACTGTTTTTTTTCACGTCTTAAAAAAAAATCTGAATTCTGACTTTAATCTCAAACTTAACAGACTTTTTCCACATAAATTAAAAAATAATGCATCAATGAATTATGATTAATTAATTAAGAATAAAATTATTATCTACAGTGCATACTGTAGGCATTTATGTTTGTAGTTCAGACTAGACATTTTCCTTATTTCCTTTCTCTCATTGTTAACATCTGTTAGGGTTGAAATCATGTGTTATGCTCGCTAAAGGTGCATCTGCTTTGTGTATGGATTTAATGTGTTGATTGATTTCACAATTAGAGCAATTTAGGTAATATCTTTTTATCAATACTTCACTATTTCCTCTCTTACTCTTATTGTTAATGCATCTAGGAATTTGATTCATGTGTGTCTAATGTAATTGCACACAGAATTATTATGTCACTCGAAGCTTTATTCATGTTTATTAAGTTTTTTTAGTGCTTCTGTTTTGTGAAACTTCTGTGTAATATTAAAAATAATTTGTCACTTCAAACTGTTTTTGTTTGTGTGTGATAAAATCTGTGGGGAATACCTCACAGCTGTGTCGCCTGGTGGTTCCCAGGACAACCGGAAAGCGAAAACGATGATTACGCAACCGTCAGAGAGCCTGAACAGCTGAACCTTCAAAATAAAAGCATATAACATGTGAATGTATTCATTGCGAACTGTTGAATGTGTCAAGACCTTTATTTTTTAACAAATACTTTAACTTTAAGCCTGTTTGGGTTAACACATTAATAATTTGTGCCTCCAAATTTTATAGACAATTTGTGTCAGCTCTTATTCTGAAGTCACACACAAACGCTGCAGTGAAAGGTTTGGAAAATGAAAGTAAAGGAGTCCCGTAGTGCAAAAGTCACTTTCAACATCATTGAACAATTAAAAAAAAAAAGTGATTATGGATTAATTTTAAATGTACCTTTCACTTAGGATATTCATAATGCTCTGCTGAATTATTTAAAAATATCTTTATTTGAATCAGATTTTAACTCTAAGCCTCAGTTTAAAGGGTCATTCTGCTGATATCATGAAATTTAAGTTACTTGTATGCATGAGTCCATTAAAGTTTTTAACCCTTCCGCATAAATATATGTACTTTATGTCGTCCAAAACAAAAAATGCAAAATTATTTATAAATGCATTAATTATTTATAAATTTTAATATTATTATTATTATTATTATCATTATTATTATTATTATTATTATTATTGTTGTTTTTTTTATCTTTGCTTTAGAAAAATCTGAGAATTCACTTTAAATTAAATGTAAAGCAAACACAAAAGACCAAAAAATGTTGCAAGAGACTGTAACAATGACCACAGAAGTGTGTGTACCTGTTGATGTGTACATGTGGGTGTGTAGAAAAGGAGAGTAGAAATACAGTGGGACTTTCTGCCTTTCACTATGTTGGTTTTCCCTTTCCACTCTGGAGTATATTCCTAAACATATATAAGCAGCATGTTCACACACAGCTCAGTCTGCGGACAGGAATCATCAAACTTAAGATCATGCTCTTCCACATCTTTGTTATGGCCAGATCAAGTGGAGTGCTTTTCATCCTCTGCAGCATCCTGACCCCGTCTCTGTGCTGTGATTGGATCAGTGGACGTTTTAGTCACCTGAGTGGTCATTCACTGGAGCTCATCAAGAACATGGTAAGTCCAACATAAGGTCCAAGAGGGGTTTAAGGGGGGTTTGGCACATTAATTCAGGGGGTTCTTAAGAGAGTTTCTGGGGCTAAAGTTCCTTTGAGTGCTAAAAAAAAACTCTTTCTCCTGACCTGGAAGACGACCAACTCACCCTGCTTTACACGTTGACTAAGAGCAGAGGTCGGCAACCTTAATTAACTGGAGGGCCACATAAAACTGTTTTGCCCAGCCTGAGGGCCACATTTTGTCAAATTTCCAGATACTCTTGATGGGGAAAAAAGTAATGTCTGATAAACAAAATGTGCAAATATAAAGTAGTCAGAAATATAGTACAAAAATATTCATGTATTATAACAAAAATACTTGTTATAATGAGTAGTTAAAGGTGCAGTGTGTAGAATTTGGCATTTTAGCGACACTGCTGAGCAACGGAACACTGTGAAGACCAAAAGGGATTGTGAACACGGCACACAATTTATGTTGTGTGTGTGTTTATACACACAGTTTGAATCCCAAGGATGGAGTAACAACTTTCTATGCATCCACTGCCATCCTCTCCACTTCTTCACCTGCATTCCAGGTAGATTTCAGAACCGGCGGACAGATTCGCGTTTTGTTCTTTTTGTCCCTAAAAAACACCCGTAGACAACACGGCGGATCAATATGTCAGCCTACACGAAACAGCGGCCCGCGGTAATTAAATTTTTTTATAAAGATTTTTCTAACTAAATAAAATAAAACAAATGTTTTATGGGGTTGATTATACTCCTATTTTGACGGACTTTACATACAAATAGAAACATATATCTCCTATATTCACCGTTTCTGTTTGGCGAAATGTAGTGGATGTATAAAATGCAACATTCTACACACTGCACCTTTTAAATGGATTTGACATAAGTTTCAAGCTGATTTAGCCAATCTACAACAATAAGCTTTTTCAGTTTTCAAAGCACAAATATTTGACCGCTGCAATTTTCTAAATACAGTATTAAGGAACACTTGATATAATGTGCTAATGCTTTATAAAAGAGATTTAGAAACACTAATACAGCAAAGTTCTTCAAAAACTTACTTAAAATAATCAAGTAATACAGAAATATTTCTATTTGGTATCTGGGTTTTCTTAATATTTGTTCATTTTTGGATATAACTGGCAGGCCACATTCAGTGAGATGGGGGCACGCATGTGGCCCCCGGGCCGCTAGTTGCCCACCCCTGATTTAGACTGTCTGTTATTCAGATGTATAGACTACGCCTGGATAAACGTAACACGAATTATTAGAGTGTATGAAATAAAGATTTTTGCTGTTATTATTGATGATATGACTTAGAAATCACATGTTGATGGAATAAAAATTAAAATAGCAAAAACGATTGCTACGTTACAGAAAGTAAATGATTTAAAGGATGATACAGCTTTGATACCTTTTGGTTGATTCATTGGTCGTTCCATAGCTGACCTGCTTTGCTGAAGTGTGGGGAAGTTCATGCAAACGTCCATTCTGCCAATGTTTATTTACAAAAAAGAGCATTAAGAATTTTTAGTAGAAGTCAACAGAGTTCCTTTGAAATCATTATTTGTTAAATCACATTTGTTGAAATTTTGTATAAAGCTCATAACAAATTTTATTGATAACATCCAGAGCAGATGAAAAAAAAGAGAAAGCTGTTGTAATTTAAAAGGATTTCCACTTTTAAATATTAAAAAAAAAAAAAAAAACAGGATTCAGAACTAAACTGAAGGAGCATGTGTTACAATGAGAGGAAAAATCTTGCTATGTTTTCTGGTGGTATCTGATTTAACACGTTTTCTTTTGTTTGTTTTGTTGGTTGCTTTTGAAAATGAGTTATGATGAAGTAAAAAGGCATGATGTTGACCTGCAGCTCTTTTTAATTTGTGTTTAGGTAATTAAAATCTTGTGTAAAAAGAGCAGACTCTATAAGATTTTTCTTCTTCTGCTTCTTATTATTCACATGTTTGAGATTTTTTTGTATGTATTAAATCTTTTATTAATGACACTGAAATAAAGTCCTTAACAAAACACACAAAAAAGACCATTTTTTGAGAATTTAGTGACCTCTTGTGGCTAAGTGTAACATAACCTCTCATCCATAGAGACACTGACTTACTTGGACATTTAAACAAGCTTAGTGTCTCTTCTTGTTTAAATTTAATTTTTTGTCTTGAGTTACTAATTTTGTAACATTTTCCATTTGAGGCTTTTTAAGTAGAATCATCTGACAGTCTTATTGTACTGGTTTGTGTTGTGTTTTATGTAGATTTGTTTATACATTGTTAAATCGAAAAGTGTAAATAAAATAGTAATTTAAAAAATCTAACAAGAACATATGGTGATAACATTCAACATTAGTATTATATGTGGTTAACTTTGAATGTTTTTGAGGTCCCATGTCCTGAAGAATATAATTTCTTTACTTTTGATGTTGTTAGAAGTGGAGAACTGTTTGGTGCCTCTTTAAAAAATGCTCAGTTTTTACTTCCTGGAGTTGATGATGTCATTGTCATACAGCCTCCACCCACATGTATTTCTGCTCTTCACAGGCAGACACCATGACTGTTTTGAAATTTGTTTTAGTGGCCTGTAGACCCTCCTCCCCCACTCATTAGTCATTGATTGGGCAGCCAATCAGCACAGAGCTTGTTGCCACAGCCTTCATTCAAAGCATTTCCAAAGGGGAGGAAAAAAGAGCAGTATCTGATTCTCTAAGTAGAAGACATTTTTCATTTATTCATTCAACTTTATTCAAATCCTTGTTCAATAGACACCCATGATGTAAACGTTCAAACACACCAGAATATGGGACTTTTATATTTCATTAATTTCATTTTTAACCTTGTTATGTAATATATCCCGATTTCTCTTTTTACCATGTGTCTTCTCGAACACTTTTAAGCTTTCTAGTAATCCAGCAAGCCCTCTACCTCTTTCTTTATTTCTTTTCACTGTGAAAGCAATAACCTTTCCTCTAATAACAGATTTTCCGCATCCCATAAGACACTCTGCGATACCTCCCCGTTGTCATTGTTATCCATGTATTCCTTAAGTTCTTTCTGTATGAATTCGTTACACAGCTTATCGTTTGACATACTTGTATTGAGCTGCCAGTGTGTTCTTCTTCTTTATGTCTAAATGTAACGTTAAGTTGACAGCTGCATGGTCAGAGATGTCCCTGACATGGGACTTTCAAATAAAACAACTCTGCTTGACATTTTTTTCTGTTACTAAAGAAACAACATGTACTGGGTTCTTATTTCTAGTTCTAGGTTGATTTTTTAAATCTAATGAAATTGTTTTTATATTATAGGGTGGTCCACTTACTGAAAAGCCAAGTCCAGTTCCCTTTCCTAACAGGCTGTACAGAATCGCACGAAAGTCCAAGGTAAGAAATCCAAGCTTTACTTAAACTTAACGTGACCCCCTGGATTCAGAAATCTCTGCTCTCTGCTGGGCAGCAAACTTAAACTCACCCCTTTTTCTCCCCTCAGGTGGAGTCCCAGTTGGTTTTCATCAGAGACAGCCTGGACCTTCTGTCTCACCTTTATCTTGACAGCAGTTTCGCCTCAGTGTCCTGGGATAGCAAAAAACTGAACGACTTTCAGGCGATTATCCACAGACAGGCCGAAGAGCTGAGTGACAAATGTGTAAGTAGAAAATAGTATTTCATTGCATTCATCAATTACTCAAAGTGGAAGCAGTCGCTGAATCGTAGGGATGGGAATCAAAAAACAATTCCAGGCTGCGTTTACACGGACACTCCAGGCTTAAAGACGCAAAGATTTGTCCTTTGCGTTTTAGAATTCTGCGTTCAGACGATGACGCTCGGAGACGAGTTAATTTGCTGTATGCATGCCGGTTCAGTAGATGGTGGTGTAGGTCTGCAGAGAGGCAGCGCTGCCAAAACACACGAACGAAGAAGAAAAACTTTTCACAAACAACAATGGTGAATAGACGCACAGAGACGCAGGAGTTTCTTTTCTGGACAACAAATCTGTCTGGATAGTTTTGTCTGGATAACAAACCGAGCACGGTAAGAGGCTCACACGTTACTCGGTAGATGGCCGAAGCTGTTGTTGTTCCTGGTATGCGCGCGCAGCCTTCATGTGAAAGAGTACTGCGCATGCGGTGACGTCAGCGTTTTCACCCTCTGATACGGGTTTGCACCGAGCTAAATGGAGAGCGGATTCAAATCTTTCCACTCTGGAGCCCGTTTTCAAAAGTTTCCGTTTTAGATGGAAACGCAACGCATTCTCACCAAACGCAAGGCCAAAACGCAACAAAGACTTATCGGATTTGACCGTTTTCGGCGCCATGTAAACGCAGCCCGAGTTGAGAATCGTTAACAGATCAATCAAAGAATCGATTCTATGAGTCTTTTTGTGAATAAATTCCCTTATCAATTCCTTCCACTGACAGGGTTCAGAAGTGTCAGAATTGTGGCTTAAGTTTTTACAATAGTCGCCTACTGCACAACCTTAAGTGAGTGGAAAGTGGACTGTGGACTGTGCTGTGACGTGTGTTTGACATTGTTGACACTGATAATCTACAAGCCAGCATTTGCCCACACGGAAAATCTGCAGGAATCAATAAGGGAATCGTTAAAGAATTGGATCAATAAGCAGGATCGTTAATAGCACTGGCATCGATAAAATCTTATCAATTCCCATCTCTACTGATTAACCGGCAACATACCCAAGGTCCTTTTCACCGTCTCAGCTGCTAACCTCCTTTGGTGCTTTTTCGTCTTTTCTGTTATTTTACAAAACTATAATTTCCGCAGTTTATTAATTATTGTATTTTTCTTTTTTCTTTTGTTTTTAGGTGTCAACTAGCAGGATAAACAACAAGAAACTAAGAAACTGCAGCAAGACAGGGATGAGACCTTCTCTGGACCGCACTGTAAGTACAGTCTTTATTAGTGAAGAATACACACTAACATCACTAAGTACTTCAACTTCTTCCAGACTAACCTGGTCACTGTTGGTACTGAACTCTATGACTTGTTTTAAAATAGTTTTACAAGCAATATTTTTACGAAGGGAGTGCATTGGTGATAGATATACTTTAAGAATGATGATATCACTTTGCTTATTTTTTTTGCTAAAGTGTCTTTGATTTTTACAGTATAGAAGACATCCAACATTATTTACAATTTCATTCAAACCTGTTAACTTTTTGAGTTATCTTACTAACAGACATAGCCAGCGGTTGTAACACATTTTACAGAGATGGAGTAAAAAGTGGAATACCAGCTAGGAGCCAGGATTACAGCACATTGGCTTATCGAAGTTTCAAAAAACTCCTTAAAAACAGATTTTTTTTCGAAAAACTTCGTGACTTCTTAAACTCAAGATTTCTAAGCCTGGTTTCTCATAAATTCCCAGCTTCTTGATTTAAAATATATTAAATTATTTCTTCAAATATTAAGATCATTTTATTTATGAGCGTCCCTAATACACCATCACCTTTATCACCTTCATCACCTTTAGGACCTCAACAACTTAAAGATGCTATGAGGAGTTTCTAAGTAATTACAAAAACCCTAACTTTTAGATATATGTCTGATCACACTTTAAGATGAGTTTTATAGCATCAAAATAGGTTATCTATAAATGCTATTCCTTAGCTTCGCGGACAGGGCTGGACTGGCCTGGATACTCAACTTCGGGAACAAGACCATTAAAACTAGAGCAAATTTATATTATTCAGACACGTCTTAGAGCACCGGGCTGTAAGTAGCCAGCTACAAAACTACAATACCAAGTTTTCCAAAAATTGGAAAAAGTTTTTGAAAAAAGAAGTTGTATAGCAGTGCTGATTTCTGAGGAAGGTCTGAGCTGCATGCTTTATTAGCATCACAACAAACACACACTTTGGCTTGGGTCACGTCTTTACGACAGTCGCTGCGCGTGCTCATGGGTAGCAAAGTCTTTATGTCGCCGGATATAGATTCTCCTCATAGCACCTTTAATTTCCTGCAGTCAATATTTAAACTCTTTCCTTATAACATTAGAAATATTTTAGTGCTTAAACCTTTCACTTCCTTAGCTGATTACTTCTTACATTTTAATCACCTTCTGCTGTTCAAACTTATTCTTCTTCACTAGTCTTTTAATCTCATGGTGTCATTTGGTGTTTCTTCCACCATTTAAACTTTCTTCTCTTTTTACTGTAAACTCAGTGAACATTTTCCTCTCTTCTTTCTGTCTTTAGGTGTTTCCTGTCAGACAGACGAGGAGGAAACGGACTAACCTCAGGAGACAGCTGAGGGCTTACTACAGAAAACTCGGATGTTTTCTGGGTCGCTCTGTAAGTTCATGTCCCACCTTCTTTTGAGCTTGAATTATTGTTGTGTGGCTTCAGGTCTGACTTTGTTATTGTGTGCACAGGCTGGGAGTGCTGCATCCTGGGAGATCATCAGGAGGGAAACCAAACATCACCTGGTAAACCTCCACGTGTTGGTGAACCTCATCAAAGCTGCAAGAGCTACCAACAGAGGGCCATCGACAACGACGCTGCAGAAACACTGACACAAGAATGAGATTATTTTCTTAATTTATTTCCTTTAAATCAGTCTCTCTGTGAAAGACTATGATTTCAACTATAAAGCTGTATATTTATTTATTTGTAACTCTTTTTACTATTTATACTAAGTACCCCCTTTATTTATTGTGGCCTTGACAGTTTGTACTAACAGACTGAGTCTGTTTTTTTTTTTACCTGAAAAATGTTGATAACTTGAAAAAAATAAAAGACATTTAATTATTTCTGAATCTGTTTTCATTTTACAATAATTTGGAGAAATGTGCCATGAGTTTGTCGAGCTTTAGTTTGAACATAAGGGACGCATACTTGCGAAATGTAAGAATTTCCCATTTTAACAAAATGATAGAACTTAAATGAGCAAATCACGTAATTCAACATAATTTAAGATTTTAACCCCACCAAGGAGGTTGTTTTTTGTACTTCTTTAAGCAAGACAACTCCAAGTGTTTTGAAGGTGTAGAGTGTAGAAGTTGGCAGCATTTCGCTAAACAGACACAGTGAATATAGAATAGAATGTCTATT
Organism: Scarus forsteni; assembly: GCA_036419115.1. Lineage (NCBI taxonomy): Eukaryota > Metazoa > Chordata > Actinopteri > Labriformes > Labridae > Scarus > Scarus forsteni. The sequence continues at coordinate 10,137,156 of JAZDUH010000084.1, read as the reverse complement.
TGTATGTAAAGTCTGTTGAAAAAGGTGTACAATCATTATCGTAAAACTTTAGTTTTCTGTTTATTAAGTTAGAAAAAGCTTTTTATATTTATGCACCATGGGTCTCCCTTTGTGGAGGCTGACATAGCGATCAGCCATGTTGTCTACGGGTGGGTTTAAGGGACCAAAAAAAGGCGAAACACGGCTTTTAAATACAAGTCTGGCCGCCGGTCCTGAAATCTACCTGAATGACATGCTGCATCTTAAATGACCAATAATCTGTTAAAATGACAGTTACAAATGTGAATGAAAAAACCCTCACCTGGTAACTGCATGGATGTATTATAAGAACTGGATAGCGTGACTCCGCCTTCTACCATGTAACGGATTTGAAGCCTAAATATCCCCCGTCAGGGTGCCGCCATTGTGCAGCCAGTAGAGAATTTGGGCCATAATCCGGACGCAGCTGTCATAAACGGTCGCAACACTCCGCAGCATACACCGTACACAATCATTGTGAAGCTGCAGTAAACCGCGGTTATTTTTAAACTCTAATAACTTATAAAAAAGAAACTTTTCAGAAAAAAGAGGACTTGGAAAACACACAGCCCAATAATACTTTCATATCACCACAGCATACGGGTGGGAGAAATATTTGTAAGGGGTGTAATCATTTTTTGAAGTTTCACTTCGGCCCGTCCAGATGAACGGGGGAGACGGAAATTTGACCTATACTGCAGCCAGTCACCAGGGGGAGCAGTTTTCGTGGAGGCTTCAATTTGAGCCCAGCGACATGGCGTCCATGTTATTTACAGTCTATGGGTAACTGTTGTAATGATCCTGTTTGGTCTTCACCGGCTCTCGTCACTTCGTGAGGTAACAGCTATTGTTAGCCATTGTGTTAGCTGTTGTTAACATGCCCTGCATTGTAGTTCCCAAATACCACATGAAGAATGTAAATAACACTAAGGTAGCATTTCCAGAAATATCAGCACTTCTGACTAGTGTGTGCCACACTAAATCAGCCGTATACACAGTTTTGTTTGACTTATAGTTATAGAAATGCTGCCATATATTTACATTCTTAATGTGGTATTTGGGAACTACAACACATGTTGGCTTGTGGCATCTTAACTGACTGATAATCTATTAAAATAATAGTTACAAATGTGAATGAAAAAACCCTCACCTGGTAACTGTTCCAAATGATGCCCAGTTCATGATCCTTTTCGGTCTTCACCGCCTCTCGTCGCTCCGTGAAGTAACAGACAGGGTCATTCCAAAATCTGAACACTAGATGTCGCCAAAATGCCAATTTGTACACACTGCACCTTTAATGGATTTTGATGAAAAACGTGAAGGAAAGTTGGTCATGGTACAAGTCTAAATTGATTACATTTGGTGGTGATGGATGCAGCTGGTGATTAAATGATTTGTTAACCCTGATTTAAAAGGCAGCTTTTGCAATAGACAAGCCTCAGTTAAGGTTTGTTCTCTTAGCACCTCTAGTTTGCTCTGTCACTATGACAGAATCCACTTATTTAAGTACTTAAATGAGTTCTTAATAAATATTTTTAGTACAATTTTAAACTCTTACATGTCATAAAACATAAAGAGTAAGGAGGCCCTCATTTGGTCCCTGGGCTGCTAGTTGGCCTCCCCTGCTTCATATTTCAGATGCAAGCATGATTTCTTTAAAAATTTGCAGTCTTTAAATATTTATTTCATGAAGATTTAAAAAAAAAAAAAAAGACATTTCATCAGTTCATTATACCTAGCAGGCTTCAAAGTGAGGTAAACTGCTTAAAGATTTTGATTAAAATAAGAACTTTTAAATTAAAACCATGCACACAAGTCACCAATCAATTAAATTTAATCCACGGTTAAATCTTTCATTTGAATGGCATAACAAAAGTTATCTTAAGGTGGCTCACAAAAGAGTCCGTCAATGCTCTAATCTTCTTTTTTTAAAGCTCAATCATTAGTTGTTTGGTAGTAAGTCAGGCCCATCACACCTGCTTCATGGTACACATCAGTGAACGGCTGGTTTAAAGCCAAAAACTAAAACAACTGAAATAATCAGACTAACAGGGATAAATTCAAAATGTTTCAATATTTATTATTTTGTCTTGAAGTCACTGAATGCACATATGTGTACATAAAATGTTAACTTAAACATACAAAAATGTTTGAATTTGATAAAACAACCATGAAAGATCATTTAATTTATCTGTAATAAAAAGTTTAAAATAATTGGCTGTATAAACCTTGTATTAATAGCAACACTTTAAAGTGTTAAAGACTGATATGAAGTACAACTGAAAATAAAATAGGAAAACAACACTGAATAGTTTGACTACATTTTGAATTTTGAGCCAGTAGGGGGCGCTCTTCAACAGACTAGCTACTGACAATAGACATCAACAAGCACTGATGAAAGAAACATCCTGCTAAAATGTAAATTAAAATATATTTCATTTTCCCTTTTTGCTTTTAATAGAAAGTTAAAATTTGATTTAAATACAAACGTGAACTTAACTCTTTACAGCTTTTTGATACGCTGAAAAATAAAAAAGAAGAGTAAGAATTTTGTTTTTAAATCTTTGAAGTTTCTGGTTGGGAAGTAAGACCTTGTTCAATACAATATTAAATAAACACCTTGCAGTGGAGAGCAAATAAAAACATATTTGATGGATTAGATTGAGTTTAAAACGTGAAAAAGAAACATCTGTATTTCATCATTCCAGATTTATATTCCAATTACACTGAAGAGGGATATATATAAATAGATAACTTTTATAATTCATCCCACACATTTATAAATGTACTTGTGTATTATTGTAGTTGAAGCTTCACTCTCCAGCCATTGTAATATTATTATTATTATTTATTCTGTTGGGAGAAGCCATCACAGGATGGCGCTGTGGTCATAAAGGGACGGACATGAACAGCAATAATACTCAGATAGGCCGTGACATTTTAATAATGTGTAGTTGCACTTAATTTTACCCAAAAAAGCATAAATAATTCAATTGATATGGATTATAAAATTGTTGAGACTAAAGAAAGTTTGACTCTATTCGATTTGTTGATGATAACCGTTTACTTGTTTCAGTTTCTCAGCTGTTATTTTAAGACTTGAGAATCTGTATGTTTAATATAACTGTACAAGACACTGACAGTATATATTAAAGATATTTATTTTTACTGACTCTATTGTTACATTATCACATTTGCATATATTAATTTAAAACATGTACTTTTATGGTGAGTTACTGCTTCATTTATTGTTATAGTTTCAATGGTTCTAAAATATTTAAATTCATTTCAGACTGCTTCCAAAACAACAGAATTTTTGATAGGTTGTAAATATTCTTATGTCAGATACAAACTCCAAGTCCAGTGAAGTTTGTACATTGTGTGAAACTTAAATAAAATCAGCTTAAAATAATTTGCAAATTCTTCTCAACTTTTGTTTTACTGAATATACCAAATAGGAAAAGGTATTTCATTTTCAAACTGGTAGACTTCTTTGTTTCAAATATTTACCCAGTTTTAATTTTTCATGTCTTGCGGTATATCTAAATAATAAAGTTCAAAAAGGACTTCATAATAATTCTGCTTTTATTTACATTTCACACAATGTCCCAACTTCACTGGAGTTAAGGTGTGTACTTTTTTCAGTTTGTAAAACAATAAGGCAGTAATCTGATTACTAAAGTTAACACAACATAAAAATAAATCCCCATGGAGCCACAGAGGGGGCGGGGCCTGCGTCTAGTCACATGATTGGACGTAGTTTGAAGGAAAGAAGCCTCTGTTGCCGTTGAGAACGCCCTCGCACCAGCCGTCATCATGGCGATGAGTCAAGTAGACGATGTCCCCTTCGGCCAGGGCGAGGTCGTCAGGTTTGGAGGCTTCATAACAATACAGCGCCACCACTGGAGAGACAGGAGAACTGCAGTTCATAGGCTGATTACCGTGTTCGGTACAAAACTATCCAGACAGATTTGTTGTCCAGACAATAAACTTGTGTGTCTTTGTGTGTCCACTCGCCATTGTTGTTTGTGTATTTTTTTCTTTTTTGTACGTGTGTTGTAACGCTGCTGTTTTTCTGCAAATCTACATCGCCATCTACTGGACTGACATGCACATTACTGCATTTTCAGTTGTCCTTGCGTTTCAATGTAAATGCGGATTGCTTTTGAAAATGCAAAGGAAAAATCTTTCCATTTTTGGTGAAAATGTCTCCATGTTAACAGGGCCTAAGTGTAGTGGAGGTGGGGGTAGTTATATTAGTGTTAAGAGTAGTAGAGATTTTCTGATACCATTTTTTCCCTCTCGATCCCAATACCGATACTTGTTCTGTGGGAATCAGCCAATTTCGAGTACCGATCTGACACCGGCATGTTATTAAAAAAATATCATACTACGCCTGCATGACTGTGGTATTATCATCATTTTGGTGAGGCCTGGCTCAGGTTAAACCCGTTGTTTACATGAATAAATACAGAAATGATGGAGCGAAATCATGCTAGTTAGCTTAGCTCCAAGCCTCGCGTAACCTGGCTCTAACACACGTGTGTCTGTGTCATGTGATCAATTCCTCCAGGTCCCTGCAAGATGGAGCACAGCGCTACTGTTTGAAGAGCGGCAAAGAAGAACTGCACCAGAGTTTAACAGTGCTAAACTGTAAATAGATGACTAAGTTAATAAATTACAAGGTATCGGATGATGCCTAGACTCCAGTACTCGCCAATCCTGATACCAGCAACTACTAAAGAGTAGTAGCATAGCAGATGTAGCATCTGGATTAGCAGTAGAAGGATTGGTTATTGGGTAATGGTTTTGCTAGTAAGTGCTAAATGTTAGCTGTTATGGTAGATAAGTGGTGGGAGTAGTATATGTGCCTTTGTTGAAGAAGTAGTATAAGATACAGTGATGAAGAAGCAGCAGAAGAAGAAGATTAGCAGTATTAATCATTGTATTTACTGTAGTAAATACAATGATTAATACTGCAATAATACTGCATACTGCATTAATACTAGATTTTTCTTGTTCTGTAAAGCATTTTTCTTGTTCTGTAAAACACTTTGAATTGCCTTGTGTATGAATTGTGCTCTACAAATAAACTTGCCTTGCCTTGCCTTGCCTAGGGGAAGAGGACGAGTTGTTATGGTAGTAGGAGGTGTAAGATTACAATTCGGCACACTAGTGCCAGCAACAGTGTCAGTAGCGATACTATTAGCAGTAGAAAAAGTTGAATTAAAGTGGTCCAGTTACCTTTCTCAATGTACTCCTGAGGAGGCTCCATGTCGTAGTCCACAGGTGGAGGTAGGGGCGGCATGATGTCATCAAAACCATCCATCTCCTCGAAGAGAGGAGGAGGGGGCATGACTGGGATCTCTAGATCTAAGAGAACAGCAAACATTCAATATTATATTCAAGAAGCAGAGCTTTTGTAGAACAAATAAGATTAGGTGATGAGTGTGCATGGAGCGGTACAGGTATGCTGCACTGTTGTACAGGTTCCCTCATCGTAAGGCTTTTAAGATTGGTGTTGATAATTAGTGATGATAACATCCGTGGTGATCAAAAGAGAAATCCAGGAGAAATCCCAAAAGGTACACATTTTGTTCATTAGGGTGATCTCCAAAAATGGGTCAAAATATTTAAACTTAAATGTAATCTGCAAGAGTAAAAAGCTATTACTTAGGTGCATGGGACTACAACATGGAGGACTGACCGAGAAGCAGTCAATAAAATGTTAATAAAATAACCCATGGTGGCTATAGTTGTATTATTGTTTAGTAAATAAGTATCAGCAATGCTTGTAATGGGGCCCCCAACCACTTTTGTCAGTTTTAGCAGTTTGTTAGCAACTATCTTTTTAAAAACACATTATTGCTTTAAAATTAAAAATTGGGCAATGACAGATGCATCTAATGTTGCCAAATGAAAGTTCTAATCTCATTTAATTTTGCTCATCATGAACGTTGTTTTAGGTTTTTTATCCATAAGTCCCAAAACAATTCAGCCTTGGGAACAGGGAAGTACCAAATGCAACCTTACTCAAGTGTTTTCGTCTTATTTTGACTGTATGTACCACTGCCAGTGGTTTAACAGCGGCAGTGGCATTGTGCTGGTTTACTCAACATCAGGCCTTTGCGATTTTTTCAACTTGTTCTTGGATCATGGCTAATAAAAACTTCTGTGGCTAACAAAGGTTAATGAAACAAACATGTTTTGTTCAAGATAATCTTTACAAACGAACTTATCTTTGCGATTTTTAAGCTTACACATAATCAATTAGAGTATAAAGCTTTTATTAATCTATCCATCCATCTATATTATGCAGCTAGTATGGAGCTACAACATGGCGGTTTGACTTGCATGTAGCTACCACACCTCTAACTTGAAACACCATGACTTGATTACCTGTTGCCCAATGCCCTCATATAAGGAATGAATTATTGTCTTCGCCAAAAAGGTTATGTTTTTGCCGATGTATGATTGTTTGTTTTTTTTGTTTTTTTAGCAAAATTACGCAAAAACTACTGGACAGATTTTGCTGAAATTTCCAGGAGATGCTGGTAATGGCCCAACTTAAAAATAGTTGGATTTTGGAGGTGATCAATATAGCCGCCTGTAGCAATTAATCGTTTTTCCTCAATAACAGTCTAAATAATAGTGATATCGATATTACTCTGAGTGATAGGTGTGGGTTTTCAGGGTCAGTGAATCATATTATGATGGTAACTTTATCATAGAAACTATTCCTTATAGATGTAACAGCAACATGTGAGCTACCTTGGCAGAGGTTTGTGCTCGCTGAGTGCTTTCTATTTGTTTATTTGTTTATTATACTGCTTTCACACTAAAATTAGCGGGTCAACTCAGTTTTTTTCAAAGCCGTTAACCTGCTAACAATCGGCAAGTGATTCTTTACCCACTGCCATCAGACCTGGGTCTAACCGTCAGCAGACGAGCTCGTGTCAGTTTGTTTTTCTCTGCCGCATCAAGTTCCGACAAAGCCTCTCCATGTAAACAACGGAGAGGAGCATGGAGGCCATGGACACAGCTTTCGTTACTTTGTACTTTTTTCCCTCTTTAAAAATGTACAAACTCGTCGCTAAATTACGCCATGGGAACGTTACGCTGTCATTCATAAATTAGCGGGTTGACCCAGGTGTGATGTTTCCCACTGAAGCCGATCAGAGACAAGTCGATTAAAACCCGCGTTGCTTGCAGGGTCAGTCAACCCAGGTCGAAATGCCGACAGGAGCTGATTGTTACCGGGTTTAAACAGGTTTTTTGGCCAGTCTGATAGAGGTATTAGAAAATAATCAGAGATAGTTGCATCAGGGTCCTAAGCCATCTGTGGTCCTTGTTAGCAGTTCATTCGCAAAACACCATTTTAAAAACTGCTTTAAATTTTAATGTGTGAAATATGTTGGACGCATTTTATGTTGCATAATGAAAAGTTACAATCTGGTATGCATATGTTCACCATGGACCTTATTTCAGGTATCAATCCAAAAAGCTGATTGAAATCCTGTAGGCTTTGGGACAAGGGAACCCAATGTGCAAATGGTAACTCACTTTCACATTTCTGGACTCATTCCTGCACCAGATTGAACTTCAAGAACTACATGTGTTCATCCTACAATAACTACTGTTACACCAAATACATTTCAGTTTTGCTTACCCAGGTGTTCAAGGCGAGCAGGTAAGCAGAGCCGAGGCGAGGAGGAGGAGGAAGAAGACGAGGAGGAGGAGGAGGAAGGGTGGGGAGGGGGAGCATGGGGGGGAGGATAGGATGGAGGAGGGGGGATCATCACTGATGGACAGACAGAGAGACAGAGAGTCTGAGTGCAATGCTGAAGCAGCAGGGCAGAGACTTGCATGCAGACAGACTGATCATCAGAATGCTTTTAAGTGAAGCTCAGTCTCTATTGGACCGTTGTTGCCCTGTCTTTTTTCGGCTTACACGATTGGACAGCAGGCAGAAAGAGAGAGCGCGTGTAGCGGCAGCGGGAGGCGGGGCCAGAGCGGACCCTCATAGAGAGGGAGCGTGTGGTAGGAGGCGAGCGGCGGCGGCGGCTCCTCCTGGTGAGGAGAGTCACTGAAGAAGAAACAAAAAAAAGAAGAAAATGTAGAGTGGGAAAATAAAATTAAACCAGAAAAAAGCAGAAAGGAAGAGGAGGCTTTAACCGAGACATTTTTCAGGCAGTTTGGTGACAAAAATTAGGCTGTGTTTTTTTCTGATCCTTCATGTGATGGAAAACTTCACACAACTCCATTTATTTTTACTTTTCACTGATTCATGCACATTATTTTAACATGTCTTTTAACCTGTGTCCATTAATCCAATGTTTACTGCTGGTAGCACCACCTTTCTTCAATAGCCTACATGACAAAAATGTTTAAGTCCCTGAAATCCAGTTTATAGACCGAACGCTATCCAAAACAAGATGGAAGTCGAGCAAAAATATCTTTCCTTAAAGAAAGTTTGCAGTGTTCTAAATTGGTTTCATTTAAAAAAGAAATGCAGTCAAGATCTGATGAAACTGCTACTGAAGCTGTTAGCATCTATGCTAATCTCTACACAAACAGTTACTTCCTCCTTGTAGCTCCCACCTCTTCTTGCCCTTAAGCAGTGGTTCTCAACTGTCTAGCTTTGGGACCTGTCATCAACTTTTTTTGTCAAGCTGCGACCTGAATAGAGGAATATTTTCAGCTTCTCAAATGTAAACAGTAAAAAGATGTTGCACAGAATATCACAGTCTGTGTGCATGTGTAAGACAAAATCTAACCCCAAATTCCACATAGAGTGAACACGGCAAGCATTGAAGCACCGTGGTTTTGCTCCAACTGACAGGCTGTTGACATCACCCACTTTACGTGCCGTGGTGCACACAACACCAACATCTGTACGAGCAGCAAACTGGTTCAGTCAACAAGTTACAAGACCCACTTCTAACTAAGGATGTTATTTACATCAACAATAATCACACTTCTTGCTGACTGACGTTTTTTATTCCACAATGTGCATATAAAATAAACGACTAAAATGTTGGGTTGAAATCACAATTTATGGGTGGAACTGAGATGCTTGGCGGAGGTTTGTGTTTTTCTAGTTAGCATTTAATTAGCATCATCTATTACTAAGGAGTTAGAAAAGATGGCAGTCCAAGCACAGGACTTTTAGCCCAGGCAAAGGCTCGCAACCAACTGAAAAAGGGTCCACAACCAAATTTTGGCTTTGAGAATCACTGCCGTAAAGGCCGTACCACTTTGGTTTGCTCACAGTTGTTAAAGATTGGAGTTTGATAAGACGGATCTGCCTGATTACAGACATTTAATAAGGCTGATCCAGCTGTACTGCAAGGTTAAGAGTTGATCATGTAAGCCCTAGATTGAGTTTGTAAAAATTAACTATTAATGGACACAGGCCTTTAATTCAATACCAATGTGGACTGTTTGATTCCCTATTTAAAGAAAATTTCCCCATGTTATATTTCTTAAGGTACTTTTTTTTGTCAACAGATTAGTACCATCTACTTCCTGGCTTGGCGGAGGCGGAGGAGGGGCCGGCAATTCTGCACCATCACTTGGTGGCAAAACGAACGCCTCATCGTCGAGTGGAGGGGGAAGAGGAGAGGGAGGTGGAAGGCTGCTCTCCTCCAACACTGAGGAGAAAGGAGGAGCCTTCATGATGCTCACATTGACAGATAAGAAAATAATAAAAAAGGCAAGTTGCTAAGGAAAAGCTAAGCTCAACACTGCCAACAGAGCAAAGGGTATAACCAGAAAAAAATTCAGTTTTATCTCCTGCACCCTTTCTTAACAAGATATAGTTATAATAATGATAATAATAATGATAAATCTTATTATAGAGTATTTTTCAAACAGGGTTACAAATTACTTTCCAGACAAAATAAAAGATAGACAAGAGAATAAAAGAGAAATACAGGAGAAATGTGAGGTATACAATGACCAAAAGTGTAAGAGTTTAAACACAACAGTCGTAGGGGGTGCTGGTTTGGCGGAGTGGTTAGCAACCAGGCATGTCCCATATACATTGTGGTAAACCATGCAAGAGCCGCAAATGACAGAAAGGAGAGCAAACTAAATAAAGATTAATATTGCCAAAGATAAGAAGGAGGAAGAAATTTAAAAAGGCTAAAACTTCCAAAAGATAAAAGGAAATAAAACGAAGGAAAAGAAGTAAAATCAAAACAGGATAAACAGTTAAAATGATAGAGAGATAAAAAATGAAAGAATAAAACATGTTGCCTGTGAAATTATCCAAAATTGCAACAAAAAAAAGCGTAAAATGGGACTGTAGCAGTGGTCCAACAACCGTGCCACATCTGTATTCCCTTAATTCCCCATTCTTTTTCTTTCTGATGCTCGGTTTGAACATTAGCAGGTCATATTGACAATGTAAGCATGCCTACAAGCACCAAGCTGCTGTCATGAAATTGGCTAATTGGCTTAAGCAGTTGCGCAGCTGTACCTAATAAAGATGCCAGTGAGTAAACATCATAATTACCTTATTAATAAAATAACAGATACTATTTTTGGTACCTATCCCCTCGCTCTAATAGGATAACATTTCAGGTTTACTATAAATATGGAGCTCAGACTCACCTGTCTCCAGGGCAAGTGAGAGAGCGCTGTGATTGGTCAGATCCTCTGTGGGAGGAGGGGGAGGAGGTGGTGGAATCATTGACCCAACTGCTGCCTCTGATGAACCAATTGGAGGAGGGGGTGGAGCCACCGGTGCAGCCATTGCTCCTGATAAACCAGGTGCAGGTGGCGGAGGGGGCGGAGCCACTGGTGCAACCATTGCTCCTGATAACCCAGGTGCAGGTGGTGGAGGGGGCGGAGCAACTGGTGCAACCATTGATCCCGATGCACCAGGTGGAGGCGGTGGAGGAGGCGGGATAGCAAAGCCTGAGGCATCTACCTCCATGGATGAGATTCCATTGGCTGTTGGAGGTGGGGGAGGCGGGGCGTCATCCAGGAGAGCCGGGATGAGGTCAGTCTCAGGTGAGGCTTGGGAGAAGGTGGGAATGGTGGGCGGAGCTACGGGTTTCCCAAAACTGGAGCTGAGAGAAAAACATAATCAACCCAATAGCAACAGTAAAGTTAATAATCCTATAAGTGCCGAGTTACTTTAAATATGACAACAGTTATCACACCTTCTCTTACGGTGAGATCTTGTTTTCAGAAACTTTTCACAAGATTATTACTTCATTATGAGAACGACCATGAAGCAAGGCTTTAAAAGATTTACTTCAAAGTGTGTAAAAATTATATTCTGGTTCTGGAATTCCATTCTTGCACAGGATGGACTGATCACATTACCAAGGGCCTAAGTCATTGGTACATAGATCATTTTCATATATGTTGTTTGTTTCAGGTAGAGGCATTGTTGCAATTTTCATTTGGGCTGATTTGCTTCCAAACTGTTCTATGTCAAGCCTGTCAAATGTTGTGTGAGTGGCAACATGCCAGCTTTCTCACAGATAGGGAGGATTTGTCATTTCCAGAGATGAAAATCCTCAGTTGGAAAATAATGGGTGCAATATAAAACTAGATTAGATTAGAAAGAACTTAGTTAATCCCTTTGGAAGACTTTCTTAGAGAAATTAAGATTTTAGAAGCATCATTTATAGCAGATAAAAGATATACAAAAAAGATACATTAAAAACAGAAATATAAATGAATATACATATATATAAATATAAATAAAACAGAAATATAGCTACTGCTCCTTCCTGTCTTCAGTCTTCCTGATGCTCCTGCTCCCCCTTAGTGTGGAGTTATACAGTCTGATAGCCTGTAATATATTACATGGAATATCTACACTGTCTGGCTAAAAAATAGTTGCCACCTGGATTTAACTAAGCAAATAGGTATGAGTCTCCTATTGGATAATAACAGTCAGCAGGAAAAAAGTTATTTAACCCCAGATGATGCAATGTGAAGCTTCTCATTTCTTAAACAACCATGTCAAAGACACATCTTGTGGTTGTGGAAAAGATGTTAGTCTGTTTCAGAAGGGTCAAATCATTGGCATGCATCAAGCAGAAAAACATCTAAGGAGTAGGGATGGGTACCGAATTAGGTACTTTAAGAGGTACCGACCAAATTCTGTAGGTACTACCGAGTACCGATACAGGTAAAATCAAAAGGTGCCATGTTTAGGTACCTAAACATTCTAGTTAATTTTAGTTACTGGTTTTCATGTTGAAGACATTTTTGGAACAACGACAATGGTACAATAAAACAGTTGAATGTTGTTTTGATATATATCTTTCAAATTTTATATACTGAGAAATAAGTTTACATTGAAAACATTTGAGATCTTAATATTAAACAAATTAATATTTATTACCCCATAAACACACGCAAAAGTACTGAAAATTGGTACCGTTGAGTACCGATTCCCAGGTACAGGGCATCGGTATGGTATCGGTTCAAATGTGAAAGGTACCCATCCCTACTAAGGAGATTAAAGAAACTACTAAAATTGGGTTAAGAACTGTCCAACACATTATTACAAACTGGATACAAAAACGTACTTTTAATACTTAAAGGAGGCATATCATGCTGATGCATGATTTAATACTTACATAAAATATAATAAATTTGAAAACAAGACCTGAAACCCCCTTAATTTTCAAAAAATGAGATATTGTATTTTTTCTGATATCCTAGAACGAGATTTGATGCCTCTGAAAATAGGTCATTGCGAGATGTCCGTGAGATTTCAAACGTCGTGACATCACGAGGTACCTTTCTTTTTATTGGAGTAATCTGATAAAACACTTCCTCCTTTGTGATGTCCGTTAGCCACAAAACCGTCACCGAGGAACACATCCACCAGCAGGGGTATATAGGTCCCTAGCTCACATTCACTCATTACCAGCTCTGGCCTGTAGGGGGACTCAATACGCGGTCGCTACATTGAGCCTGCCGGAAAATACAGTAGAAGAAGGACAGGCTGGCTCAGCCCCCGATAGAACTGACCAATCAGACCACAAAGGGCTGTGACGTGGCAAGGTAACTTTAGGTCATCCTGAGATCCTCGTGTTTCAATGAGAGCTTCATAATGGCTTAAAATGAGGATTTTGAGAACACTATTGTGGGGCAATGAAGGAACTAACTGACTTGTACTGAGGGCAGAAATGCTTTACAGGCATCCTAGTCTGGCATAGTGAAAAGGAGAAACAAACATGATATGTCCTCTTTAAATATTTTTGAAAGCAGGTACTCCAGCACTTGCACTTGTACTGGAGTAATAATTGAGTATTTTTACTTTCACTCATGTAATAGAGTTGAGTACTTTGTCCACCACTGGTTAGTTCAAGACCCAAGCTGTAGGTCTGCTGTTTGGTCTTTGAGTGAAACATTTTGTGCTTCTGTCTTTGTCAGGACTTCCTTATAATTTTTGCTTCTCTCAGGAAATCCTCCTGTTACATTAAAGGTTAGATAAACAAAGAGTTCATGTTCATGACTCGCTGTGGCCCTGATCTCTGAGGATGTGAAACCAGACAGAGGATCTGAAACGACATCTTCAAACAAACACGTGAGGTCTTTACCCGCTGACAGGGGGTGCCACTGGGCACTGCACTGGCTCCAGAGATTTATTAGACCTGAAACACAGACACAAATAAACACGCACATGAATAAATACACACACACACACGCACAGTATCAGACTTCCTGTTGGAGAAGCATAATGTGAAACAGGAAGCTGTCACTGATAGAAACAGGGAAGAATAAAACAGAACCTGACGGAGGCTCCGTGTTTCCGGATGGTTCCTGTTCGGTCCGACTGTTTCCCAGAGACCTGAGGGGGGCAGAGACAAGAGTGTGTGAGCATCAATGGAGCCTCTCAGGCCTCAGCGGCTCTAATTAGTCTCTCTAAACATTTTCCCACGCTCAACAAAGGCTGCCTGTCAATGTGTGTGTGTGTGTGTGTTTCTCTCTGTCTAAAACCTTTTACAAAACCGCTTTACCTCCTCATTAAAGCACCAGCAAAACAGCGTGCTGGAGGGATGATTCAAAATTCTCCAAAAGTTTATTAAAACCGCAGTATGTCTGTTCTGTTCAGGATATTTTGATCTTAATCTTAAACAGACAATAAAACATCTCTGCAGGCATGGACAGCCCAGGATCTCTCTCTCAGTTCACTTCAATTCAAAGAGCTTTAATGGCATGAATGTCCAGAGCAGAATTTTAGATAAAATAATATCAAAGTAAAGGAACATAAAAGGTCTGTTTTCCATAATAATGAAATAATAAACTGCAATTCGAATGAAATTAAGATGATGTGTTTAACATAATTAAACCATAATACAATGATTTGCAAATCCTTTCAAACTATATTCAACTGAATACACAACAACAACAGAGGCTGAACGATATGGACAAAATTTCATATCTCGATATTCATGCCAAATATCTCAATATCGATATGATATGATATGATATAATATGACTATGGGTTCAGTGAAAACCAAGCATTTTTCAGAAAAATAAAAATATTATTATACAAAAGAATGTGAAAAATGCAGCTTTATTCAAAAGAAATCAATACTGTTTTTTGTTTTTCAGCTCTAATAACAACAGCAAGATGTTAAGTGTTCTAACAGACAAACTGGATTGATTTTTTCCGCAGATATTCACTCATTTTAAATATTACACCTGCCACACATTCCAAAAAAGCTGGGACAGGGGCACGTTTACCACTGTGTTATATCACCTTTCCTTTAAACCACACTTAATAAGCATCTGGTAAATGAAAACACTGATGCTTAAAGTTTAGAAAGTGTGTTTTTTCCCATTATTGCTCAATTCACACCTTCAGTGGTACACCTTCTAGTTCCTGCACTTTTTAACCACAAAGTCACACTGTTGTCACACATGCAGAATGTGTCTTGGCGTTGCCTTGCTGAAATAAGCAGTGATATTTCTGAAAGATGTTGCTTGAATGACTGTATATGTTGCACCAAAAGCTGTATGTATCAGCATTAGCATTAATGGATCCTTCACAGATGTGCAAGTTACCCATGCCATGGGCACTAACACCCCCATACCAGCACAGATGTTGGCTTTTGAACTTTGCTCTTTAAACAGTCTGGATGGTCCTTTTCCTCTTTTGCCTGGAGGACACCACGTCCGTGATTTCAAGAAAAAATTGAAAAGTGGACTCTTCAGACCACAGCAGACTTTTCCACTTTGCCTCAGTCCATGTCAGATGAGCTCAGGCCATGATGTCTCTGGGTATTGTTGATATTTGGCTTTGCATGATAGAGCTTTAATTTGCACTTCAGAGACCAACAGTGATAACAGAAAATGCAGTGGGATCAAAGGTCATGGGCATTCAATGTTAGTTTTTTGCCTTGTCTCTTACTTGTAGAGATTTCTCTGGACTCTGAATGTTTTGATGATGTTGTGGTCTGGAGAGAAAGAAATACCTAAATACAGTGGCGATTGCTCTGAGACTGCAAGAGAAGCTCAGCTTCCCCTAAAATGTCCCCCCTAAAAGTGGTGATATGTCCTGCTGTGTGTACATTTAATTGACTAAATATGCGCTAGAATACCTTCATCTTTTGTTCAGAATCAGATACTTATCACAGGTAACTGGCGTGACTTCCTTCTCATTCATCCCCGCAGCCTCTCAGCGCTTTAACACAGTCAGACGCTGAGCATATTCTGGGAAGCGTAGAGTGGGTTGTTCCACTGTGGAAACTGGACGGTCATTGGATAAACGCTGGGCTTTGTCCCGCCCATCTGACGCTCAGCATCTCTAGGGGTCTATGAGGCAGTGGGCTGGCCTGGACGCTTGGCTTCTGCACGATGATTGGATGATCTGTCTGAGGCTGAATCCCTTTTCGATTGACAGTGAAATGAGCCAATCAGCGTTCTTGAAGTATAACCTCCACCGGGCATCTTCTAAGTTTTACATTCAGTCTTTCTGGAGAGGATCTTCTCCTGTTTAAAGCGGCTCAAGTCTTACACCCGCAACACAATGGGCCAAGGCTGTTTAAGCAGTCTAGCTCTGCTGGCCATTGAGAGAACACTGGTAAAATCCCTGGTAAAGACACCTAGTTGGTACGACAGGGTCACAGATCATTTTCTTGAAAAGGAACGGACGGTAGAATTTACATTTAAATAAATAATATATTTATGATGCAGGCCGGGAAAAAATGAGCTTCCTCTCCTTGACTGACCAGCAGCCGCCACTGCTTAAATGCCTTACACATAAATACTGGAGTAAAGCTCAGCTCCTTTGCAACATTGTGAGGTAGTTTCCTTACAGGGGCTTCGCTGAAGACAAGAGAAGCTTGTTATTGTAGCTTCTTGTTGAGCCAACACAGTTTTCGTGTAGTTTTTAGCCAAAAGTGAGCTGATTGGGAGGTGTTCAGTAGGGATGGGAATTGAAAATCAAATCCAGTTGAGAATCGTTAACAGCTCCATCAAAGAATCGATACCATGAGTCTTTTTGCGAATCAATTCCCTTATCAATTCCTTCCACTGACAGGGCTCAGAAGTGGTCAGAATTGTGGCTTATTTTTTTTTTACAAAAGGCGCCTACTGCACAACCTTAAGTGAGTGGAAACACCAGCAACTTGCAGAAGCAGTTATCTGTGCTATGACATGTGTTTGACATTGTTGCCACTGAAAATCTACAGGCCAACATTTGCCCACATGGAAAATCTGTAGGAATCAATAAGGTAATCGTTAAAGAATTGGATCGATGAGTAGGATCGCTAATAGCATTGGTATCAATAAAATCTTATCAGTTCCCATCCCTAATGTTTAATGGCCCTTTGTACTGCTACGTATCGCCTAGCACTCTTTCCTCAAAGGCAGAGCTGACTAATTGCGTGCCATGTACCTCAAGCAACCTCATCTCAAAAATCGCAACTTTCCCTTTAATTACTGTCTCAATCTTTCTTCACTCTTGCATTTTTCATTTTCTTTTTAGGTTTGTGACTTGCTGTTGTGTGTTCTTGTCTGCCATTTTGTTTTGCACCTTGAGGCCACCCTTAACTTTGAAACTCTCAGAGCAAATCTGTAAGAAAACCAACCTGAGGTAGAGAAAGGGTGCGTCACTTCTGCTCCTGTGGTTTGCTTCAGCAGCAGACACTTCCTGTTAACTTCAGCTCACAGCAGAGTCAGAAAAAAAGCTTCACTTCTGCTTTTTTCTCAGGTTTCTCTTTTTAGGTTATTACTTTAACCTCTCAAAATGCTAATCTGCCTTTTGTTAATACTGCTGAAACATGATAAGAAAGGGGAAGAGAAAGGAGAACTACTTCAAGACTCCCCATTCAAAAAAAGAAGAACAAACTCAAACCGTCTCATTTAGTACAAGCACTTTGCAGTACTTTCATCAGGCCTGTGCACTGGTGACACACATCACCAGTGCACTGTATGTGTCATGTACCTTCATGCCGTGTCCCAGGCCGTCCAGCTGCTGGTAGTTGATTGGTTTGCGGCTGTATGGTGGGCGTTGCTGCGTGCCTGCAGGCAGTTGAGCAGGGGGGAGGATCTTGTGGCTGCGTGGGACTCGTTTCACTACAGTGAAGGCGCCGATTTCCCTCCGAGCAACTTTCTCTTTGTGCATCTCAACCATCTATGAAACACAAGGAGAAGAAATAGAAAGTGCGGGACATAAAAAGGAGGCATTTCTGTATCAGCAGATAATTATATTGAAAGGTTGCATGTCTTGCTGCATCACAAGGGATGCACAATATTATCGGTTAGATATTGTATCAGCTGATATCAGCCCAGAAAGCTAAGCATCGGTATCAGCCATACAAAAAGTATTGATGAACCTATCATCACTGCACGGGTACCTTTAAAAATCAAGGGTTTCCTTTTTGGAAGATTTAAATGCTGTTTTTCTTGTTTTTTATCTGTTCCTCGCAAAAATCTACTGCAACACTAAAAGAAAAGTCAATTTTTGTTAAGTGCAGAGCTTGTGCTCTTGACCAGAAATATCGGTATTGGTATTGGCAACAGTGAATTTAACTAACTAATCCAACTAAACTAACAGTTCATGGAGAAATCCATTATATCTCTCGAAAGAAAACTCCCCTTGAAACACTGTTTT
The DNA here is from genome assembly GCA_036419115.1 of Scarus forsteni. Classification (NCBI taxonomy): domain Eukaryota; kingdom Metazoa; phylum Chordata; class Actinopteri; order Labriformes; family Labridae; genus Scarus; species Scarus forsteni. Next base: position 10,119,038 of record JAZDUH010000084.1, on the reverse strand, counting down.
TCGCTTCTGGGGTTTATGATGTCATAGCTACACAGCCTCCACCTACATCTGTGTTTTCTACTTGGCACAGACAAATACGACGACCATTTTGAAAATCCGCTTCACAGCAGGTAAACCCATATCCTCCCTCTCACTAGACATCATTTGGACAGCCAATCGGCACAGAGCTCAGGATCATAGCCTAACTGACCCCTCAGATCTGAGTGTTTCCAAAGGAGAGGGAAAAAGAGCTGAACTGATTTGTTCTTTATTCGATTTAAATCAAGCCTCGCTTTAAAGACACCCAAGACATGATGGAAACCGTCAAACACACATGCAAATGGGACCACTTTAACCCTTTACAGCCTATTTTTATTCACTTTCTGCTGAAACTACCACCCTGATTCATTCTGCGATTTTGGCAACTGATAATCCACTTGTGGACACTTTAATCTTTGTCTTTTTTATCATATTGATTTTGATAGAGGTGTCATAAAAGTTTGTATCAAATATATTACAACAAGCTGGTGAACTTTTTTTAACCTTTTTTTGCAGTGACACTGATGTTTTGCAAACATTATCATGCAATCTTTCTTTACAGAGGGAAAATATAGAATAGGGATGCCTGGATCAGGCTTTTCTTGGCCGATACTAATTACTATTTTTTTTTATTTTTTTTTTAAATGGAGAGGTTTGCTCAGCAAAGCAAAACAAAAAAAAACAAAACAAAGGAGCAATGCAACAAGTCTCATCCAGTAAGGAAGTGAATTTTAATTAAACTCCTTCATCACTTTTTTAATTCTGTTAATAAACAAAACTATTGTCAGACTGACTTAAACTATTAATTCAATCGAAAAGGCAAAACACAATGAATAAGTTAAATAAAGAAAAGGCAAAACACTTGAAATTATTGAGTTGTTACATAACTCAACTTGTGTTAGTTTTTCACAAAGCCAAGAAAATAAATTTCACCCCCAATTAACTTTATTCATTCAACGTTGAGCAAAAATCTAAATCTCCAACTCTGTAAAATACATTTTGGCAAATCACATTCTTCGGTTAATCAATGCCAATTTTTCTGAAACATGGACGCATCGCAATGTCTTCAACAGGACCTCAAACGCATCACTACACTTGTGCTTTTGTTTGGAGCAAAAATGTTAACTCTTTAGCCTAGCTGATGAGCTTTCGTGTGTGAATTTCAACAAAGACTTAGACTTTAAGGACTGAAAGAGTTCTGGAAAGTCTGCTTCAGTTTAGCAGAAAAGGTTTTGATGAAGTTAATCCACAGGTGATCATTGTAGGTGTGGGTGTATCAGATGACAAAAATCATCTGATTTAATTAGGCCATCTTTAACGGGGAGATAGTTTCAGAATTTCCATTCAGCTAAAAAAAATGCTAAGATCGTTAAACATTTTGTTCCCCATTTCCCAGCATTACTTTGCACAAATGTGAAAATACTGGGAACCTATTTGGACTATATCTTCATGAGACACTACAGTTATAGAGGAATAAACATTCTGAAACGACCCTGAAACCAAACAATCAGTATCACTACTTTTTTTTTCACACAAAGCAGACAGAGAACAGAAGCTCCACTCAGCCGTCCATTCACTGATTCAGTTATTCGGATAGAGCATGCTTAGGAGGCTGTTATCGCACAATGAACACACACAAACACACATCAATGACCCAGATCTGTATTCTTAGCACAGAGTAACAAAAAGGACCCTGCAGTCATAAAAACATCAGATCTGAAAAACACTGACGGCTCACTTAATAAAAGAACACTTCAGTGAATTCCTGGTTGTTGTCCCTTACATTTTTTTCGTAACTCTTGGTAACTCTGGGGGTTGTGAGGCACTGTTTGGCCCCGCTCCCTGATAGGCTATAGCTAGTCTGTCTTCCAGTCCCAACATATGGACGATTTTGTTGTTATGGTGTAGCTGTGGTGGGTGTTGCTGCTGCTATGTGGTGTTTTTTGTATTATTCAAAGGCATGGGGTGGTAAGACTGGAGTGCCACAGGGATCTCTACTGGATCTACTTCTATTTTCATTGTGACAGTGCCAGTGAAGAGCTACTAGAGAAAGAAAAGTCACCTTTATGCTGATGATACAGTTAAATATACTTCTAAGCCTTCTTGCAGTTTCAGACTGATTTAGACTCACTAAATTGAGCAACAAGCCCTGACCCAGCACCCGAATTTGGGCCCTTCAAGCATCCTTACAACACTCTGTACTGAAAGCCATTATCAAGTATCCCTTGTAGTGCAGCAAAATTTCTAGCTGCTAAAAATGGGGAAGCAGAATGATGGTTACCCTGGAGATCTGATGGGCAGGGAAGCCCAACGAAGGCAGAAAATAAACAAGGTGATAGAATACAAATTTATTTAGAAATGGAGGTGAAAATTTAACAACAGGAAATTCATGTTGAGACAAAGATAAGCAACAAAATATGGGCTGAATGAAGCGATATTAGTCCTTCCTATATTTCATCTAAATATTTAGATTTCTTGACCATGTACACATACCATTAGCAATTGGATTCATAATGATGTCTATTTTAGTTCAGTAGTTATTCACTAAAATCACATTTTTTTGTCATGGTGGATCCAGACGGTGATCCGGATCACTCACAAAATCAAAGTGACCAAAATCATTTGTTCCTTGTCTCAATCTGGACATTTCCTGAAAATTTAATTCAAATCCGTCCATAACTTTTTGAGTTATGTTGCTAACAGAGAAACAAACAAACAGTACAAACACACAAACCAACTAACTAAAAAACAAACAGATGCCGGCAATAACATAACCTCCTGGTGGAGGTAATCACAGGGTTGATCTCAGCAGTGGGAGAAGAAACTGGATAGTGATAAAAACAAAGCCAAATCACGTGGCCTAGATAAGGTTTATTTTGTTGTTCTTGTGTTTCTTGAAGTTTGACTCTCAAACTCAGAAGAAAACATGTATTCAGCTATGTAGGCAAAAGTGTCCAATTGCTGCTCTGAACAATTTCGTCTTCTTGTGCACTTTACAAACTCAAGTGCACTTTCAGCAAAGTTCACTTCCAGAAGACCTTAGGGCAGAAGTGTGAGTATTAGGACAGGTTGACCCAAGGTGACCCAAGTTCACTGTATTTCAGGTATGATCTTTATGACATACTTTTGCAGGCTAAACAGGAAGTTAACATCGCACTGATCCCTCGACGGAAAGCCAACAGGACTTTTCACTGTCCTTGGATATAAGTGATAATCAGCTCTGTGAAGAACACAAGCTCATGAAACTTATATATGTTGTACATAATAAGAATTCTCATGAACAAATCAAACTTTCAAGAGTACAAAGATTTTATGATAGCTCAGTCTAGGAGCAGCAAACACACGTCCTAAAAATACCAGCAGTTATTAAAGGGATACACCAACTTTTCTTTCTTTTAGTGTCTTGCCTCACTCCTGAGTCCATGACAAGCAGATAAAAAACATATTTTCACAGTGCGTGCAGTAACAAGAAAGAAATGGGCAGAGCTTACCCACTGATGTTTAGCTCAGCTCAAGCACTAGGAGTCAATGGGTAGCATTAGCCTGCTTCTGCCTACAGCCATCAGACAAACTCTTCAGCAACGCTAAATGATCTTGTGTGCTTGTTATGAGTCATTTTTTACTGAAAAAAGTTTGTTTTTCAAAGTGGCTCACGTTCTGTAGCCAGTGGCTCCTGCCTATGACATTATGATTGGCCCGTAATAAATATTGATTGACGGAAAGATTATCCAATCAACTGCTGGTATGCTTCTGAAAGATTCAGCCCCCTCCAAACACTTTCTATGGGCTCTTTCCCAGCTGGGCTAGAGAAATATTGAATGGTACATCTGGTGTGCCAGGTTAGAAAACATATTTTCTATCAAGAAGTTCTTTCAGTGTAGGGATGGGAATCGAAAACCAATTCCAGTTGAGAATCGTTAGCAGCTCCTTCAAAGAATTGAAATCATGAGTCTATTTGCGAATCAATTCCTCCCATTGACAGGGTTCTGAAGCGTCAGAATTGTGGCTTAATTTTTACAAAAGGCGCCTACTGCACAACCTTAATTGCTTGGAAACACCAGCAACTTGCAGAAGCAGTTATCTATGCTGTGACGTGTGTTTGACATAGTTGACCCTGAAAATCTACAGGCCAACATTTGCCCACACAGAAAATCTGCAGGAATCAATAAGGGAATCAGTAAAGAATTGGATTGATTAGCAGGATTGTTAAAAGCTTTGATATAAATAAAATCTTACTAATTCCCAACCCTATTTCTGTGATGTTTTTATTCATCTAATAAAGACTGCAGCTGAAGCTGTTAACCTCTGTATGAGCAGTCACTTCCTACTGTCGCAAGTAGCCCCCCACCATCCTGCTCTAAAGGACTCTGATTGGGCTGTGCCACTTATGACCGCACACAATCTTGTTTGGATGGATCTGACTGATTACAGACATTGAATCAGCAGCTGCACTGCAAGGTGGCCTGATTTCAGATATCCATCCAAGAAAAAACAATTCTAAAATCTTAGACTTTGGGACGTGCTAACTTGTGCATTTTAGGACTCATTTCTGCACCACTAAACTGTGGCCTCTCTGAGTTTAAAGTGGCTTTACATGAGGCGTGACCAACTTGCAACTCAGATTTTTCATCTTCTGAGATTAAACTGAGTCACTTGAGCTCATTTTCAACCATTAGTTTTCTTATTTTACCTGACCGATGAGATTGATGGAAGACTCCATGTCGCACAGCTGTTTGGTCTGAGCGTCAAGCAGGCTCAGTACACTATTAGCCAGGGTGGTGATCTGGTAGGCGACGCTGGCCAGTGATTGGGTGGTGAAGTTTTTAGTTTCCTCCAAAGCTTTTGAGGTGCCATCTCCTGCCTGAAACAACAAGACAGGAGGGGTTAGCATCACAACTACAGTAAAATGGAATAAATTCAGGAAATTTTACTTCATGTCCAAACAGCATTCCAGTTTGAATATGGCTTCTTTGACTAAGCTTGCTGTCCTCCTTTGGGGGAGGTGGAATATTCACTCATGACATCACTGAGGAAAAACTTTAAAACACATTCACTGAAAAGCTGCACAAGCAGTTAAATGGAAAATAAAGATTTTTCTCATACTGGTAGTGTTTTGAGGCCATGGAAACACACTTGTTCTAAACACTAGGGATGTACAATATTACTTTACCAACATCAATATTGGCAGATAATTGCCCTGACAATGGAAAACATTTTGACGCTATTAACAGTAGGGGTGTCCCGATCCAACTTCTTCACCTCAGATACAATACCGATAATGCAGCCTTGAGTATTGGACGTTACCGATATCGATCCTATACAATATCAGCAGGAATCATACATACTTTTATTACTTATTTTGTAGTATGGACTGTAAGAAAAGGCTTGATCAAGTGAGATTACTCAATCAGAGAACAGTAGTCAGCAATAGTAGGTATGAGAAAAACTGACCCATTTGTTATTAGTCAATGCGTTCAATAAATTTTAACCTTAAACATAAGAATATACAATTAAATAAAATAAATAATAAATAAATTAGAAGACCCTGAAAAGTAACCTCAGTAAATCCAATAAAATTAAAAACATATGCTTTTAAATAGTAAAAAAACTACTGTGTTTAATTTAAACATAAGCATATTCTACAACTGAATCAAATAAATAAAGTATAAATTAGAATGGACTGCTTGTATCAGAGTTTTATATAGGAGATTTTAGATGCAGGCCAATATAAGCCAATTTTTTTTTTTTGCTGATATCAGACAGATATCCAACATCAATATCAGATCAGGACATCCCTAATGAACAGGTGATATTTTGGTAGAACAAAGTGAAAAGGTACACCTCAATTATTGGCTGTAATGTTGGCAATATGTACAAATGTACCACATCATGCTCCTCTTCATCACTGAATGTCCAATTTAATACATAAAGAGTTCAATTTGTTACATAATAGAAAGTTGTTTCATTTACTTCTAATTTTTTTTTCTTACACAAATACACTGTCGTAAGAGAAACAGGTACTTTTTGGTAAAAAGGTGCCTTTGTGCTACTGGCAAAAAATATTGGTATTGGCAACAATTAGGGATGCACAATATTATCAATTTGATGACAGCATCGGCAGATATGACAAATTCTGCCAACATTTACAGCCATTATATTGGCCACAGATATCAACTGCATATAGCTCTTTTATCAGCTGAAATATCACCAGAATATATAATGATTCACCTAAATTTCTTTTTCTGTGTACATTAAGAATTCAACATTGCTGTCTTTTGAGATAAAGTTGTTTTCTTTTTGTGTATTCTCTTTTCAACACAAATTAAACATCAGAATAACAATCAGATGAATTTTAGTTAGGTGGAGACTGCATATTTTCAAGCTATAGGAAATTTGGAATAACAGCATATCCAGTATCATCAAATTTCAACATTGTGCATAACAATCCATTAAAAAAGCAACTTGGCATTATATGGGGAAAAGAGTCTATAAGTGCTGCTTTGTCAAGAAAAAACACCAGAGCAGTTACTTGAACTTAGCTTATTTAAATAATTATACATATCTGGGGGCATAGCTCTCCCTGCCCTTCCACTTTCCTACGTGGAAACCTTACAGCCCACCTCCCTGCCCTCCTTTTTCCTACAGGTAAAGCATGAGGCAGGGAGAGAAGCAGCAAAATCCTCCCAGAGCAAGCATCAGCCTCTGCATGGCACTGATAATGTCATAAAATGGCATTAAGAAGAAGTTGGGGCGGAGGAGGGTTGTGAAGCAGCTTTCGGCAGGAGCAGAGAAGAGTAGGTGGGCTAAAGCTGCTTCAATAAGACAGTCTGAATAAAATTTAGTCTGGGCATCATAAGCTCCGTTTCCACCAGAGGGTTCAGTTCGGTTCATCTCAGTACGGCTCACTTTTTGTGGCGTTTCCATAGCCTAAAATGGGGACAGGACCCCTTATAAGCAAACCGTACCGCCCTACTTTTTGGGACCCTTCTGTTAGGGCGCGAAGCATACCGATCCAACCCCAGAAGGTGGAGCTAGAAACACTGCAGTCCATTGATTGGTCGAAGGAGGAGTTACTTCTCATATGACAGCAGTAATAAAAAACAACACATAACTCCGCCATGATTAAATCTCCGCTCGTCTTCGTGAAGATAACTCTCGCAGCACACAGCCTTCTCTGAAACAAAGCTTGGTTGTGCTTCGTAACACAAAGCCACATGCTGATCACAAAAAAGAAGAATTGCTGGATGTCTTCCATCGTTGCTCTTTGTTTACTGTGTTGCGTTTTCTTCTTCGTTGTATTAAATAGCCGGGTACACTGTGTCACGCTGCTAAGACGTCATGCTATCCACATCCGGCTTATATGCCGCCTACCAAGTAGGGTTCAGTTGACCGTGGAAACGCAAACAGGATCAGGCTTTACCAATCCAGCCTGAGCCAAACCGTGCTGATCCATACTGGACCACTTGGTGGAAACTGGGCTTTAGAGGCAAATAGATGGCCTAAATGTGGCATATAACATTCAGCCAGCTCTAGTTTTAGTTTTCTGTTTTTACTGACCTCTGTGTAGTTCTTGCAGCAATAGTCGGCCACATTCAGCAGGTTGTCGTAGTTGTCCAGGAGAGCTCTACGGGCGCCCGGTGCCTCCTTCAGGATCTTCAACACCTCCTCTTCAGAGTTCTGCTCCTTCATTGCTGCATTTTAAGACAGATTTGTGTTTTTAGAACTGAGTTTGACACCATTTAATGTTTACATTAATAGATGCATGTCATCATTTAAGATAAAAGAAAACTGAATTGTTTTCAAGCTCTTCAAAAGTCCTAGTGAACATCCCGTTGCATCTTCCAGGGACCTGAAGGTGGCTTCCTCTCTAAGGCCGTTGAAATATTTGTAAAGCCTTACAAGACTCTTCCTCTCGTCAAATCAGGAAAACTTTGTTATTGTTAGCTGGCATCTAACCTAAGGAGTGGGTAAACTGAGATTCAAAAGCAGTGCTAGCAAAAAATAACAGCCCTGAACAAGCAGAAAAAAACAACAACTTTATTATCCCATTTAGCTGGCTGACATATGGGTGACATGACTGGTAAGTTTCTTTTAAAGGAGACATATCATGCTGATGCATGAATTAATACTAACATATGATAGAATACATTTGAAAACAAGACCTGAAACCCCCTTAATTTTCAAAAAATGAGATATTGTATTTTTTTCTGATATCCTAGAACGAGATTTGATGCCTCTTAAAATACGTCATTGCCAGATGTCCGCGAGATTTCAAACGTCATGACATTACGAGGTACCTTTCTTTTTATTGGAGTAATCTGATAAAACACTTCCTCCTCTGTGATGTCCGTTAGCCACAAAACCGTCACCGAGGAACACATCCACCAGCAGGGGTATTTAGATCCCTAGCTCACATTCACTCATTACCAGCTCTGGCCTGTAGGGGGACTCAATATGCGGTCGCTGCTTTGAGCCTGCTGGAAAATACAGTAGAAGAAGAAGGACAGGCTGGCTCAGCCCCCAATAGAACTGACCAATCAGAGCACAAAGGGCTGTGACGTTGCGAGGTAACTTTAGGTCATCCTGAGATCCGAGTGTTTCAACGAGAGCTTGATAATGGCCTAAAATGAGGATATTGAGAACGCTATTGTGGGGCAATGAAGGAACTAAATGACTTGTACTGAGGGCAGAAATGCTTTACAGGCATCCTAGTCTGGCATAGTGAAAAGGAGAAACAAGCATGATATGTCCTCTTTAAAGGATAAGTTCGGCAAACACAAACACTATCTATTAATAGTAGATTAAAATTGATCCAATATAATTGGCTAATGAGAACTTATATAACGCCTGAAAAACTGAATAAAATCAACTCCAATATTCCTGATAGTTGTATAAAATGCAGCGAGGAAAAGGGAACTCTCTTCCACTGTATTTGGAAATGTAAGCATTTACAAATATTTTGGAAAAAAATAATTGACACAACTTCCACCATATTACATAAAAAAATCCCCCTGGACCCAGAGATCTGCATCCTTGGATTGATACCAGAAACACTTGCGCTGAGAACACATGAGAGTAAACTGCTGAACCTCTGCTTAATACATGCTAAACGTGTTATTGCCAGACATTGGAAAAGTGTTGATTGCCTTCTTTTAACATGTGGATTAAGGAACTTTCTTCATGTTTATCAATTGAAAAACTCACATACACAATCAAACAAAAAGGTCATATTTTTCATAATATTTGGAATTGGTTTATTGTATTTTTGGAGTCTAGACCTCGTTCTCCTTTCGATGAGCTCGTCATCTGTAAACTCTGGCTCGAAAATGTAAGGACACCCATCATATCCAAAGTTCTCCACAACATTTTCATCCGATAGATAATCGTCCATTTTGCACAAAACTAGAAGAAGAAAGTCGTTGTGTAGCCGGCTGTCTTGAGCCGTACTGCAAATGCGTGGAGGCAAACATTCTTCTTCAGTTCAGAGGTCAGTACAGTCACACAACATGTCTGGAGCGACACAGACTGTCGTGGAGGAGTAGCCCGAGTGGACCATGATGAAATATTGGTGAAACGAATGAGTTTTAGGACGATTAATGCAGTTTTGTGTGCTACCATTATACGGATGTCTGCCGCTCAATTTTGGATCTAAATATCTCCCGAAGCACTGTTTGGATCAGGAAAGCCTACTGGGTGAGTATATTGTTCTACTTCATTCTATAAACAATATGAAAGCTGTAGAAACTGAACTTATCCTTTAAGGGCCCAAGATAGGGAGATGGAACTACCATTGACTGGAAGTTGGCTGGTAAGATCTCAGTAGGAACTTGACCGGAAGGGGAAACCAGAAGTGTCTTCTCTTTATGTTAGTTAGACCTAAATATTTAAAGTTATGCATTGTTTTTAAAATCCAGCGCTTGTAACATCTGCCAAGAAAACATCTGTCACTCGTGCAAATGTAATTGATGATCCCTAGTGTAAACGGGCAAACACACCGAGCTACCTTTAAATAATAATAATAATAAAAAAAACCTAAGTGTGTGCATGTGAAAAACGTGCAAAACAGTCCAAGGCATCGCCTCTAACAGTAAGTATGTGCCTGTCAAGAATGAACTTGTCTCTTGCTGTTTTTTGAGAACAATTTAAACAGTTTCGTTTTATTTTTCGTTCACCCTTTGCTGAATATTTTCGCTCTTGAACGAATGTAAACGCAGAACAATGGCTTGAGTGCAGTTTTAGCAAGTAGAAAATAAAACGTAACTGTCACTAAACACCTGTTTCACATTGAAGAGCTGACACCCAGACCACAACAGGAAAGATTTTCTTTTAAATGTCCAAAAAATAACTTTTAAACTCGGGTCAATCATCGATCAATTACATCGATTAAAGAAGGAAACATGAGGTTAAAAACTCACCAGATCGTGAAGGTAAGAAATGACACTCCGAAGTCTCAGCTCAATCAGAACTCTTCACAGTTGTCTGTCTGTCTGTGACAAAGTTGTGGGTTTGATTCCGCCTCTCCAACATCAACCTGCAGCTTCATCAGTTTCTGCTGCCGCTGCAGACGAGCGCGTAAAGATCGTCTCTGCGCGGTAAGATGACTCACTCCTGAAAACAAACTATTACAAACTGGATGAACGATATGATCATTTGCATTAATATGCTGTACCTTGACATTTGGGCCTGATCTTCTTAGACTTAGACAAAGTATGCTTGAAAACCACTGCTTTAGAAAAACAACTGTGCTCAAAGGAACAATTCAAAGATCAACTTGATGTATGCTCAACATTATGGATGCCTAAAGTCCTTGAATGACCCTGTTGAGCGTCATTTTTGTTTCTGTTTTCACTCCACAGCTTGAAGCAATAGTTCTCTGAGGCATACTGGTTTATCTTGAGGTAAGCTAAGGAGTGCCTCTGCAGTTTGCACACAGTGTTTTGTTACTACAGCTTTACAGCAGTGGATGGTTCAGTTTTACATTACTGATTTGATTCTTACAATGATTCTTCACAAAAATGCTAATTCAGTGACGTTGAATAGATTAATGTAAAACCCTAAAAAGAACTGGGGATCAAATTGAAAACAAAACACCAGATTGTTTGACTGTCAGCTTGGAAAAACCTTGCATTAAAATTTGTAATACATTCAAAGTGAGCACAGAAAAATGACCATTAGGTGACTGTAAGATACTGCAGCTCATGTTCAAAGGGCTTTACTGCATGAACATAAATGTGGTGTTCGTTTTGTCTTCGCCTGTTTGTGTGCCTTGGATAATTTTAGTTTGGAAACTTGTAGTCCAAAGATACTGTAATTGTTTCAGTGGGAATATTCAGGTCTAAGTTAGTTCAGAGTGAGACATCTTACCTGTGTTTACTCATCTTTGAACGAACCTGCTCAGCTCAAACCGCTTCCTGTTTGTCATGACAGAATTAAACCTTATTCAAAAGTAAAAAATAACTTAACAAAATAAAAGCAGATAAACCAAACGACCAAAGTCATTACCATGACATGTAGAAAGGAAATGACACATACATTTTAGGAACATTTTTTTAGTGGCCTATTACTGTTAAAGATTTAAAAAGTAATTGGTTTTATGCTAATTTCTATGCTAAACTCAACAATGAACAGTTCAACATTATTCTTCAAGTTTATTTTTATTGTTTAATTTTTCCACTCAGGTTAAACCAGTTTAAACAATAAGTCTGTAGCACCATCTGCTGTTCACAACCAGTATAAGAAACTAGAGCAATGATTACTTTTACACATCCGGAAAAGGTAATTCTGCTTCGAAAGAGAAACAAAAAATTCCAGTAAAATTTACATTTGTTAAAAATCAAAATGTAAATAAGACAATCCAAATATCTGTGATGGGAATAAACAACAAATATGGAGCTTTTATGTGACTTTTTATTGACATTTCAAGCTCAAAAACAAATGCAAAAACTAACATTTAACAATGTAAACACTGAATAAAAGCTATTTAAATTAACATTTTAAAACAATAAACTACTAGTGTATATACACAATGTAAGGTTTATGAAACGAATGCTCTAAATTAACAGAATTGGCAGTAAAAAAAAATCATTGTACATCTTTCTGTAATGGTTAATATTGCAGTATTTAGATGTTCTTTTATTTAAATTATATTTTTAATATTAAAATATTAATTTTATTGTGATCCAAACAATTTCAGATCCAGTATTTTTTACAAATGACAAGAAATAGTGAAGTGTATTATCATGACTTCATGATTAAGATGTCAAATTGTAACTGACCAAAAGAAATAGTTTTAGTTCTTGATGTTATGTTTGAATTATTTCTGACCTATCAGAGAAGCCCATTGACCGGCTCATATTTGATTTAATTAAGTATAAAAAGGTGAAACAGTTTGAGATTCCTCATTGCTCTACAAAACATCCAATAACAAGAAAATTTTAATTCATAAAGAAGTTTTTGAAAGATTTATTTTACAGAAAAATGACAGGATGTGTAACAAATTTAAGCACTGTACATACAGTATATTGTTGTTTGAATAACTACTTTTATTTAACCTTTACTTAACCATAAAATCCCATTCAGGATAAGATTTCTTTCACAAAGTAACGTGGCCATAGTAAGGGTTATTTATGTTCCTTCTACTTACCTTTGAATAAAAAATAATAATATTTGCAGCCCCAAGATTTATTTTTTAGTCTTCTTGTTGCTTTGTTTTGTTTTTGTTATGATGCATGTAGAACCTCAACCCTTTTAAACACTTTGAATGTTAACAAATCTTTAAAATATACAGAACCTGGCCTCAACTACAATCAAATCACATCTTCAAATATTCCATGAAAACTGAATCAAAACCCGTGGACTTTGAGTTGAAAAATTTAGGACTTTTTGAGTTGTCTTGCTCACGGACAGACACACATATAGAGAAATGGACAAACAGTCACAAAAACCTCTTTGGCTGGGTTACTGTGATTCTTTTATGCTTCTTTAATGATCAAACTAGTCTTCATATTCTTACAAAAACGTTTGACTGATTCACTGATTTTTCTGTTTCTGCCTTTTTGAGGAAATCAGTGAAACAGCAAAAACAAAAAAGCAATGTCTTGTTTTGGCTCATTTCTTGTTGAATATTAGTTTACTTTTAATTAAGCTAACATAATGATTTTTGTGATTTACTGCTTATTTCATTGAGCAGTCGTCTATATAGTTTTGTTATACTGTTTCACATGTATTGTGTAAAGGTTGTATTTTTGTTTGGTGACACATTAAACAAAAACGTCACAGTGAAATGAAAATGATTCAAAATTGATTTGCTTTTTATGATTATTTTTACTTGATCAGAGAGAATAAACAGGAGAATACAGCACTGAATCAGCTTAAAGATTAAAAATGCAGCATGTCTTTGGTTCATTTTGTTCTAGCTAAAGTTGTCTTGAGTATGAGGGGAACCTTCTCAGTAACTCCTAAAAACTGGGAGTCGGTCATGATGGGGCCACGGGGTTCCAGGGCTGTTTCCGAGGAGCTCCGTCCTTGTCCTTCTTCTCCAGAGGCCTCAGGTGACTCGACAGGACCAGATCTCTGACGGACACAGGTGAGAGACGGGGTGAGAACTGATGCTAACACCTTTATCAGCGGTTACAGTTACTGTTAGCATCAGTGTGGAGCCGCTGTTATCACTCAGCCAGGCACAAAAGAGGAGAGCGAGATGCCAGAGTTGCCAGGTCTGCTTATTATAAGTGACTTTTGGCTTCTTTTGTTGAACAGTTGCTTGTCAATATTGGCAATTGTTAGGGCTGGGTATCGATTCAGATTTTCTGGATCGATTCAATTCAATATTACCAGATTCACGATACAATAGGATATTTATTCAGTCTGGAATATCTCAGTTAAAATAATACTGTAAACTTAAAAAGAGACTTTTGACCTGGTGCATTATTAAAATTGTTTTTACATTAAGAGATGAACCCAAAGCAGTTACATTAATCTTATATCAATTATATACATTAATGCGTATTCTGCATATTACTTGTTTTCTGTCCAACTCCTCTTTTCCTTTGTGCTTGTAAAATCCGAAATACATCCATACCTAAGCCTTTAAACTTGCCGGTGGTGCCCATATAGTGCTATTTGTTTCTGCTGTGTTTGTTTGATTACTTGCAGTAATATCTCACGAGATTTTGTTCAGTGGAAAGCAGCGCTAAACGCAGATCACACAATATTAGCAGGGTTGATACCACAGGCTGCTTCTCTGCACGTCCAATGAAGGAAAAACTACCCAAGTTAAAATCAATTACAATGATTCTTTAAACCCAGCCCTTGCAATTGTTGGTTGGAGTCTTTTGAGCTTGTTCCAAAAGTACAGTTGTTCATTTGGGCTTGTTGTGCCTTCAAACTCTGCTACCAGTATAAACTCAATTAATAAGTTAAAATATCCAAACACAAATGTAAATTTTACTGTAAAAAGAGGGGCAGAAATGATGTTTCCTCCAAAAAGAAATCCTTAAAGCCTGAAATAAAAATATTTCTAATGTATCTGTTACTGTTTTCACCATAATAAAAGCTGCGGAGGATCCACATAAAACTTCAAAAGAGGCCTGACTGTGTCTGTGTGGTAACTAGGGGTGGGAGAAAAAAATTGATTCACATAAGTATCAGGATTTTTTGTTTGTTTTTTAAATTGATTTTTTTGTCCAAAAATCTATTTTTTCCAAATTTAAATGCTTCATTTTATTCTGTATTAATAAGCCACTTTTAAATACAGTCCAGGCTTTTGAAGAGAGAGAGTATAAACAGCTGGTTAATATATATATTGCTGAATAAATCCTAAAAACAGACTCACATGTGATGTGTATTTTTCCTGATATAGTCTGTACGCATCATCATTGTTCATCTTTTGCGCTGGTGTTAAAAAAGCTAACTAAAGATTGCATATATGCAATATCGTAGAATCGCAATTTATATCGAATCGGCACCTAAAAAATCGTAAAAAAATCGAATCAGGAGAAAAGCGTATCGTCCCAGCCCTAGTGGTTACAAAAACCAAAGTTAGACAGACTGTTTAGTGACGAAAGAGTTTTAAATAACAGTAGCCCTTCTCTTCACTTCTGTATAAAGAAAAGGATCCACCTCCAAACAAAAGTGTGATGAAGAAGTAAATTAAAGCCAAATAAGGAAAAATGTCACTGTGGAGTTAAAATGTAATGTAGACTTTTCCAAGTCTCTGTCTGTCAATGGCCCTCCCAGACTCGGTCTAACTTACCCTCCTTGATGCTCCTCCATATACACAATCATTTTAAAGCGTCTCTAAGTTTTATAATCATTATCACTACTATAACTGTAAGAAACGTTCTGGTTTCTGATATGAGAGCTGCTGACTGAACAGCAGGATTAATTAGGTCTGAATGCACAGAATAAATCTCCATGGTAACTTGTGTGCCTCTCCTTTTGTGAAGCCAAATCACAACTGAATTCATTTAAAGGTGCAGTGTATAAAAAATTGGCATTTTAGTGACATCTAGTGTTCAGGTTTGGAATGAGCCCGTCAGTTTCTTAAATGTGACATCACTCAGCGACGAGAGCAGGTGAAGACCAAAAAGGATCGTGAACAGGGCATCATTTACAACAGTTACCAGGTGAGGGTTTTTTCATTCATATTTGTAAGCATTATTATATATTATTGGTCAGTTAAAATGATGATTATAGGTTTAGTAAACTTGTGTAGACTGGTATACAAAAATCCTGTTTCGCTCTTTTTGTCCCCCAAACCCACCCGTAGACAACACGGTGGATCGTTATGTCGTCCTACATAAACGCGGCCCGCGGCAATGTACATTTGTTTAAGCCTTTTGTAACTAAATGAAAATAAAACAAACGTTTTATGGGGATGATTGAACTCCTATTTGGGCTGACTTTACGTACATATAGAAACACTGTATCCTGCTGGTGTCAAAATGCTGTCAAATTCCTTTAAGATGACTAGAAAATCCCAGCTTAATCCCCTATCTTGGTTTTGGCAACACTGCTAAAGAGTACAAACAACTCTGAAAAAAATCCAATTCACAGATATTTAACTAGGCCACATTATTTGAATTATTTTATAGGGATGCACAATGTAATCAGTACAGTAGTTCATAATTGCTTAAAAAGTTACATATTGGTAACAGCAGATATACTGCAAATATTTCCCACTGATATTTCAGCCTCCTGTTTTTACCCCAAGACTGTGGAGTTTTTTTGCACTAAATCTTGAATTGAGGATGTAAGCTTCCAAAACAGGGTGTCAGCAGGTAGGTAAGTTAATGCTTTTGCTTTTAAAAGAGCAGATAAAGGTTGATTTTACCTTCCCAAAAAATATATTTTTATTTATGAGAGAGAAAGAACAACTGTTTGATGCTTGGTGGAAGTTACCTGAACTGGTCGTACGACACCCTCTGGCTGATGGCTCTCAGTTTAGCGTCGTTCTCTCTCCTGTATCTCTGCTCCGACTCGATCGCCCCCTGCAGCTCTCTCTCCAGAGCTGAGAAGTCAATGACGTCACGATGGGAGCTCGCCATCACCTGAGTAAATCACACATGTACGGTCAAGTTTGAATATGAGATGACGTCATTTTAAAACTTATGTTCCAGACTGATGGTGCGTTCCAGTTGTGCTGGGAATTCCTGTGTACAATTGTACAAAGAGAATTTAAGAAGAAGAACAGAGATACCTAAGACACAGTTAATTAGAAAATACATCAGAATTCAAATATCCAGAACAGATAAAACAGAAGCTGAATGAGAAGGTGTCTTTATGTAAACATGTATACAAGCACATGTTTGCAATTCCAGCTCAGTGGGTAGACTAGTATAGAGTTTAGCTCCAAACGTGATGTACAAATAAGTTGATAGAAATAATAATAATAGTCATAGTAACAATAAAATAAAACAGCAGACATGAGGAGATAACACAACTTAAAGGATCCCTAAAATGATATCAGTAAAATAGATTAAAAGTGTAGTTTAAGATGAACAGATATATCAATAGCCAGGGAATAAAACTATTAGGGATACACAATACTGAATTTTTGCAGTTATCCAATATACTGTTTTTTTTTTTTTAATTCGTTTTTGCTGACACTAATACTTCTGGTCAAAACCAAGCTCTGTACTTAACAAAAATTGACTTGTTTCTACAGTGTAACTGTATATTGTTTTATGAGAAACAGATGTAAAACAAGAAAAACAGCTATAAACTCTTCCAAAAATATTCTGATTTTAAATATACCCATGAATAGATGAGAAGGTGCATCAATATTGTAGATTTGTGATACTAGTCTATATATGGGCTGTAAATATCTGCAAAAATTTCAACATCAACAACTTCTTAGGCTGATATCAGCCAGAATCAATATCAAACTGATAATATCGGGCATCCCTAAAACAATTCAGTGTAAATCCTTTAAAATTGGCTGTAAAAGAAAGCAGCTAATTATGTAAAGATGCAAAAATAACACATTAAAACACCAACACTAAACAGGAAGTTCAACAGGACACCAGGTATATGTGACAGATCTGTTTAGTTTTCATGAAATAACTGAAATATCACTTGATGAGTGTCTTTAGGCAGTCTGTTTAAGATTAAAACACGATACACACTGAGAATGAAACTGTTGTGACGTCACCACTTCACACGGTCACGTATTGAAGCGTAACACGAGCTAACAGCATTTAGCACAACCTCCCGTTAGCTGTTAGCTCCGACGGTAACACCTTCATCTTCCCTCCTGACCTGCTAAACGTTTGTTTTCTATTTCAACTCTTACCTTAAGCCGTGTGATATCCTCGTGTCCACGCTCAAAGTGCCAGTGTTTCTGTTAGCTAGCTCGCTACTCAACAACAGAGTCTCCATGACGACGGGGGGGGATTCTTCTTCGTCTTTCGTTGATTGGCGGATCGCAAACAACGTTCGGGTGCATACCGCCACCTACTGTACAAGAGCGTGTCGCGTCATAGTTCCTCCTCCTTTAATACTACCTATCGATTTGAGAAAGCTGAATTATGCTTTCTTACATCTCAGATCTTCTTTCTATTCCCTTCTGATCTAAGGATTAAGTAACTGGAGAACGGTTAGATCACCTCCCAGAGCCTCGCGCTGAATCGCTGGAAACTGATTTAGGGACAGTCAGAAAATTACATAAATATGAAACAAAATAATAACCGTTTTTTTTTCAACAGTTTTCATGTCATGTGACCCAGTAAATCCAAAACAGTATCCAATTGCATCACTGCACTTGACAAATAAGACATACCACTTTTATGGTACTTTAGTGCTTTATTTTTAAATGAATTTTAAAGGTGCTATGAGGAGAATCTATTTCCGGCGACATAAAGACTCTGCTACCCATGAGCACGGGCGGCGACTGTCGTAAAGACGTGACCCAAGCCAAAGCGTGCGTTTGTTGTGATGCTAGTGAATGCCGCTCGGACCTTCCTCAGAACTCTGCATTGCTTTACAACTTCTTTTTTCAACAACTTACAGGATGCAAAGCGACAAGGTAATGTATCTCTTTCTAGTTACGTAGCAGTAGTTTTTGATGTGTGACAACAAGCAATTTTTGGAAAACTTAGTGTTGTAGTTTTGTAGCCTGCTGTATATCACTACTTACAGCCCGGTGCTCTAAGATGTGTCTGAATAATATAAATTTGCTCTAGTTTCAGTTGTCTTGTTCCTGAAGTTGAGTATCCAGGCCAGTCCAGCCCTGTCCGACCCGACCGCGAAGCTAAGGAATAGCATTTATAGATAACCTATTTTGATGCTATAAAACTCATCTTAAAGTGTGTATTTCGATCAGGCATATATCTAAAAGTGAGACTTTTTTGTAATTACGTAGATGCTCCTCATATCATCTTTAATGTGTAGAACTTATCTTTTTTTTTTTCATTTCCCATCTTAGTCATGTGACCCAGTGATTGTAAACCAGTATCTACTTGTATTACGAAACTGGATAAATAAGAAACACCACTTTTTATGGTACTTTAGTGTGTCATCTATTTATTATGAAAATTAATATGCATAAATTATAATCTTTTCAATAGCTTCTAGGTCATGTGACCCAGTGACTCCAAACCAAATTGTATTACTATAATGGATATATAAGACATGCCACTTTTGATGGTACTTTAGGGCTTTAGGTAGTTTTTATCAATATTAAAATGCAGAAATTATCATTTGCTTCAAGACCTTCTAGGTCATGTCACCCAGTGACTCTAAACCAGTATCAAATTGTATAACTAAACCGGACAAATAAGACACACCCGTTTTTCAAACACAAGTGAATTTATCAGTCATTTTATTAACGATAAGTAAAATACCCTCTTATGTACAGAGTTTTGTTTCTTAAATTCTCATGATATCTTTGTTCTTTATCCATAATACATATACCCTCAATACTATAAAAACATAGAGAATTGCACAGACGATCATTTCTAGTTCATCTACACAGCAGAATGTGAAATACATAAGTAAAAACATCTCTTGTAAAATAATCCCTTTTAAAAAAACACTTGCATCCTGTAAATCCTCCTTAATAACTTTTGGAGTCCCTCAGGGAAACATCCTTGGTCCTTTAAAATTCCTTTCCTCTTTATTTGAAGGAGCATTAAAAGAGCCCATTTTTTGCCTTAACTTGGGGACACCTGTTTCAATTAGTACGTTCAGATAAACTAACACCTGTTTTCACACACCGAGTACCCCTGATCCACCTCTACCAGTCTCTTCTGTTGTGATTGGACAGTTCAGTGCAGCTCTTGGCCATGTTTTCAACAACTTGGCATTGGTCTTGCCACTCCAACTGCTAAAAAAAATAATGATAGGACATCACTCTAGTGGGTATTTTCAAGGGGAATGGGACATTGGACATCTTCAGCCAGCTACTGGCACTGTAAACAGGGTAAGAGGGGATAGTCCTAATGCTTTTGTTACTTCAAAAAAAAGTAATTACTCTGACAACGATACATAGTTTCTCTAACACAATTCAGAAAATTTGATAATATTCTGGGGCCCAATCTGAGGCTATGAAGGGCTGGTTGTGGCATTAGGGTGACCAGTTGATGAAACTGAACCAAAAGGTTTACAAAACTTGAAAACCCATAACATGAGCTCTTTAAACATTTCATAAAGGCTTCTTAAGATCCAGGATCTGTGCACAGTTCATTAAAAGAAAAAAATAGTTTGATCTTCTATCATCCTGTGATAAATGTCTTTCCTTTGGTATATTTTACTTCCATTTCTTGATCTTCAGCACTTCGTCCAATGGCTCCATACTGTCCATGGCTGATGACCTCTTTCTTGTGGAAAAGGCTCCTTGATCATCCAGTTTAACACCATTAAAGTCTTTGAATTCAATACTTGGTATCAAGGCGACAACAGGACATTTATTGTATTATTCTTGAAAGTCTTAAAGGCTGTTGTAGGACTTAACATGCCATTTATTCGCTCTTTTAAATACTAAAACAGAACAAAGGGGGATCTTTCTGTGCTCTTCAGGATCATGTGCTAAGACTAACAAATGTAATTTCTTTAAAATAAAGTGCCTTGTCCTGCGATTTGTTGCTCGATCAACACAAATAGGGGGATGCAGTAAAGAGTCTAAAAACACTAGTGTGTTCGCATTTTAGTACTTCATGTTCCAAAGTCTGTGGGATTTTAATACAGTCTTTTCCCGATAAATATTTCTGTGATAAACACATGGACCCCCCACTCTTAAAGTTGAAAGTGTAACTTTGTTTTTAAAAGGGTAATTGCTAACGAACAAGGACTACAAAAATGGCCGTGAGCCCTAATGCAACCCTTTCTGATTATTTTTACCGAACAATTATTCATACAAGATCTCCACTGCCATGGGCACCAACTTATAAGGTCAGTTGATAAGGAGAAAAATTCTTACACAAAAAGTAACAACATGACATTATAAGTTGGAAGTTTAGTATCTGCCCTACAGTCAAGCCACCATGCTGTAGTTCCTTTAAAACTTGCTAACTTTTTTCTTGCGAATTATGCTTAAACTTCAAAGTTAAGTTTCTATGATGAATAGAACGTAGAGGTTTCATAAACAGCAATTATCCAAGAGTACACTGAACAATCCTGCAGAATTTGAGGGTGTAATTTCGACCAAAAGGGGGAATTTCCAGCAACTCCCACCTTCTGATATCGATTGGATCATGTGCTGAGGAAACCAGCAAGAAGTCAACTCCTGGGTTTGCCTACAAAATATACAGTATCAACCCTACATCACTCTATTAGTCCCTATGGAATTGTAATGAAATACAAACTCTTTCGTTTGGAGCTTGAAAATGTTCTTTAAAAATGTATAATACGAGGGGTGAGGAATGCCACTGAGTCCATCCACTACACTGAAGTTGGACAGCCTCAAAAGTTCTGCCTCAAAGACTAATGGCCCTTTCCATTAGTCCTACTCTACCCGGCTCTACTCTACTCGCCTTGTGCTGCTTTTCCATTAGCCCCAGTCGCCTGCCCTACGGGGTGCAGTGTCGCTGTAAACAGAGAGAGGCTCTGCGGTGACGTCATTTTGAGCGCGACACAACAATCTGTGGCTTTTTGTCACAAACAGAGTAAAAAAGGAAAGCAGAAGAAGGCTGCAGGTGGCAAGAAGAAATACCCCCTTGAGAAGCACGGGAGAGTTTTGGAAGCTATACAACAGAATGAAGCCGAGGACGAGAGCAATCGAGCTGCAAAGAAAAGACATATGAGCGTAAGCTAATGGTAGCTACCGCTAGCATGCTAGGTCGTTGCGCTCATTGATGACGACATTGTCTGATCAATCAGTAGCCGGCCGTCGGTGACGTCATCTTTTGGTACTGACTCAGCTCGCTTGGAACCAGAGCGGAGTAGGTACTAAAACTAGCTTGTTTTAGGAGGGACCAGGCTAGTGGAAACACACTGCAAATCGAGTAGGGCGGAGTTAAGTAGGGCCAAGGCGTGCTAGTGGAAAAGGGCCATTATTGTTCATTCTAAAGTTGCCAAGTCATGTCGATCCTGGCATACAGGTTGGACCTTGACTATGGATCATCTAAATCCTCAAAAGCACAGCAGTTTGAAGGAGGTTTGGTGAGGTCTGCAGGTTCAAGTCCACTCAAGTCTCTTCCTTGCACAGTGGAAAGTATCAAAAATTGATTTTGAACTGATATCCAAGTTCATTTCTTGCTGAACTCCAGAGGAGATGAAGCTGTGATCCAGAGAAGATGGTGGTTCTTTTTGACACTTTAAAGGATCTTTGGCAGGTCTCATTGAGGATCCATTAGTTCCCCAGGGGGAGGGTTTTGAAGCTTCCAGTAAAACTCGGGCTGTTTCTTCCTAACTCTGAGAGAAAATGGTTTGGAACTCTTTGAGCATGAGCTCCACTATCTGACTCTGGAACACCATATGGATCGTCATATTGGCCGACTCAGTCTGAGGGCGGAGCAACGTGGGGCCGAAAACAATGGCGACGCTCTGAAACGACATCCTGTTGGAATCCTTGTGATTGATCACCCTGGACGGAAAAAAAAATGGAGAAATGTGTTTCAGAAAGGGGTTCGAAAAAATGGGAAAACTATATGGAAAATAGAGAGGCAAACAACATAAAAGAATGTTAATAATAACACTAACACTGGGAGTATTAAATCCTCTCCTGAACTGATAAAAGAAGGAAAAAAAACAGTAACTCTAACCATGCATACAGTGAATGTAAATAACTAACATTGGTAAAGGAAATCAGTCAACAACCAAAAGGGGGAGCACTTGTTTATTTATTTTTCTATTTTATTTTCTTTTTAATGGATTTATGTAACTATGCTATTCAACTTTACTTCATTTTGGACTATGTATCAATGACATTTATATCTATTTTACTATGTTTGTGGGCATGTATTGTATCTATATATGTATTATATGTATTATTTTACTTGTAAAAAGTCTATCAATTGCTAAGGTTTAACCATATTCTATAGGTATTTATGTTAACAGTCTTATTTATTTATTTTTCTTATTATGATCGCTATTATTCGTCTAAATATCTTTGGGTTCTCTTGTTTTATTTTAGTGTTTAATATATTATTATGGCATTTCTCCGGATTTGTTGTATAAACAAGGCATTTCTCTGGATTTTTTGTATAAATTATGCATCACAGTGATGTTGCACAATTGGGAAAAAAGAAAGGGGTTGTCACCTTGTCAAATAGTTTATCTGCTTTGTTGGATTCAATTTTGGACTTTACATTAGATACATCTGAGGCAGGGAGCTGGATTAAGCAGCATTTGCCATAAGCAGAGTGGAAGGAACCAAGCAAATGAAATTAAAACACTTGAGCAACTTCACACTCAAGCCAAACCGAGTCCAATATGTCTCAGGGTTAACTCACTTGAGTAAGTGCTTGAACAGCAGCTCCATGGTGTCGTGGTTTGGCAGAGGAAGAGAGCGAACCAAGTCCTTCATGTAGGAAACTCTTAAAGGGTAATCTGGGACTTCTGCATGGAAGTAAGCACGAGATGAGAATTAACAAACAGCATACTCGTCTTAAGGCTCATTCAGTTTTCTATTTAATGGTGATCTAACTCAAATGGGGACAATTAAAATAGTAAACTACACCACACTAATGGCCCTTTTCCATTAGCCCTACTCTACTCTACTCGACTCTACCCGGCTCTACTCTACTGAGCGGCTCTGCGGTGTCGTCATTTTGAACGCGACACAACAATCTGTGGCTTTTTGTCACAAACCGAGTAAAAAAGGAAAGCAGAAGAAGGCAATGGGCGGTAAGAAGAAATACCCCTTGAGAAGCACAGGAGAGTTTTGGAAGCTATACAACAGAATGAAGCCGAGGACGAGAGCAATTGAGCTGCAAAGAAAAGACGTATGAGGGTAAGCTAGTGGTAGCTACCGCTAGCACGCAAGGTCGTCGCGTTCATGACTCATCGATGACAGCATTGTCTGACCAATCAGTAGCCGGCAGTCGGTGACGTCATCTTTTAGTATCGACTCAGCTCACTTTGAACCAGAGCGGAGTAGGTACTAAAACTAGCTTGTTTTGGGAGGAACCAGGCTAGTGGAAACACGCTGCAAAACGAGTAGGGCCGAGTAGAGTAGAGCCAAGGCGTGCTAGTGGAAAAGGGCCATAACTGTAAGACTATTATACTTAAGTCCTGATTAAACAACTTGCTAACAGAAGATTAACCCTTGTCTAGGCTTGATTTCAAGGTCATGT
Organism: Scarus forsteni; assembly: GCA_036419115.1. Classification (NCBI taxonomy): domain Eukaryota; kingdom Metazoa; phylum Chordata; class Actinopteri; order Labriformes; family Labridae; genus Scarus; species Scarus forsteni. The sequence goes on along the minus strand of JAZDUH010000084.1, from coordinate 10,094,787 downwards.
AGTTTGGGTTCTGTTACTCACGGATGGCAGCAATGAACTTCTCGAAGCAGCTGAAGGGAAACAGCGGCTCTGGAAGTTCTCGTAAGAAAAGTTTGAGAGCGCCGGTGATCACATGGATCTCCTCCCACAGCCCATCCTCCAGGTCCAGCTGCTCCTCTACAGAGAGAACAAGAATAAAATGAAAAAGGATCAGGTGGAATGCTTCCTTAATTTAAAAATGTTACTTTAATATAATTTCACTCGAGTAGAAAAGTAGTGCTTCACAAATTTACTCAAGAAAAAGTAAGAAGCACTTCATGTGAAATCTACATAAAATATTGAGCACAGGAACTATCAGTAACATTTCTACAAAGAGAGATTTTTCTTGACGGACACTGTGGGGGATGGATATCATATAAATTAAAATATTAGAAACATTTTTGTCTGATAAACATATTTTACCTCCATTAAGGAGGTTGTGTTGTTGCTGGCGTTTGTTCATTAGCAAGATAACTCGAAAAGTTAAGAGCGGATTTGAAAGACATTTTCAAGGAACGTTAATCATGTCACAAGGGAGAAGTGATCAGATTTTAGTGGTGATCTGAATCTAGATGCATATCCAGGAATTCTTTTAAGGATTTGTTAACTCTGTGAGATAGGGCCCTGATCAGCAACATGTCAACAACTCTGCATTCATCCAAAGGTCTACACTCTGCAATGAGCCTGCCACCCTGAGCCAATGAGCTCAAACTCAACTTTATTTGTGTTCATCATTTGGAGACATGTGACTAACACGACGTCAATCTGTTTTGTGTTCGGTGGAATTACGACTGCTGTCAATAGACTGTACTGCGTTTTAACTCATAATTACTGCCTTTATGAGCCACTAAGGTAACAGAAAGTATCAACAGAATAGAACAAATGTGTCACTGAGTTCATAAAGTCTGTCTGTACACATTAAGAAGACTCACAAACAGAAAAAAACAGCATAGACGAGGCTGAAATAGCTGCTGCTCTGCACAGCTGGGGGGCTCAAAAGGGGAAAAACAACCACTGCTCAGCGAGATAGTTTGGTGATATTTCTAAGGATTTTGAATGTCATTTGCTTTGCATACATGAGGACACGCAGTGAAAACATTTGCTGATGGAGACTGTGGGTTCAAATGATAAATGGCAGAAACCTCATTGGGAAGTGGGGGAATGAGACCATTCCGGTTACCTGTTGATGCAGGGGTACACATTCGGGATGTTTCAAATTAAGTGAAATAACAGAATGACTAAGAGCACCAGATGTTTCAGGATAATTCAGTTTTAGAGTAGGAGGAACAGCTAAAGGGGAAGCACTGGAGGACCTCAAGGATCTGGGAGAGGGGCAGGAATGATGGTAGGATGCCACACTGTTAGTTTAATCAAGAGGGGCTGAGGGAACAAAACAATTCAGGCAGCTATCAGGAATTAAATTAATCAAACAAAAACTAAGTAACTAACAAACAGTGGCAAAACATCACCTCTTGGTACAAGTAAAACTATAATAAAGTGAGAGTTCTGATTTAAAATACTTCTCAAAAAAGTACAAGTAAACATAAGACTCTCAAATAGTTACTTGATTTAGTGTAATTAACTACTTCCCACCCTTGCAGACACTGAGTTTACATTTGGCAAGTATCGCACTATTATCTGATTTTGCATTATTCATCTATGAGCCATCCACACAGACACAAATTTAAGCATATCTATACAGGCGTTTCATCCACATGGGTACAGCATTTCGGTGCCCAAAAACACTCATTTTTGAAAACAGGTCCAAGAGTGGATAGATATGGAAACGCCAGCCTTCGATTCTGTGTTCACAAGAAATACAGATAGCTTCAGAAACAAGCTATCAAGCTTGTTTTGGCTTTCCCAGCAAAATGCTTCTGCTGCTCTATGATCACCATGAGCAACAAGAGGGCACAGACAACACTTATACAAGTGTTTCTCATGATGTATACATGTGTTTTGTAGGTTGTCTGCAGAGCTGTCACAGCACCATTTACAGGCCTGGCATATATACTTCCAGTGTTATCATGTGGACGGACACATTTCTTGAAGCTATACCGTCTTAACAGAGAGCGTTTTTAATATAATAACATTTTCATCTCTGTGTGGACAGGGCATTAATCTGCCAATATGTGTCAGGAAGATTCACCAAAGTAAAGCATATGCACAGACAGACAGACTGTTTGTTACCGTGGTCAGCTTTGTGTCGTAGTTTCTGAATCACAGCCAAGTTCCCGCTCACTCGGTAGATCCCGTCCACATCCAGACCTGCACACACACTCAGATTAGTTTGTTATACGTTTATATTAAAGTGTGTGTTTTCTTAGAGCATGCTTATACCTCTCCTCTCCACGGTTTTGATGCACTTCTCAACAAACTTTGGGATGGTGGTGTTCTCTCTGTGACAGAGTGTATCCAGGTGACAGCCAAACACGTTGTCTGGACAACCAGAAGAAAAACGCTGATAGTTAAATATGCGGTCCACATTTGACTAAAGCAGGGTACACGCGTAAAGATTATTGAGCCGTCCCTTTTCCCAACCGAGGATGGAAACCACTCTATTATCTTATGTCTTATAAGATTATCCTGTAAGATTATCCTGTGGTCTGAGGTGTGTTAAAAAGTGTTAAAACTTTTTCAATATTTATGACCAAAATCTTCATGTGTGTGGGGAAAACCGACGACTCCCAAGTCATGACTCTGTGAATTGTAACGTGGAACAGAATGTAGCCAAAAATGTGAGCTGACTGAGGAACAAGGAAGCAGAGGTACATAAAAACAAGCACTGCTGCCCTGAAACATAAACATAAAGTTTGGTGGAGCTGAGAAACATAGGACCAGCTCACATATCCCTGCAGTCTCTGGGATTTTTTCCAGTTATTCTTTTATACAGTTTGTGATTTTCTTCATCAAAAGTAGTCCCAAGACCACCATCATTCCCTCTTCTCGTATGTCCTCTCCCATGTAGTGTTTTCTGGTTGTTGCCGTAGATATATACGTCTCTGGTTGTTGCTATGTTTCTTCTTCTTCTTCATTTTTGTTACATCATTTTTGAGCACTTAAAATTTGTGCCTTGGAGGACTACATTCTAGGTCGGTGGTGGGACATAACGGTTGTGTGCTGTGTTTAGATTTTCGAAGCACATGACACGCAGTTCGATCGAAACTGTTCAAAAAACTCTTAAGATTTAGAAAATCCTTATTTGTGTACCCTGCTTTAGACAAATAAATAAGCTGCTTTCTCATCATTTGGTCACTGAAACAGGAAAGACGTCAGTTCTTACCTCGGATGTATCCTTTTTCTTTGACATGCTGCAGCGTGGGCCTGCGCTGAAGGAAACGTCGTAGTTTTGTCCGAACTCGTCTCTGCTCGGAGTCTGGGCCTGAATTCCTTGTGGCTAAAACAATATAGGCAACAAAAGAATTAAGTTCCAACCTCGCACAGCATCTTTATCGACCTGATCATGTGTCTGAAATCAGGCAGATTCGGCCAATCCACAATGATTGCGCTTGGCCCAGAGCAGCATGGCCCAATCAGAGTCCTTTAAAGCAGGAAGAGATGGGAGCTACCAGCAAGACAACAGCAGGAAGTGAATGCTCGTACATATATTAGCAGAGATGCTAACAGCTTCAGTAGTAGTTTTGTCACATCTAGACTGGATATCTTTGCTAAACATAAAAAACAACACTGAAAGCATTTCTCATTAAAAAATATATTTTAGCTCCACTTCCTAAATGTTTTGATGAGAGTTTGTTCTACATAGTGGAAAACATTTTGCATTTTATGCATTAGCAGTAGTGCCCACCGAGTACCTGATTGGCATGTAATGATTGTGATTGACAGAATGGTCATCCAATCACATGCCGGGTATGCTTTTTTAAAGGTTCTGCCCATTCCTAAACACTTTTTATGGGCTGTTTCCCAGATGGACCAGAAAAATATATTGAAGACAGAAAATTGTGTAAACTGTTTCCATTCTAAAAGTTTTGCCTGATGAAGGTCTGAGACCGAAACGCTGCAAATAAATGAATTTCTTGCAAGTGCGGGTCTTCATGTTTAAATCGACTTTTTTCTCCGACGCACCTGTCTCCTAAATTAGATGTGCGAAGTACTCTCCTGATTTGTTACGCCAGATGCATCAGTGAAATATATTGAAGACAGAAAATTGTGTTTCAATTTAAAAAGAAAATATCTAAAAATAAAATAAAAACACCAAACTGATGGCAGCCTCTAAATAATACCTATTTTTAATTCTGGGCAACACAAGGGAAGAATGTGCTTGTATTATAAGTTTTTACTATAGTTTTAAGTGTGTGCAGGACATCAGCTATTCAGTAAAGACAGCAGCAGCAGTATTGAATGAAAATGACACAATCAGACAGGAAGTGGACTACATCTGTTTTGACTTTAACGAACAGCATGAACTCACATGTTCTCTTCCTGTCTTTGTCCTCTTTGTCAGAAGCACCATCGGTCTCCTCATCGTCCTCAGACACATACACCAGCTCCTGAAAGACAACATGAAATAACCTTTAACAACAGCTGCACTGAGGCAAGAACGGCCCGTCTCTCTTCCAGTGTCACTGTTCGGATGGCTGTGGAGTGTGTTTGCTACCAGCTGCTTGATGGTGTCCTGGATCACTTTGAGCCAGTCAGTGATGATGCTCTCTGTGTCGTACTGCATCAGATACTCGCAGCCCTGCCGGGTCTTCAGCTGCAAAAAAAATGAAAGAACACCATCACACACATCCTAATAAACCCTGGACAATTTAGTGCAGTCTTTTGGATATGATGGGTGAATATTGGAGCAGAAATCAACACCAACATGGTCAAGGCTAAAGACCGCAAAAGCATCGTGTTACCATAACACAGTGGTTGTCACTTCCTTTGTATCACGTCTCCTCCCTTAATAAATAAATGTCTTTTCATGCCCTACCGCCCACAAAGTTACTTAAAAGGAAAGTCAAGGGTATAGTTTGGGTTTGCTGAAGTGAGGTTGTGTGCGACTCATGGCATGGGCCTGAACATGCGCCACAGTGTCACAGTTCAGTTCTCTCTCTGTTCAGAAATCTCAGAACAGATGCTAATGCTATACATGGTGCTAAACTCTATGTGTAATCAATAGAAATTGTGGGACAAAACAAGACACTTCCACCTCATTTCTCACCACCAAGTCGCAACTTGATTAGGCATTCACCACAAGCTGTATTTCTGTACAAGCTGTACCTACTGATTTGGACAGAATGTGGGACGTGGATTTGTAGCATAGCAAAGGTGATATGAGGAGAATCTATGTCCAGCGACATAAAGACTCTGCTACCCATGAGCACGCGCGGTGACTGCTGTAAAGACGTGACCCAAGCCAAAGCATGCCTTTGTTGTGATGCTAATGAATGCAGCTCGGACCTTCCTCAGAACTCTGCATTGCTTTACAACTTCTTTTTTCAAGAACTTACAGGATGCAAAGCGACGAGGTAATGTATCCCTTTCTAGTTACGTAGCGGTAGTTTTTGATGTGTGACAACAAGAAATTTTGGAAAACTTAGTATCATAGTTTTGTAGCCGGCCATATATCGCTACTGACAGCCTGGTGCTCTAAGATGTGTCCGAATAATATAAATTTGCTCTAGTTTAAATTGCCTTGTTCCCGAAGTTGAGTATCCAGGCCAGTCCAGCCCTGTCAGACCCAACGGGATGGCTAAGGAATAGCATTTATAGATAACCTATTTAGATGCTATGAAACTCATCTTAAAGTGTGTATTTTGATCAGACATATATCTAAACGTGAAAAAGTGAGACTTTTTTGTAATTACTTAGAAACTCCTCATAGCATCTTTAAATAGAAAACAGAAAAAGAAAAAAAATTCCATGAAAGAAGCATCATTAATTTTGCCAGATTTTCTGTGCAGTTACGTGAATCAAAAGCTGATAAATTTACATTTTCAGTTGCTACATTGGCGTTACGCATCTGACGGGTAAGTGTTTAGTTGAGAAAGTCATGATCTAAATCTAAATAAACCACTTGTGCAATTACTTTAGAGCTAAATACACTCTGTAGCTATAGTCATTAACCAAGTGTTGAAGTAGGGCTGGGAGATACGGCCCAAAAATAAAATCCCAATTTTTTTCCACGAAAGTCAATTGATTTTTCTCTCTTAAAAAAACAAACATACAAAAAAAAAAAAAAAATCCAAGTGACACAAAAATTCCATTAATTGTAGTTCAAACGCAGGCAGATTTATATACCTAAACACTGAAAACTGAGCTTTTTTCACTGTATATATATATATATAAAAGGGTCTTTCTGATCAATATTTAATCCAATTTAAAAAACAAATACAAGCCTAAACATGTGCTTGGGAAAAAACAGAAATAAAAACTGTAAATTTTCAGTATTCATAGTGTTCCAACATTGCAACAACTTACAATTGGAGTAAATAAAAATCGTTAATCTAATTTTTGAATCTTCTGCAGAAAATTATTTGAATTTAACAGTTTAATTATCATATATTTCCCTTTGCTGAAGTGACATACTATTTCAAAACTCATGATATACTGTGAGCAGTACATACTGCATACTGTGAAGTAAGAAGCAGGCTGTTAGTGCACATTAAAACACTTTGTACCTCTAAAACGTTCTTTTTGGATGACTTGTCCTTGTTGGCCCATCCCACTGACGCTCCTCTCAGCTCAACGGTGTACTCTGGAACAATCTGTGATGATTTATTCTGAGGAACAAAATAATAAATATCAGTGTCACTGAACAGATGATACAAAACATGGATTTAATTTCTGCGTTGGGTTTTGTTTTGAGGTTTTGTTGTGCCAAGCTATGGCACAGGCTGGATCAACATTAAAGGAGACATATCATGCTGATGCATGATTTAATACTTACATATAATATAATAAATTTGAGAACAAGACCTGAAACCCCCTTAATTTTCAAAAAATGAAATATTGCATTTTTCTTATATCCTAGAACGAGATTTGATGCCTCTGAAAATAGGTCATTGCGAGATGACCGCGAGATTGAAACCGTCGTGACGACACGAGGTACATTTCTTTTTATTGGAGTAATCTGATAAAACACTTCCTCCTCTGTGATGTCCGTTAGCCCCACAACCATCAGTCTGGAACACATCCACCAAGCAGCAGTATATAGCTCCCTAGCTCACACTCACTCATTACCTGCTCTGGCCTGTAGGGGGACTCAATACGCGGTCGCTGCTTTGAGCCTGCCGGAAAATACAGTAGAAGAAGAAGGACAGGCTGGCTCTACCCCCGATAGAACTGACCAATCAGAGCACAAAGGGCTGTGACGTTGCGAGGTTACTGTAGGTCAGCCTGAGATCTGAGCATTTCAACGGGAGCTTGATAATGGCCTACAATGAGGATTTTGAGAACGCTATTGTGGGGCAATGAAGGAGCTAAATGACTTGTACTGAGGGCAGAAATGCTTTACAGGCATCCTAGTCTGGCATAGTGAAAAGGAGAAACAAGCATGATATGTCTCCTTTAAGGTTGCTAGTTGGATCCCCATGTCAGTCAGGGCCTTTCTGTGAGGAGCTGGCATGTTCTCCCTTTGCATGTGTGGGTTCTCTCCAGGCACTCCAGCTTCCTCCCACAGACCATTAATGCTTGTTAGTCCTGTAAACGCCTGTTAAAGCTTTGACTGGCATTGTGACCGCACGGTTGACTTTTTTGCCACCATAGGAGTGTTTTTTAAACTCTGTAAATCTATCTTTGTTTTTTTTATCCTCACACATTTCTTTGAATATTGTTGTAATTCTAATTACATCCATTGGGTAGTGCTGCTAAACATAAATATTGTCCTAAAACTGTGGAAAAAATGGAAGTGACTTTGGGCTGCACAGCTCCTCAGAAAACTCAAAGAGTAAGAGCAAGGTTAAAGATTATTGTAACAAATTCTACCCTCAGTGATATCTTAATATGGAAAAAAAAACAAATTTAATTTTTTAAAGGAAATTAAATAATCCATCCATCCCCAGGATAACCCTGAACAGATAAGTTAACCCTCAAGTCCTTAGAAAAAAAAAAACTTATAAGGTTGTCAATTGAAGAGGCAAAAACATAATTTTACAAACTTTGCAAAATATTTCTTAATGTGGAAGTCAAAGGTATAACTCCCATGAAAAGTTTCAAACCTTGAAAATTAATTTTTCAACCCTAACTGAGAATCTTACTGAAGGTTTCCTCTCAGAATTGGCACACAAATAATAGAAGATGAGTCAAAAAGTTGCCCAGATAATTGTACTAATAAAACTTCAGAAAAATGTGTTACAGGAAGTTGAACTGATCTTACAGCATTTCCAGTTGGAGCAGATTTGGGGTCTTTGTGGAAGGTCAGGATCCCCCCATGGAGGACCGTCCAGGACTGACTCCAGTTCTTCCTGTCATAAAATAAAACAGAGATAAAACGTGATCCACAAGCTCATTGTGAGCACAAAGCTCTCCTCCTTCTATCACACTAAATCATGACTTGGTTGTAAGATGAAGAAGTCAAGTCACACCTGATCTTTTTCCCATTATCGGCCACTTTGGTCTTGTTGAGGATTCCTGCTTTCTCCAGCAGGTGGTACTATAGAAAAAGAAATGGGCAGACAGGTGAGACCTCAGGTTTCCTCGAGGCTTTGAAACATAAACCGAGTAAACATGGGAGTGGTTTCAGATCAGAGCTTATTATGCCTGAAGCTATGACACATTCACACCTCTCTGCATAAAATTTATCACACTCTTGTCTCTGTAATGTTTCCCACAACATTAAAACACACAATTGCACAACACAGCACACCCTCTCACGAGAAGTAGTCAATGATTAGCTCAAGTTCTTCCTTATTGAATCTTACGGTATGTGTTGAGACACTAATTGACATAATCATATTGTTCCATGACATCTAAATCCTTTAAAAGGACACTTAAAAACAAATAATTTTATTGCCTAAATCTAGGGTGTCCAGACCATGGCGCTAAGCTACCACAGCCTGCTGTCTTTTTAGTTAGCCCGCAACAAGTTCTAAAAAATACTAGCAACTTTTCACGTTATCTCCTACTATCATCACATCAACCTCTACTCATAAACAGAGGCTTGGTTTTGCTGCCTCTGACAAACCGTGTTGGTTTGTCCTTGAGATATGACGTTCATGAGCGAGTTGATTCTTTTGAACAATTCTTTTAAGTGAATGATAACCAACTCTTAGTTCTGAGTGAGCTATTCATTTGCCAGCCATCTGAATGAATTACCGGCGACATTCGGACTCTGCTACCCATGAGCACGTGCGGCGACTGTCGTAATGCTGCGTTCCAGTAACCTCGGAACTGAGAGTGACATCATCTCCGACTTATCCACGTTCCAGTTGAAGGCAGAAAAAAACATGCCGATCTACCAGGCTATTGTTAGCTGTTGTTAGCTCGGGAGTGATGAGGTTTCACCGAGTTCCCTGTAGGAAATTCCAACTTCGGGGGACGTTCCAGTTGCAGTTTCCTACCCGAACTTAGAAATTCCTACTTCAGACTACAACTGGAACGCACCAAAAGACCCAAGCCAAAGCGTGCCTTTGTTGTGATGCTAATAAATGCAGCTCAGACCTTCCTCAGAACTCTGCATTGCTTTACAACTTCTTTTTTCAACAACTAACAGGATGCAAAGCGACCAGGTAATGTATCTCTTTCTAGTTACGTAGCGGTAGTTTTTGATGTGTGACAACAAGCAATTTTTGTAAAACTTAGTATCGTAGTTTTGTAGCCGGCTACATATTGCTACTTATAGCTTGGTGCTCTAAGACATGTCCGAATAATATAAATTTGCTCTAGTTTTAATTGTCTTGTTCCCGAAGTTGAGTATCCAGGCCAGTCCAGCCCTGTCCGACCCAACGGGATGGCTAAGGAATAGCATTTATAGATAACCTATTTTGATGCTATAAAACTCATCTTAAAGTGTGTATTTTGATCAGGCACATATCTAAAAGTGAGACTTTTTTGTAATTACTTAGAAACTCCTCACAGTCCCTTTAAAAGAATCGTTCAAAAACTTGTTCGCTAACGTTGAAATACTAGGTCAAAACACCCTGGACATGCTTTTTAGTAGGTCAACAAAACAAAGCCTGTTTCTACCATGGAAGATGACAACAAGATAATAGCACACAGGACTGTTTGAGTTACTGAATAGTTTATCTGATGACTGTAGGCAGAGGCAGGCTACCACTACCCATTGACTTCCAGTGTTTTGAGCTAAGCTTAGTAGCGGTGTGCAAGCTTTGGCTGTCTCTTTCTTGTTACTGCACACACAGTTGAAAAAATGGGGACTATCTTTTTGTCATGGCCTTGAGAGTGAGGCAAGACACCAAAAGAAAAAAATGGTGCATCCCTTTAAATTGTGAAAGAAGGGGAAAGTTGAGATAACAGAGAGTTTGACAAACAGCGGATTTCACTGAGTCTTTATCCAACACTTTTCATTCTGTCTGAACTAAACAACCCAGAAAGTTCAGATCACCAGATAGTGCTGAAAAAATCTGAGTGTTATTAAAATGTTAGGCAGATTTTCTACTTGATGTAAAAATGTTAGTAAAACCCCGTCTGCTCTAAAAAAGGTTTGATGGCCGACACCAGAGAGAAACTGAGGGACACCCAGAGCGACGAGCAGCTAATAAGCACCTACGCTCGTCTGTTGGGAGCTTGTGCTCCGATCAGACAGGTTCCTCTTCAGTCTGTTCCGATCAAAGAGCTTCATGTGGAGAAACAGCGTGATATAACAATGGGTCAACAAATGAATGAGTGAATGATGGGCAGGACAGAGGGGAGGGTTTGATGGACCACAGGACATTTACAGGGGGAGTGTGTGTACCTGGGGACTGTCCGGGGAATGTCTTCTGTTTGACACATCTGAGAGGTCAGAGATGTTTCTCCTGTGGCCTGGAGTAAATGTCTGAAACACACACAAAATTTTAGACTTTTAACATTTCAAATAACACTGAAATATATCACAGTTAATCAGAGTCTTAATCACATTACACAATTTTATTTTGCATTTAAAAACAACATTTCCGTCTCAATCACATGCAGCTATTACGTGTTATTACTTCATTAACGTATCTGAGGAAGAGCCCATACAAAGTGTCTCGTAATGAGTATAGTATCAGCCAGGATGACTTAACGATTGTTCTGCCAGTCCTATTCATGTTGGGCCAATCAGAGAATGTAATAGGCAAGCGCTACTGTGTTACAAAACATGAGACACTTCGCAAACAAATGTCAAAACATGCTGAAAGTGGAGGAATAATATCCTCACTATAGAGAAGTTCATAGTATAGTTATCTGTCTTTCATTTAATAAAGAAATGTGGTCAAAATCTGATAAAACTGCGACTAAAACGGTTAGCATCTAAGCTAATCCCTGTGCAAACAGTCACTTCCTGCTGTTTTCTCGCTCTTAGCTTCTACCTCGTTATGTTCAAGGATAGATAGATAGATAGATAGATAGATAGATAGATAGATAGATAGATAGATAGATAGATAGATAGATAGATAGATAGATAGATAGATAGATAGATAGATAGATAGATAGATAGATAGATAGATAGATAGATAGATAGATAGATAGATAGATAGATAGATAGATAGATAGATAAAATAATAAAGACGTGTCATACTCACATCCTCAGCCACGCTGTGTCTCCAGTTCTTGATCTGTACAGCTGTCCCATCCTCAGAAACTCCATTTCCCACAAGCCTCTAGAGGAAAAAAATGGGAATTCTTTCATTATGATTTATTAGCTGGTTAAAAAATATAAACCCTGATCTGCAAGCTGCCTCACAAAATGACCAGACCACAGGCTGATCGATGGATTACCTCCTGTGGCCTCCACTGAGTGTTGTTTCCATCCCTCACGTCCAGGTGGGCTCTTGGAATCAGAGTGACATGCTGCTGAGGATTCTGGGTAAAGCAACAAGAAGATAATACTGAAGGAGAGTTTTTAATTTGAGTCATAAAGTCCTCAGAGTGTGTTTGTGAGTGCTGTACCATGGTGAAAACAGCGTCGTTGTCATTTGGTGCGTCTACAGGATAATCTTCTTCTGGCAGCGGAGGCTTCAAGAGATGAGATAAATTATATACACATATCAATCATGTGGCTTCTGATTTCTGCTGTAATTCAAGCCTGATAATCTTAAAGGACACACAAGTCAGTGTCTTACCGGTCCGCCTTGAGGGGAGGAAGGAGAGGAGGGGGACTGTGGTTCGGGTGGGGTCCATGAAGTGGCTCTTGTTGCGGGATTGTAGTAATAAAATCTCCCCGAGGCTTCATCCAGTAGCTGCTCCCAACCACAGGAACTCTGACAGAGAAGAGATAGTTCACAGAATTTCAATAGAATGCAAAACATTTACAGACCCCTCCGGTATTTTACACAGATGTATCCAGAGCTTAACAAACGTGTAGACCACTATAAGCTCTTCTAATTTAAAAAACCTGAACTATTCCTTTAACTGCAACTTTGGTCAAAGTCTAAAACTCAACACAAACACGTTTCCAAATAACATGACATTATCATTGGTGGAAAACTGCCCCCTTCATACCACTGAGGAGGTTGGGGACAGTGAAGGAGAGGTCACCTGCCCCCCCTCATTCTTCCTGGACTGGTCCGCATCTTTCACAGGTGAAGACGAGGAGCCTCGAGGGTCAGACCAGGTGGTCTGTCTGGTAAGAGGATGGAAGTAAAACACCTTCCCAGAGTCCTTGTCTGTGTGGACCTGCAGACAGAGAAGAGAGAGGTTGGATTTGCTGGAAACAAGTCCAAATGTTCACAGGTTTATACAAATACAGTGATGGGGTCTTTAAAGGGATAAGCCAACATTTTTTGTTTACTTGTCTTGCCTCACTCCTGAGTCCATTACTGCTTTAGCATTAGCTAGGGGTCAATGTGTTTTTTTTCAATGTGGGTCAACCTGCTAAACATCAGCAAGTGAGGCTGTGTCCGAAATGGCATACTAACATACTACATACTACAAACTCATGTGTAAATACTGTATACTACATACTATAAGTATGATTAGAATGCCAACCGTTCACACTGTAGTATACTACTACTACTACTACTAATTTTCCCATGATGCATTTCAAACCTCCGACGGCAAAAATCGGAAGCACACCAGGCTATCAAATATCTCTGTTGACTCGTCACATTTAAAAGTTCAGAGAGCATTTTAGGCGAGAAAGTCACCATGTAGAATACCAAAATGTGGTCATTTGAGCCATTAAATGCACAGATACAAATTTCATTTCGTCATTTTGGACATTCTGTTATGCGCGCCATTATGCTATCGAAGAAGCTTCCGGTCGGCTCAAAAACACAAGAGCCCAATTTAGCGTTAAAAGCGTTAAAGAACTAAAAGGAGATAATACAAGATGCGTTTATTTTGAAAACGGGAAGTTTGCTAGCGGCTGATTTTTAGCTGAATGCCGGTCGGTCATAATGCATGCCCCAATGTATTACGGGGCTCGCAATGCATTATGGGGCGTTTGAGTGTGACTAGTATGCCCACCTCGCATACTTAAAATTTTTCGGATATAGTATACATCCGGGTATTTCTCGAACAATCAATCTTTTCATACTATCGAATGTGAACATACTACATACTCATTTTGACGTCACACTTAGTATGAGTAGTACATTAGTATGCCATTTTGGACACAGCCAGACTCTTTTCCCACTGCCAGAAGACCCGGGTCTAACAGGCATCAGATGAGCTGGTGCATCAAGCTTATGTCATCACGTTGATGACATCATCAGCACGACAAAGCACTTCCTTGTAAGCAATGGGAAGGAGCATAGAGGCCGTGGACATGGTTTTCTTTACTTTATACTTTGATCCCTCTTTAAAAATGTACAAACTCGGCTCTGATGATACAAAGGCGGATGGAATTTGTTGCTGAGATGGCAAAGAGTCACGAAAGTTACAGATGGAGGGGACAGACAGAATGTTATGCCATGGGAACATAGCGCCAACATCATCCGTAAATTAGTGGGTCAACCCAGGTGTGATGTTCTCACTGAAGCCGACTGGAAGTGAGCAGATTAAAACCCGTGTCACTTGCAGGGTCAGTTGACCCATTTCAAAATGCCGATTAAACCCTTTCAAACTGCCAACAGGAGCCGATTGCTACTGGGTTTAAATGGTTGTTTTGGCCAGTCTGAAAGGAGAACATGACATCAGACAGACACAATTCTTTCAATTGTGCGTGTAGTAACAAGGAAAAGATGGGCAGAGCTCGCCTACTGTTATTTAGCTTAGCTCAAACACTGGGAGTCAATGGGTAGTGTTAGCCTGCCTGTGCCTGCAGTCATCAGATAAACTCTTCGGCAACTTTAAACAGTCCTGGGTGTGTGTTGTGACTTGTTTTTTTATCAGGTTATGTTACGTCATCTGTTTTTAGACTAAGATTAGCATTTTACATATTATCAAAGAAATGCGAACAAAACAAAACTGGAGGGCACATGCACAACCCACCACGGACAGAGAAGGTTCATAGTGGTGGTTTGCGCTTGTGCCCTGTGGTGTAGCTTTGTAGGCGTAGAACTTCGTGTAGAAAATGACAGAAAGTGCTAATCTTAGTGCTAAAGTGCTAAAAACAAGTTTATCTGATGACTGCGGGAACAGACAGGCTAACACTACCCATTGACTCCCAGTGTTTGAGCTAAGCTAATTCACAGTGGGTGATCTCTGCCCATCTCTTCCTTGTTACTGCACACACAGTCAAATGAATGGTGTCTGCTTGTCATGGACTCAGGAGTGAGGCAGGACATGAAAACAAAAAGGAAATGTTGGCGTATCTCTTTAAGAAAATTACAAATGAACACTTCCTCTCCTGACGTGAAGTGTAATGATCAGTTATAACTCCTGGCAGAAAACTGATCAAACACCATGACGCACATCAGGACACGTCTTTAGTTTGAATGGTGTTTGTTCCTCAGTTACTTGTGACCTTTACTCTTCATTTGATCACAGTGGAACAAACCAGAGCAGCTCGGATTACATTTTAATTAAACTTTAATGCGCTGAGCAAGTCACAGAGACACGAAAAGATGAGACAAAGAAGAGTTTGACTGACGGTAAAAAGTACTCACAGCACAAACCTCCACCAACATAGCTCACAACCTTCTGTTACACCTACACTGTAAAAAGATTACTGGTAACAAGATGCTAATGAGTTACTGTACATGTCTTTATAGTTGCACTACTATATTTCAATTTACAGAATTACTGAGTGATTTTCATTAATAGCTTCAATGCAACATTACTGTCTTTCAAATTAAAGCACAATTACTGTACTTTGAACAACACTTTGAATTGTAGTGAGCTTGCTGTTTTTTAGTTTAGACTACATTTTTAGGTATTTCACTGATAACTTTTCAATAGGTGTTTTTCAACAAGCTTATATTAAAGTTGTTCTTAAAGTAAATAACAGTTGAAAGGTTTACCGTGTATTTTCTTTTGTACTGTATTTATATATATATACAACTATAAAGTATATTAGCTAACTTTGTCAACCCTAGCTGCCAGATTTACTTTGTAAAATCAACAACTTTTTTAACAGTGTAGTCACAATGAAAACTTAAACAGACTTGTGGCTGGAGTAGATATGATAATAAAACTTTACCTTGTCTATTGTGTTGTATTTTTTTTTTATACCTGGTTTTATGCCTATTTTAATGCACTTTTTAATCATTTTTAAAGGGACTGTGAGGAGTTTCTAAGTAATTACAAAAAAGTCTCACTTTTAGATGTATGCCTGATCGAAATACACACTTTAAGATGAGTTTTATAGCATCAAAATAGGTTATCTATAAATGCTATTCCTTAGCCTTCCGGTCGGGACGGACAGGGCTGGACTGGCCTGGATACTCAGCTTCAGCAACAAGATAATTTAAACTAGAGCAAATTTATATTATTCGGACACGTCTTAAAACACCGGGCTGTATGTAGCGATAAATAGCTGTCTACAAAACTACGATACTAAGTTTTCCAAAAATTTCTTGTTGTCACACATCAAAAACTACCGCTACGTAACTAGAACGAGATACATTACCTCGTCGCTTTGCATCCTGTAAGTTGTTGAAAAAAGAAGTTGTAAAGCAATGCAGAGTTCTAAGGAAGGTCCGAGCTGCATTTTTATTAGCATCACAACAAACATTCTTTTGGTGCGTTCCAGTTGTAGTCAGAAGTAGGAATTTCTGGGTTCCAAGTAGGAAACTGCAACTGGAACGTCCCCCGAAGTCTGAATTTCCTACTGGGAACTCGGTGAAACCTCGCCACCCCCTAGTTGACAATGGAAGATGGATGCCCCCAGTGTGAACAGTTATTTAGCTCTCGTAATAATCAATTTATTTGCACTTCTGACTGGGGTGTGTCGCTCTCGATCAGCTGTATACATAGTATTGTTAGACATATTTACAAATGCTGCCATAGTGATAATCACATTCTTCATACAACAACGCAGGGCGTGCTAACAACAGCTAACAATAGCCTGGCAGATGGGCATGTTTTTTTCCAACTTCAACTGGAATGCCAATAAGTCGGAGATGTCACTCCCAGTTCTGAGGTTACTGGAACGCAGCATTACGACAGTCGCCGCACGTGCTCATGGGTAGCAGAGTCTTTATGTCACTGGTAATAGATTCTCCTCATAGCACCTTTAAGGTGACCTTCAGTGTCATGAAAGGCACCCTTAAATAAAATGTATTATTATTTTTAAAAGGTTGCATTTCATAGACATCATTACAAGGCATTTAAGGCATTTTGGACAGGATGTTGTTACAACTTCACACCGAGGACAGGATTAATTGTTTTGGCTTGTCAGCTTGAACATCAAATATCTCGTCTCTGTGGCGTATTCAGTTGAATATCAGTGGCAAACCATTTGTAGATTCTTGCATTCTGGTTTTATTTAAATTTTACACGTCCTAACTTTATCGGAATTGAGGTTTGATAATTAATCAATATATTCTGACCAAATGAGGCCACTTTACCTGCCATCCATCCAGTGGGCTGACGGGGGAGGCGGGGCTTATCATCCCCGAGGATGAGGATGTTGAGGATGAGGCAGTGAGGTCTGGCATTGCAGGGGGGAGTTCAGGAGGAGGCGATGTGGGGAGGGCGGGGCCTGATGCGGTGATCTGTGGCGTGGACGACTTCTTCAGCGAGATGTTGGCGTAGATGGGAGCGCCAGGGTCGAGCGAGCTGGGGCCCTGTGGAGAGAGAGAGAGAGAGAGTTTGGGGTTAACACTGAGAGAAGATCTAGGTGTGATAACAAAGTTCTTGAGGAGAATGTGTGAACTCTGGGGGGCGGTGATGTAGTCTGATAGTGTGGTTAGTTGGTAATTTAACCTCTACAGCCCCAAAGTACCTGATTTCGGGAATGCTCTCCAACAAAAACGTAAGAAAAAGTGAACTGTTTGTATGTTTATTAAGATCATTATTATATATTAAATCCCATAAGTGTTCTATAATAAATTAACATCCTTCTCTGATGAACACTGTGCTAGGCAGGCATCAGAAGGGAGATTTAGTCTGCCTATGTGCAGGACAAATGTGACTAAAGGTACGGTTCTCTACAGAGCAATGGTGGCATGGAATTTACTACCAAGCTTTTTAATTTCAGACAGTAACAGAAGTTGCTTCAACAAGAAATTAAAGATGTATTTGTTCACATTATTAATTACCTCTCCCTAATGATGTGAAATTTTATTGACGTCCCATGAGGTAAGGAAAGTCCTGTGGTTTGTCTCTCCTTTTTTTTCTTTTCTTTTTATTGACTTTTTGTGTATTAGTTTGCTTTTATCACTCAAGTGGTGAATAATAGAGCTACCGTATGAGTGGATTGTATGAATGTTAAGAGTCAGGGCTCCAGAGTGCAACCATTTTGGGTGCACATGCACCAAAAATTTGTCAGAGTGCACCTAAAATTTTTTCTTGGGCCCACTGGTGGAACAAGAAAAAATGTTAGACGCACTCTTACAAATTTAAGTTGACAAAACTTTTTATCATATTTAATTCTACATTTTTTACGTTATTTCAGTTATCCATTTTATGTTATTTTATCTCTCTTCATATATCTTAATTATTGTTTAAGTATGATGGATTTTAGCTCCAGTGCTTCCTCATGGGGGCTCTCCACACTGGGAGCTGCTCCTGGTCCACTTGTGGGGCAGCTGCCGGGGGACAAACCTCTTATCTCCAGAACTGCTACTTAACAGTGAATGAAAAAAACTGCTCTACAACTAAACAGATGGATATTACACTGTTCTGATCACAAATGTTTCTTTTGGTAAAAATGCTATGAAACCACTCACCAACATGGACGGTGAACAAAAGTACTGTTTATGTAAAAAAGGAAGAAATCATAAAAAAATGAGATACAAGGTTTGTGCCCCAGAGTGATGATGTGCAGCCTTTCTACTCCTGGGTCAGTGTAACCAAAACAGGGCAGTAAAAGGAAATCATGAGTGAGATTCATTGAATTTACTTTGTAATCAGCCTCAAATAAAAGACATTGGGTCAGTTTTTAATGTTTATACTCAGAGCCAAGGTAAGGATCTCACAAAGTTTTGCGAGAGCTTGTAAAAGTCTGTACCTTTGATTTTTTTTTTCTCTTCTTTTTGACCCCTCCAAGACATAAGATATTCGTCCTTTAACAAATTTCCTGGATCTGCATCTGGATTTCTGATCACCACTAAAATCTGTCTGTCTCCCCTTTACCAAAACCAACATTCCTTGAAATTCGATTTAAATTAATTTAAAAGTTGTTTAGGTTATTAGTAAAAATGTGCAGTACTATGGAGGGGAAATAAGGGAGAAAAAAAGTAGTTACAGGAAGAATGTATAAAAATGAAAGTCCTTTGCAAGATCGCCCTAAACTTCCCAGCTTTGCAAATCCTTTCCTCATTCGTAACTATTTTTCTCTCCTCTATTTCCTTACTTGGGCTTAATACTTAAAGTCTCTCTATTTCTGAATCAGTGTAATCAAAACAATGGAGCAAAGTCATTCATAGGGAGATTAATAGAATTTGACTTTTTAACTGACTTCAAATTAGGGCTGAACAGTTAATTGCAAATTAGATTAAATCGCAATATGGCTTGTTGCAATTTTCAAATCGCAGAAGGTTCAATATTTTTAGCCCAAAATGTGTTGAACATTTTGGCATTGTGATGTAGTTTTTTTGCAATTTCATGCCTATTTTTTTTACCTCTATTCATACACTTATTTCCCACTTTAGGACCATTTTTACCTTTTTTAACCCAGTTTTTACAACTTTATGCCTATTTTCCCCCATTCATCTTTTTTTGGCCACTGTCAGAACCATGTATGGAATTTTTACATGGTTTTTGAAATTTAATTTCAAATTTAATTCCCAATTTTGCTGTCATAATCAATTTTCCTAAGCCACTTTTGGATTTTATTGCCAATTTCCCCCCCCCCTTTTTTTTTTCAGTTTCATACCTTTTTTGTACCTATTTGTTAACCTTTTTCCGCTTTCATACCATTTTTTTACCCAGTTTTTACAATTTCATACCTATTTTGCTTCTGTTCTTCACTTCAACACTTTTTCTCAAATCTTCTATCCTTAGATTAATTTAATGTCATATACAGAATACATAAGATGAGGAACATTAAAACAATTGCAGAGTAAATCGCATTACTGGGGAAAAGAATCGCAATTAGATTATTTTCTCAAATCGTTCAGCCCTACTTCAAATATAGGCAAAGTAAGTTTATTAGTAGATCACAATTCATACACAAGGTAATTCAACGTGCTTTACAGAGCAAAAAAAACGATTAAAATCACAATTCAAAATAAAAAAAAATAATATAGTTTTTCCTCTGAGAAGAATATAAAGAAAGTTGTTTTTAACACTAGTCATGGTGTTCATAATAAAACAGCCCAAAAAGGGATCTTGCAAAGAGATCTAGCAAAAGTCTGGTATTTTATTTTGTATATAGAACTGTTCCAGAACTGCCCCCTTGTGCAATATTAACAAATCCTTGAAGAAAACTCCTGAATCTGTATCTGGATTTCTGATCACCACCAAAATCTTATCACATCTCCCTTGTGCCGTGACCAACATGCCTTGGTAATTTAATCCAAGTCCATCAAAAACCTTTTGAGAAAATATTTGTTACAGATTACAAACTCAGAAATGATAGCATATACTGAGATTTGAAACAGGAGCTGATGAACAGCAGAGAGAGGATCAACAACATGAGCACACTCAGAGTTTAAAGGCAGGAATGTAGATAGTAAAAGGTAAAATCTTCAACTGCTTAAGACCTAACAAAACATTTAGACCAACAACACAAATGAAAAATGTCTCAGTATAACACCAGGGTTAATATTGTTTCTACTAGATTCATCATTCTGTTTCTGCAATCAGTCTTCATACAAACAAACAACAACACAACTAATCTGAGCAGCATGCTGGAGCAGTTGTTTGGTGATGGTTAACTGTGACCAAAGGGAGGGCGGGTGGAGAAGGCTACGGTCCAACAGGAAGAGCTCCTCCTATGTTTTATAAACAAGGATACACACTCACGCAAACACCGAATGTATGCTCAGAAAGTGCAGACAACACTCCCACTGCCCCTTTAATCACCTTTCATCACCAAACATCAAAAATGACCAACATTTTTCCTGCCAGAAGAGTCAATTACAGATGACATAACACTATTTTCTTTTAATTCCAATCCAAAATCATAGGAAATAAAAAAAGTTGTTATTATTATATCTGTAATGTTTATATATACAGTATGTGTCCTCTGTAGGTTTTTATCCAAACCCCTATGGAAAGCCATTTGGGCATAAAATCGATACCAGTGATATCAATCATAGTTCAACTGGACTGATACTCAAATTTGGAATCAGGATCTTCATTGTCATTGCACATGTCACACGTACAGAGCAATGAAATTTTTTTGACAGTTTAACCTTTCCAAGAAAATACAAGAGAGTGACACGTACAGGGGGGACAGGAACGGGAAGATTGCCGAGTCGCCCCGTTTTCTTAGTCACAACAGGAGGGAGCAAGAGGGAAAAAAAGCTGCCCCAAACTATGTATCCAAGAGAAGTACAGTGTGGGATTAGGAAAAAAAAACACTTCAGCACATAAGCAACATAATAAAACATAACAAATGTTATGTGTGCCTTTGTGTGTGTGTGTGTGTGTGTGTGTATGCGAAAGCCTGTGTCCTTGTCTCTACTTCAGTCCCACCTATTGTCTCTGCCGCCTGAAAACTGATGACGAGGGAAACAGCCTTATAGAGAATTTTGATCTAGAGCAATGTACATGTACTCAATTTTGGACTACTAGTGCATGGATGGGCTTTACTAGAGGAGCAAAAAGCATCATTAGTAGTACATTAGGGAGATATTTTGAGTTTACAAGGAGTACTAGTAACACGAAATAGTCAACTAGTAGGCGATTGCTTTACTAGAAAGGTCCACTTGCACATTAGTGTGCCAAATACCTTAACTAGTACATTTTTTGCTAGCTTGTAAACCAAATGCCCACTACAACCTAACCTGGTAGTAGTTGTACACCTGATTCAAATGAAGAAGGAGGGATATAACCAAGTCCAGCACCCTGGTTAGCTGTAATATATTAGAAAGCAAATGGGTAGCCTGAATTTGTTTTTGCCTGCCCCCTTATTAGCATTTAAGGCTAACTACACTACTAGTGAACATTTTTTGGCCTACTTGTAGTACTAGTGAAACTTTTTGCTTCACTAGTAAAGTCCAGATAAGCTCTAGTTGACCAAAATTAAGTAAGTGTAGTCCAAATTTGAGTGCAAGAAGAGCTAAACTACGATTAATATCAGAATATCAATTTATGCCCAAACAGCTTTTCAAAGACTCCAATCCAAACTGACAACAAACAGGTCAAATTTACTCACTTACATTGAGAACAGGTCTAAGGGGTCCAAATTTCAAACTGTATTAACCCCATTTAAAACCCATAAAATCAGATAAAAAGTAATTAAAAAAAAAAGATAAAGTGCTAAGGGTCCCATAAAAAAATGAGGTGAGAACTTTGTGAATACAGCCGGAGTAAAAACAAAATAGGACTTGGATAAATAAATGTGTGCATGTAAATTCAGCAAAACTGAAAAGTCTACAGAAAGTATGTGGTCTGGTTGGTCCAGCATCATTTTGGCTTTCTGAACCACCCACAGCTTACTCAAGCCTTTCAGCTGGACTCCAACAACCTTTGGGCAGACTTTGACAAGTTAATTACCTCCACCAAGGAGGTTATGTTTTCGGGAGAGTTTGTTTGTCTGTCCGTTCGTCTGTGAACAAATAACTCAAAAAGTTATGGATGGATTTTGATGAAATTTTTAGGACATGTTCAGCATGGGAAAAGGAAGAACTGATTCGATTTTGGTGTTGATCCGGATCAGCGTCTGGCCGCCATAACAAAAAATGTCATTTTTGTGAATAACTACTGAACTAAAATAGATATCATTATGAAACCAATTGCTAATGTTATGTTTTCATGGTCAAGGAATCTAAATATTTACATGAAATAAAGGTAGGACTAATATTTATGGTAAAAATCACAATATGGGTGAGGACTGTGGCGCTGGCGGAGGTCTGCGCTCTCCGAGTGCTTTTCTAGTTCAGACTGTTTATGTTCCTCACAGAGAAGCCACTGAACCAACAGACTCAAGGATAAAAAACACATAAAATGCTTTTGGGAACGTCAGATTATCGACTGTGTTTTCAACAAATTAAAGTTCAGAATCAAACACAAACCACTTCAAACTGGATCCAGACTAGAATCACAAAAATTCAACCTGAAACTGTTTTTGGCGTGGATTCAGTTTTGTAGTTATTAACGATCCAGAGCTCCCTGCTTTAACCGTTTTTTATTGTACATATTTGTTTTTGTTGTTCTGTCTGTAACTGTGTGTTTGTTTTTGTTTTCGTGCAGTTTTTATTGTTGTTTTTATGTCTAGCAACGGGTATTGTAAATACTTTCAGGCTATAATCCGTCCCTCAATGATTAAACATTAATTGGAATAAATGTGATAAAACTTTTGTTTGTTTATTTGCTGAGAGGCTGATCTTACTGACATGAAGGTATTTCCAGTTTATCTGACAAGTACGGGAAATTTAATTTTATGTTTATGATGTCCAACACACTCCCAAAAATACTTTGTCCTTTGGCCTCTGTGACCTACTGACTTACTTAGCTCACGTTTTCCTTTATCTTGACTTTCATTTTATTGTTTGGACACACAGCCTGTTTCATATGCCCTCTGGGTCAATATTCAGGAAATCTTAATCACGTTGATCTGAGACAGTAGTCACCAATCTTTCTGAGCAAGGGAGCCACCAAAATGGTGATGAATATTATTATTTATTTGATTTAATGTTTCTTAACCATTTCATGCAACTATTCAATCACAGAGGAACACTTTTTTCAAATGTTTGATTTTACTTTCAAACAAGTTAAAAATCACGGTCAGTTTTTTCAGCCTTATATTTTGAGGGAGTTATGCATCTGTCCACTTTATCACACATTAACGGTATAAATATCAATCTTTAGAATCTTTAGATAAACTGGGCAGTGATGTGTATTTTTGATATGTGCTATCTATATTTTAGCTGTTTGAGAGGCAAAGAACAATCACTTTAAATCATCAAAACATCAGAGAGTAAACTGCTAACATTAGCTTGTTTATGCTATTTACCTCTAAACTGATGACCACTGTTAGCTATCACTGACCATCGTGTTTGGATGAGATATTACTCAAAACACTTAAAAAAAGCCCAGTTTTTACCTCACCTTTGCTTAACGTGAACTTAAATACTGTGTTATCAGAGAATACTTCCCCTTACACTACTGCCAGAATAAGACTGTTTAGATCAATGGGCAGTGATGTGTATTTTTAATGTGTTGATATTTATTTTAGCTGTTTAAGAGTTCAAGAACAGTTACTTTAAATCATCAAACCATCAAAGAGTAAACTGCTAACATTAGCTTGTCCATGCTATTTACCTTTAAACTGATGACCACTATTAGCTGTCACTGATCATAGTGTTTCGCACAACTGTCTTTAAGTTTACTTATATCTTATATCTTTAATATTATTTATCCATACTGGTCAGAAAACAGTAAAATGTACTGTTATCTTCCTTCACACCATTTTTAAGCTTCTCACAGGTTTGACTCCTGGACAGAGTTGGACTTTAAAGACATGCTCCGGCGAGTGTCAGGTTAGCCTCTAAATGTTTAACACTCTGTCCTGAAGTTTCACATTAACCTGAGAACACCTTAGTCAGCTGATTGACTAAGACAATGAAACAGGGACAAACTGGATTTGATTTCTGTATTTTTTTTTCCATCAAAAATCACATTTCTTAAAACCTATAAAGTCCATGTGCAACATAATCATCATATACAAACTGAACCTGTCCTCATGTAGGTATTTACATTAAAAACAACCAATTTTGTTCATAAAATGTCTGCCTCACTTACCCAGAATGCATCCCTCATCATTTGTGCCCACATCTTTTCAATCCATTCACTGCAGTTATATTTCTCTCTCTGTATCTGAAGCTGCTCCTTGCTCTGTGTCTGCAGCTCTCCACTCTGACTCCAGTCCCAGTCCCATATCAAGCTTTAGCTCCACCCCCTTTTCTGTCTTAAAAAAGAAGCCCCGCCCCCATCACCCTGTTGCTCCTCCTATGCCCAAACTCCATTTCCTAAAGCCGAAACCCTGAGCCATTATGGGTTAAAAACCTGTACAGGGACACACTGACACAGCATCAAACATCATCCTCTGGAAGATATTTTACATATGGAGAGGAAACATGCAGACTCAGTGTGCTTTTGTGTTTCTTTCATTAAAATTTTAACATCTTTCATCACAATATCTAAAGTACAAATCATAGATATTAATTCTTTATGATTATTTGACTGAAAATGGGTTACTCTTTAAATATGTAAAAAAAAAAAGACAGAATAAATATACTGGCAATTTTAGTTTTCAATGACAGTTTTCCTATCCATGCCTATTTTAATTGTTAAAATTATTATTACAGGACTACTGTTTAAATGTAGAGCTCGGCTGTTAATTGGATTTTGATGGAGATAACAATTACTGCCTGTTTTTTGCAATTATAAAAACTGAGTAATGGAGGTTTGGACATTGCTTTGCCACACGATAGGTGAACTTTTTTTGTTTTCCATCATGATTATTGTTATTATTATTATTATTTTGAGATATTTGTATTTTGAAAAACAAATGTAAATCCAATCCAATCTTTATTATTATAGCTCTAAGTCATAACAAGTGTTATCTACTCTTAATTTATGGATACACATATTCGCATATATTTAGTATATATAAACATACATACAGTACAGGCCAAAAGTTTGGACACACCTTCTCATTCAATGTGTTTTCTTTATTTTAATCATTAATTACATCGTAGATTCTCACTGAAGTAATAATGACCACTTGTTTCTCTTAACTCTGTAAGGTCCAAGACCGTAGATTATAGCCAGACAATTCTAATTTTTTGGAGATTAAATGTTTATTTCTCTTTCTGCTAAAATCCATAAAAATCAAAATGTCCATAAAATTAAATATATAGGTTTTTTGTATCTCATTTGTTACATTAGGTCTTTTTGGCAACTGATAATCTATTTGAGGACATTTTTATCATTTATCTGATTGTATTCAGATGTTTTTTTTGTAATTTGTTGATCATATTGAGTAGATAGAGGTATTATAAAAGTATGTATTAAATATGATAAAATTGGCATTACAGGGTTAACTTCGCTGTTTGGTTCTTGCCATAATATTAATTCTAACAGTTGTCTAATAGGGCTGTCGGCTGTGCATCAGCCTGACTTCTGAACTACATAAATGATGGTCCAACCCCATTAATAAGGCAAAAAAATTCCATTAATTAACCCTGGTAAGGCACACCTGAGAAGTGAAAACCATTTCAGGTGACTACCTCTTGAAGCTCATAAAGAGAATGACAAAAGTCTGCAAAGCAGTAATCAGAGCAAAGGGTGGCTACTTTGAAGAAACTAGAAAATAAGACATGTTTTCATTTATTTCATACTTAAGTACATAATTCCACATGTGTTCATTCATAGTTTTGATACCTTAAGTGAGAATCTACAATGTAAATAGTGATGAAAATAAAGAAAACACATTGAATGAGAAGGTGTGTCCAAACGTTTGGCCTGTACTGTACATACATAAAGAGATGTATCCGTCCATTCAAAAAAAAAAAAAAAAAAGGAATTTATGATAGCAACAAACTTATGGACCTATAGAGTCAATCAATCTTTATCTGTATAGCACCATATTCATTGAATATAATTTAAATAAAGGTAAGCCCCTTGAGATGTGGCAACTCATTGTCAAGGAGCTTCTCATGTCTATACGGTTGTAAAGATAGTCACTATGGATGTTTAATTAATACTACCATGGGTATAGAGATCAATATAATATTAAAATGAATATTTATAATGAATATAATCTGGAGAGGATGCTTATTAGTAAAGCAGCATCTGGCTGAACTGATTGAATTTTCAGAAGAAAAAAGACAAAATACTTTAACCTTAAATGTGAGATCAGTACCTATCACCCATACTGCTTTCTTTCACTTGTGAGGACACAACAATGCTATGACTTCTATAGTGACTATGTATTTATTCTATTTATGTCACTATTCAGAATATAGTGGACAATTAATGCTGTGTTAAATAAAAGCTACAGAAATATTTGATTATCATCAACTACATTATATTTTTCCAGGTTACAATTTGTCAGGAGCTCACAAATACTCCTGATAGATCTTTTATGTTGACAATCACCACACCACAGGCCCAAAACACTGACCTGTTTTGTGAAAAAAAATCATTAAGCCAAATCTTTATGATTCTCATGTGACTTCTGTTAAACTCATAAACTCAGATGTTTATGTCAGTAGATCAGAGCCCTGTGCTTGATTGCTGCCCCCTGCTGGATCATACTTTCATCACAGGCATTAAACCAGAGCTGCAGTCAAAGAAGAAGAAAAATACAGATTTTTTTCCCCATAGAGATGCACTGAAAAGAACAAAACAACAAGATAAATCAAGTCCAAAGTTCTATGATTACATGTAAATACATGAACTTGATATCATAAAACATATGTGAATTAATGACCATAACTGCAGTGATAGAGGGGTTAATGACAATGTTATCAAACAGGAAGAGGCCTTAAAATTAGGGACAAGCAGACAAAGGCTCAGATTTATTCACTCTGTTGTAGTCTTTATGTCAGTGACCAACTAAGATCCCAAGCTTTAAATCACAGACTTCAAACTCAGACTTACTGGCCCTCATTTATCAAGCATGCATCCACACAAAATGAGGGTGCACAGATCAACATTTATCAAGCTTGACCTGATTTGAACATGGAAGTAGGACTGAATTAAGACACGTCAGCTCTGTTTACAGTCTGTGTGGTCTTATGCTTATGCAAGTCAAATTGGCCTGTTTAAAACCATTTTTAAAAGTTTTAAAGCTTAAGTGACTTTAGGTAAATCATCTCAAATGTATTTCTATTCCACTTCATGTAGATATAATCATTTTTAGAATAAGAATGAGCAGCATGAGCTCTCAGCTGAATTCATTGGTCATATACAGTATTATTTATTGATTGATTTTAAAGAGGGAACAGCGCATATTAATGAACATTTTTACAAATGTAAATATGCCAGATAGCCTTGGGCTAATTTCCATCTGCAGACCCCCTGGCAGGTTGATGGTAGCATATACATACAAGACACTATGAAGACTAAATACAGTCGGACAAACCCAAGGACAGTAGACAAGGAAAAAAGAAACTGAAACATATATATTGCACATCCTCCCATCACACAGAGTCCATCAAACATTTAGCAAATGCAACTTCTATTGCACCAACCCCTATTGCACTGAATGTTATTGCACAGATTTATATTACACAGACCCAGTTTATATTGCACAAATCCCTATTGCACTGAATATTATTGCACTAGTTTATTTTGCACAAATCCCTATTGCACCAACATGAGCAACATATAGGTCACACATGCTCACATGACTGTGTTTCTCTCAGCCACAGTTTTAGCTGTATGAACGTTTTCTTTATCCATTTTTTAAATATCAGAAAAACTGCTGTAGGTTATTTCTCTCTGGACAGTAAAATCTCTGCATTAAGTGTTGTGAAATGGGTATAAAATCTAAAAAGTGCAGGTTTTAACAGAAAACTTAGACGAGATCACAGACCTCCACCAAGACACTGAGGGATTATGGTAAATATGGACAAATGCCCCTTTGAGCCATGTAAACAAAATCCTTTAAAGATGTCTTAATTATCATCCAGTATTGGATCAACACCAAAACAGGGTTCTCACTCTTTCTAGGAATTATTTTCCAGGACTTTTCCAGGACGTGTCTGTCACTCAGCAGAGGAGACTGAGAGAGGATTTCCAAACTTCTTATTCAATAACAAACAGTCGTGAACTCTTAGTCGTTAGTTTCAGGCTATGTTTTGGTAAAGATAAGACCTTACTAAGATCTGAAAAGTTTATCAATATGATTATCAATTTATCTATCTGTTGTCTTCCATCTGTCCCTCTGACTACTTATCAATCTATTAGGGCTGGGTATTGGTTCAGATTTTCTGGATCGATTCAATTCGATATTACAAGGTCTCAAATCGATTTGATTCACGTTTCAATTCAACATTTATTCGGTCTGGGATATCTTAGTTAAAATAGTGCTGTAAATTTAAAAAGTGACCTTTTGACCTGGTACATCATTAAAAATAGTTTTAACATGAAGAACTAAACCCAAAGCAGTTACAATAATCATATTTTAATGATATGCATTGATGCATATTCTGCATATTATATATATATATATATATATATATATATATATATATATATATATATATATATATATATAATACATATATATCTATATCATATACATATATATATATATATATATAGATAGATATAGATATAGATATAGATATAGATATAGATATAGATATATATAGGTATATATATATATAGATATATATATATATACATATATATGTGTATCCATCCATCTAAACTCAAAATCTGTCTGCTTTCATGGCAGAGCTAATCAAACAGAAATCTCAACTCTTCTTAGATTCATGACTTCTTTGGCTGTCATTTATCTGCTGTTGTTGTTGTGATTTTTGTGTTTGTCACACATGAAATCATACAGACTAACAAAAACAGGGTGAAGTTCCTTTGTCAATGTGTCACAGCCACCAGTGTCAATCTGTTTTATTGACATTTGTGTTATTGCAGTGAGGGAGTAAAGCTGCAAACACACACATACACACCCTAAGGTGTCCTCTCCAATCCTGCAGGTGTCGCTGAAGGACACAAGAGGAAAAGCTTCCTGTCTGACCCTGGACACTTCCTGACGGCTGTGACATCACAACATCCTGCTGGCATCATCACATCCTGCTGTGATGCCAGCACATGCTGAGAAATAGGAAATCAGTTAAAAGGATTGATGCTTAATGTATGATTGACAAATAATGTGTCAATAAGGATTGAGATATCTGAACTTGTGCCTTTTAAAAAGCAGATGACAGCATGAAGGAGGAATCCAAAACACTTCAGTGGAGTTTTTAACCTCGAGCTGTTCGGTGGTGTTGTGGGTCAATGGTCAGCGTTTGTGTGTGATGAGAATAAAAAGAGGAAACAGCTTTTTTCTTCTTCTTCTCTGAGCTTCCTGTGCAGGAAATGACATGCTGCACACGGCTTTTATTTTGGAAAAATGACCTGCAGCAGAATCTGACTCAACCATCTGTGGCTAAAAACCAAACCCCAGAACATCTGCATCACTGACATGGTTATGACTACAATCTCATTCTCCAATCAAACAACACGGTCTGATAAGAGAACAGGATTTCATGACGCACTGAATCTGCACAAACAACCAAAAATCACAGCAGAATAAAAATGAATTACAATATGACCTGGAGAGGACAGATGTTTCTGCTTAGACTACACACCAACTCTGTATATTATCAGAAGAAACTATACAAAAAAAGACCATGACTTGACCCAGAAAAACTGTTTTCCTGAGCACAATGACACAAGCATACACACTCTGAGCTGCGCCATAGCTGAACATGACTCAAGCTTTTGTCTGAAGTTTCAACTATTATCACCTCTTAGACACAGCTCCCCAACAAATACTTCATATTAGGCTTAAACACTATGACCCTTGGGTCAACTATCAGCCTTGGTCTATTTTTTCAGCTTCTGAATATTCTGTTAAAAGGTTAGAATTAATTGTTGGCCCAAGAAATTAAATGTATTCTCACTGGGATGTTGAACCAGTACATATTATCACATTTACAGTTTAATCTGAATCAGTGAAGATCCAAGATTTCTTAGTTGCCATTCAAACTTTATACCAACAGTGCAAAGTGGAACAATGTAGCACCAGGCTAATGAGCTAACAAGCTAACGTATGAGCCAATCTGACACACCACATCAACATGTGTCACTAGTCCATCTATGAAAGAGCCAAAAGAAAGTGTTTGTGGAGGTGCAGAACCTTTCAAAAACATATCTAACAGGTGATTGGACAATCATCCTGTCAGTCACATTTACGAAGGGCCAATCAGATAATGTAGGAGGTGCTGCTACTGCCATGAACTAACGACAGGATGTGAGCCCCTTGTGGCAAAACATGTCAGAAGAGGAGTCAAATTTCTTTTCATAGACAAGTTTGTAGTGTTGTTTTTCATTTAAAGCCACACTGTGTAGCTTGTTCTCTCATCAAGTGGTGAAACTGTACTTAACATTCAAGCACCTCGCTTTTTCAAATGTGCGTAGCAACCGCTGGACTCTATGGTAGCCATTATGTGCCTAGACGCTGTGTCAACATGTCATCTGACATTTTGAGTTTTCTTTCTGGTGAAGAGGTATGTTATTCAACAAACTGAATTAAATCTTTAGTGTTAGGCTTTCAAATTTGCCAGGGCAGTGACATTTCAGTCATGTTAGCTCTGAGTAAAATCGCGTTTAGCCTTAGCCAGTAACACTGCGTAGTGCCTTACGTCCCTCTTGGCTGTTCAGAGGTTTTACAGACCAGGAGGACATGGAAGTCTCTATAGGACTTACCCATGCTATGTTAATACAAAGTGCATTCCCATTAGCCGTGGGCATGCCCAAAATATAAATAGTGCAATAAAAAACTGGTAATGGAAACACCTGAATTTCAAAAAAGCACTAAAATATCACTAAAAAGTTTTTTTTGTTTTCATGAGGTGGTTTTTCAGACATTTCAATATTCAAAATATATCGCAAAAGCACAATGGAAACACTTTTTCCCCAATTATACATAACAGGACGTGACGTACCTGGTCACATGATCACTTCTCTCGGAGTAAACATGGCGCAGTACGTTTGGACAGAGGAGGAGACGGAGACTTTTCTTTGCCTATGAACCATCGCCCTTAGTTTGCATCTCTTGTTCGAAACTGTCAAGGCAACCACAGTCGATGTAAACATAACAACACCTACACGCAGTAGGTTTTGGGTTCATCTTCCTGCAGTGATATCTCGCAGGATGATATTTCACGAGTTAAAACGCTCCTGCCTAGAACAACTCTCAATGGAAACACGTTCAAAGCGCAAATATACTTTGTCGAAATTTTAAGACTATCGCTTTTATTTTGCGAAAAACTGTAATGGAAACCCAGCTACAGATAAGAAATTCTTCACTCAGGAGGAGAAATCAGATTGTTGGCAGAGGCAAGAATTTTTTTTTTAGCTCATAAACTACTGCAAATGCTACACACCGTCCCTCTAGTAAAGAAGAAAACATCCTCTGAAGCTGTTAGCATCTATGCTAATCTCTGCGAGACCAGTTACTTCCTGCTGTCTCACTTGTAGCTCCCACCTCTTCCTGCCCTCTGATTGGACCGTGCTGCTTTTGGGCTACTCCAAATCATTCTAGATTGAAGCTTTGCAAAATGGATCTGCCTGATTACAGACACTGAATCAGGTGCATGGCAAGGTTATGAATGCGCACCATAGATTAAGTTAGAGCCTCTCGATCTTTAGCCACTCCCAAAATGGAGGTCAGTGCTCTCAATTGGTATGAAAACCACCTTAAAGACCTTTAATGGAGGCCAGAGCATCAAACCAATCTACTTATTTTTGTTGTTTCCATGTCTTACCTGTGTTGGGGGGAGGGCAGGTGGAGGTGCAGATGGTGGTTCAGGTGGGAGTACAGGTTCAGGTAGCACCCCAGGACTCACTCTTCCTCCAACCAGAGCCTCAATGTCCAGGTTTAGGTCTTGGATGGACTCGTATATGTGATGCGAATCTTCCCCTCTTATGGAGTCATCCTCACCAGTGCTGCTCTCAACACTGATCTCCTCCTCCTCTTCCTCCTCCTCGAGCTCTAAAGGGGAGTCCTGGCTGTCACCTGTGGATCCACTTTGGAGGTCATTATGTTGAGGAACCATGGGGACCACTGGGGTCTCCACTGGGATTGGCTGTGTGTGAGGTCGGGATGCTGAAAGAGGATCTGCCGGACTAAAACTGGGAACTCGAAGTTTCACAGAGTCCACTTGATCCTCTAAGAACCCTGTATGGTGTTTTTTACTTAAAGCTTCATCGGCTTTGTTTGAAGTCCCACTGGTGGTTGTGGACTCTGCAGGATCAGCAGGAGGATCGCTTGAATGTCTTGGTACCGGCACCACCAGAGGCGACAGATCTTGAAAGTCTAGTGGAACGCCAAACGTGGACATGCGGTTCTCAGTTTTGCGATATCCACCGGAAGCATCAGGTCGTAGTCTAATAGTCACCTCATCACTTGGTTTGGATTTAGTCCCACTTGGCTCCTCAAGAGTCTTTGGAACAGGAACAGGAACTGGTACAGGAACTGGAACCGGGACTGGTGCTGCCACAGGATGTACCACCGGCTCAGGGCTAGTTGGTTCAACAAAGTCCAGAGGTGAAGGAAAGTCTGTCGGTAGCTCCTTGACGTACTTAGCAGGGATGTAAAAGGGCTTAGAGTTTTTGTCGCTCTGAACCTGCCACCAGTGGTCGTTGGTCTTGGCCAGCAGGACGTAGCGCTCATTGGGCTTGATTGAGACCAGTGCCCCATCTCGACCCTCGTACTCATACTGAAATTCCACCAGGACCAGGCCCAGACCTATGTACACAGAAAACAGCAAGTAAGTAGTGAAAAGTTGCCAAAGTTGAAAAGAGTGTGAGCGTGACCTACTTTCACACTTGCACTTATACCTCAGGGCTATGTTGGTGACCAAATAAGCACAAGGAGACCATACAAGCTCCACACAAAAACATGAGTGGTCTGGTTTGGTTCGGCACAGTTTGGAGCAGTAAACCCTGATCTTGTTTCTGTGTCCACGGCCAGCTGTACCTTCACTTGATTGCACTGGCTACAAAGCAGTGCGACACTGAAACGACTTGAGGTAGAGCATGATTGTAAACAAAGAGCAATTATGGAGGACTTCAGCACCCCAGGACTCCGTGGGGCAGTGTTTCCTGTGGACATTCCTTCGGGCAACAGCAGTGAACAAATCACTCCAAATCCACCGCTTATTTGAACGTGGCAAGGTATATTTTTCCTTCTTTTTGCAGGTACATGGGAATTAATGATGCTTGTAACCAGTATACTTTTATCTCAAACCCTTCAGTTTAGTGCGTTCTTACTCCTTCAGAGGGGTGCCAAAAAGAGCAATGGAACCGGTCTATTATCTGGGTATCTGCTCTGCTTATCCCACAATGAAACTGCAATATCTATGTTCCTAATCAAGTCAAGCTGAATCAGATGGCTTAGTGGAAACTCAGCTTAGCATTGCCTAACCATTACTTCCAGTTGCATGAAAAAGCATGTTAACCCTTCGGGATTACTTGGATTTCTGCCTAGAGTGGTCATAAAATATGTTCTGATCTTCAACTAAGTCACATCACTAGACAAACACAGTCTGCTTAAACTAATATGGCACAAAAAATTAGCAGTAAAAATAAAAAATTTCATGGTTTTATTTGACACAATATGTAAAACAGTCACAGGGCAGGGTGGAAAAAGTATGTGAACCTTTGGATTTAATAACTGGTTGACCCTCCTTTGGCAGTAATAACCTCAACCAAACATTTTCTGTAGCTGTAGATTGGACCTGCACAATGGTCAGGAGGAATTTTGGACCATTCCTCTGTATGAAACTGTTCAGTTCAGCAATGTTCATGTGATGTCTGGTGTGAATCGCTCTTTTGAGGTCATTCCACAGCATCTCAATCAGGTTGAGGTTCACATACTTTTTCATGCAACTGTAACTACTTGGTTCCAAGCCCAGGGTCCAGCCTACCAAGGGGGCAACCAAGTAGGGCTGAACAATTTGAGAAAATAATCTAATTGCGATGTTTTTCCCCAATATTGCAATTGCGATTTACCCTGCAATTGTTTTAATGTTCCTCATCTTATTTATTCTTAAACAAACATAAGCAGTAGATCGTTTCATAGTATAACCAATATGACATTAAATCGATCTAAGGATAAAAGATTTGAGAAAAAGTGGACAAGTGAAGAACAGAAGCAAAATAGGTCTGAAATTGTAAAAACTGGGTAAAAAAAATGGTACGAAAGCGGAAAAAAACGTAAATATGTGCAAAATAGATGTGAAATTGCAAAAAAATTCAAAAGTGACTAAGGAAAATTGATTATAGCAGCAAAATTGGGATTAAATTTCAAAAACTATGTAAATATTCCAAACACGGTCTGACAGTGGCCAAAAAAAAAGATGAATGAGAGCAAGATAGCTATAAAGTTGTAAAAACTGGGTTAAAAAAGGTTAAAATAGGCATGAATTGCAAGAAACTACATCACAATGCCAAAATGTTCAACACATTTTGGGTTAAAAATATTGCACTGTCTGAAAATTTAAAAATTGCAACAAGCCAAATTGCAATTTAATCTAAATTGCAATTAATTGCTCAGCCCTACCACCAAGGGGGCCCACCAAGGGGGCCCTTGAGTGGCGGGGAGCTTCGAGAGATGACAAAGTTAAGTTAACAAACTTAAACAAAATAAGTGATTGCAAACACTGCATTCTTCAGAGGTCTTCTGATTTTAAAAAAAATCTGTTATAGGCCAAGTCTAATTATCCTGATACACCAGTTCAATACATTTCACTAGTCCACCTGAGGAAGAGTCCACAGAGAGTGTTTGGAGAGGGCACCTTTCCAAAAGCCTATCTGGCAGGTGATTGGATGATCTTTCAGTCAATCACATTTATTACAAACCAATCTGATAATTTAGTATGTGGGTGCTGCTGAACTAAATCATGTCAGGAGAGGAGTGAAAATATCCTTATTATAGAGAAGTTTGTAGTGTTAATATTTTTTTTCGTATAATAAAGAATTGTAGTCAAGATCTTATTAAACTGCTACTGAAGCTGCTAGCATCTATGCTAACCTCTGTAGTCACTACAGTCACTTCTTACTATCCCCTTAATCGTAGCCCCCTCCTTCCTACTCTAAAGGATGCTGATTTGGCTGTCCCACTTTGGGCTTCCCACAATTGTTTATGATTGAAGCTTGGCAAGATGGATCTGCCTGATTGTTGACATTGTTGATCATGCACATTCTAGAGAACATCAGTGAAAACTAGACAGTGCTCTGAGAGCAAAATCATCAAAATCTGTTGAGTAGTTTTGTGTAATTTTGCTGAAAAACTGACAAATGTATGCCAGCAAACACAAAACGCATCACTTCATTCATGTGGGTCCTTAGAGGGCTCAACTATCATTAGGTATTTACAAGGGAGAACTTTTCCTCAGTTTACAACTGTCACTGTAAACAAACAGTGGCTTATGTTGTAAGTACAGCTAATGTAGTATAATACTGCTGCACCTTTGGGCTCAGAGAGAGTACTGACTGATTGCTGTTGTAAAAGTCACAGGACTCACCGCGGCCAAGCAGAGAGGAGGTTGTCGCCATGCTGACGGAGCTCCCAAAGCCCCGCCCCCCTCAGGTGGATGGGCAGGTGACTCGGAACCAAAGACGTCAGAGGTCACACTGGATCATGGGCCCCCTAAAATAAAAAAAAAAATTCAGGTCATACCAGATTTTACAGATTCAGGAAAGAAGAAGTCGAACTTCCATCAGATGTCAAATCTGTTAATCACTGATTCAAAACTTGCCAACCCCAAAGGCCACCCCTCATGCCGGAGAATGATTTTTACTTTAAAAGCAGCCTTTTCTTTTTGTAAATGCAAATAAACTCTCATGCTGCAAAGACCTCCTGTAATGCTGCTCTTAGCTCTGTGAATAAGCCTAATAGGACAGGTTTAATCTTGCTGAAAAAGCAACACACCCAAACTCAGGATCTACTCCTACTAGACAAAAAGTCTTGAATTCTTTTTATTTTAATTGCTACCACTTTGGAGAGCATCAACCTTACACTACATTTTCATAGATAGCCTTCGAATAGCTTAAAATTCAATCAAATAGCAGCAGCTCAATCCATCAAGACATGGTCAAGTAGCCTTTTTAAGCTCACACAGAGCATCAGAATGAAGAAGAAGGTGATTGAAGTAACTTGAAATGTGTAATGGTTGTTAGCACCAGACAAGTTATCAAAAACTACTAATGTGCACGACGATCTCTGGGGTCCAAAAAACCAAATTTTTGTCTGGATGGTTGCAGTATTGTGCTCAAGACCACACTATCCAAGACCAAGACTTGCCCGAGACAAGACAAGCCGAGACCGAGACAAGACCAAGACCATCAAAATCAATTTAAAAACCATGATAAGGTTGAATAGTTAAGGGGGGGGGTCCCTCAGTCACAACACCAAGAAGGTTGCAGTCATCATAGGGGGAAATAACACATGGATTAAAGCTTTTGTTGCTTTACCAAGTGTTCCTTCTTATTCGAATTAATGGAGTTAAAGAACAGCAGATCAGCGCTGGTCTTAATCAGTCTTGATGGAAAATCCCAAGTCTGGCCAGTCCGAGACCGAGACAAGACCGAGTAAAAATGCTCTTGAATCCGAGACAAGACCAAGACCTTCAAATGTTGATCTTGAGATCAGTCCTGAGCAACACAACATCAGACCTTAGAGTGGATTAAGATGAAAACTGCAACCATATGTCAATTACCCACTTGTTAGATCCAAGTTATGCAGAAAAACATCTCCAAATATCACATCCAAACTTGAATCAGTTGGGCTACAGCAGCTGAAAACCACACCAGGTGAAACTAAAAACAGGAAATTAAAGCCTCAATCCACGTCAGACAGTTGAGATTGGAAGAACATTGCCAGGTCTGATGAGTCGATTTCTGCCCCGACATTCAGATGGCAAGATCGGAATTAGGCATAAATTCAACAAAAGCATGGATCCATCCTGTCGTCTTTCAACAGCCCAGGCTTGTGGTGGTGTGATGGCTGGTGGATTATCATTTGTTGCCATACTTGGTGTCTTTTATAGTCCTTTTCCACTATCACGCCTTGGCCCTACTCTACTTGGCTCTTCTCGATTTGCTTCATGTTTCCACTAGCCCGGTTTCTCCTAAAACAAGCTAGTTTTAGTACCTACTCCGCTCTGGTTCTAAGCGAGCTGAGTCGATACTAAAAGATGATATCACTGACTGCCAGCTACTGATTGGTCAGACAATGTCGTCATCGATGAGTCATGAGCGCGATGACCTAGTATGCTAGCGGTAGCTACCATTACCTTAACCTCATACGTCTTTTCTTTGCAGCTCGATTGCTCTCATGATCGGCTTCATTCTGTTGTATAGCTTCCAAAACTCTCCTGTGCTTCTCAAGGGGTATTTCTTCTTGCCACCTGCAGCCTTCTTCTGCTTTCTTTTTTTACTCGGCTTGTGACACAAAGCCACAGATTGTTGTGTCGCGCTCAAAATGATGTCATCGCAGTGCCGTAACGGACACTGCACCCTGTTGGGCAGCCTAATGGAAAAGCAGCACAAGGCGAGTAGAGTAGAGCCGGGTAGAGTCGAGTAGAGTAGAGTGGGGCTAATGGAAAAGGGCCATTAGTACCAACTGAGCATTTAAACCGCACGGCCTGTGTCCATGTCCTGCCTTTTACAACTAGCATACAACCATCTTCAAAACCTTTTCCAGCAGGCTATGTCACAAACCTCCAATTGTCCAGTTCTCAATTCTCCAGTTGTCTCCACATCCACCAGATTTCAATCCAATAGAGCACCTTTGGAGTGAAACGGGAATTTAGCATCAAGGATGTGCAGCCAACAAATCTGTAGCAACTATGTGATGCTATCATGCCAATATGAACCAGATTCTTGAGCTTCATAAAGCAATGTGACGAAGAAATAAGTTAGCTCCAAAGTGATGAGCGAGTGAATGACATTCAGTTTGAATTTTGATTGGTTTACATGAATTAAAAACATATGAAAAAGTTAGCAAGAAATGAACTCAGTGGCATAAAAGTCAATGTACAAATGTGCAGTGCTAAAATTCAACATCTTGTCTACTTTGTAATCAGATTGATGTATTTACGCCGGTACAAAACAGACTCTGAAGCAGCTACTGTGAGAGAAGCAGAGGAATGACAGTTATGTGTCTCTCTTGTCAGAACAAGTCAAACTACAGTCAGCTCTGCACTCCTCCTGCAGCTCCTCAAGCTCATGCTAAAGCTAACTCTCATGCCTCTCCTGTTTCCAGCCTTTCTTCCTCTCTGCGGTCACAATCCTCCTCATCATGTGAGCCTGGTGTCGTCTTACAGCAGATCCTGTGTCACTGAGGGCTGACAGTCCAGCGTGTGCAGAGTCCAGCTGAAAGACTCACCTTTGTTCTCACCTCAGTCAAAAAAGAAAAGTTTGAATCCACAGCAGATCACGCTCTCACCTTTCTTCCTGCTTCACATCTGTCCTGGCTTCAGCGTCTCGGAGAAAAAAAGCCCTCCAGCAAAGAGAGAAGTTGCATAAGACATGTTCAGCCTCAGAGACAACACTGTGCAGTCTTCTCTCCAAACCACAGGCCACGCCCACACACCAGGTAGAGGGGCGGGGTTTGACAGTGTGTCACCTGCTCAGGTGCAAACATGAGGAGCTCTGCATCAGTACAAACACAAGCTTTTTCCTCAAAGAGAGTGATTTCAGGGTAAACAGAAGCCAAACTGTAGTGAGACTTTTCACAGATAACAAACAGTAAACAATCTCAGTTTACTAATTTAGTCTAAGATTCTTATATTAACAAAAGTTCAGACAGACATCCTTAATAAAGCTGTGATGAGTTTACACTTTTTAGTTTCAAATTCATTAATGAATATGTTCCATAAATGTAAATTTCTATTTCCAAAAGTTAACTGGTGTTGCCCACTGAAATAAAATAAAACAAATAAATCTCTTTAGTGAGTCTGGAGGAGTATTCGAGCCATTTTAGATAGTAAAAACATTTTTTTGGAAGGTCAAAATTAAAGTCCAAATGACAAGAATTAAGTCAAAATTTTGAGATTAAAGTTTAAATGTCAACAATAAAGTTGAAATACAATTTCGTCATAAAAGTCCAAATGATGAGATTCAAGTTAAAAAATATCAAGAAAAAAAAGTGGAAGTCAACAATAAAGTTGACAATGTACTTTGACATTATTCTCGACATGTCAGCATTTTTTTTGACATTTCAATTTTTTTTTTTGACATTTCGACTTTTATCACAAAAGTTCTATTTTGACATTATTGTCGTCATTTCAACTTTAACCAAGAAATTCTGACTTTAATCTCGACTTCACCAAAATCATATCCATCTGACATTGCCTAATACCCTTCCATAAGCAAAAAATAATTCACTGTAAGAGATTTTATTTGTACAGATGTGGACAAAATTGTTGGTACCCTTCCATTAAAGAGAGAAAAACCCACATGGTCACTGAAATACGCTGAAACTGACAAAAGTAATAATAATTAAAAATGTACTGAAAATCAACTAATGAAAATCAGACTTTGCTTTTGAATTGTAGTCCAAGAGAATTATTTTAAAAAACAAACTAATGAAACTGGCCTGGACAAAAATGATGGTAACCTTAACTTAATGTGTTGTTGCACAAGCTTTTGAGTCAATCACTGTAATCAGGTGATTTCTGTAACTCTCAATGAGACTCCTGCACCTGTCCACAGGTATTTTGTCCCACTCCTCATGAGCAAACTGCTCCAGCTGTTCAGGTTTGAAGGATGTCTTCTCCAGACTGCATGTTTCAGCTCCTTCCACAAATGTTCAACAGGATTTAGATCAGGGCTCATAGAAGGCCACTTCAGAATAGTCCAGTGTTTTGTTCTGAGCCATTCTTGGGTGTTTTTAGCTGTGTGTTTTGACTCATTATCCTGTTGGAGGACCCATGACCTGTGACTGAGACCAAGCTTTCTGACACTGGGCAGCACATTTCACTCCAGAATGTCTTGATAGTCTTCAGATTTCATTGTACCTGCACAGATTCAAGACACCCTGTGTCAGATGCAGTAAAGCAGCCCCAGAACATAACTGAGCCTCCACCATGTTTCATAGTAGGTACGTGCTCTTTTCTTTGTATGCTTCATTTTTGTGTCTGTAAACATAGAGCTGATGTGACTTACCAAAAAGCTCCATCTGTCCAAAGGACATTCTCCCAGAAGCTTTGTGACTTGTCAATATGCATTTTGGAAAATTCCAGTCTCACTTTTTTATGATTTGCTTTCAACAGTGATGTCCTCCATTAAGTCCACTTTGGCTCAAACAGTGATGGATGGTGTGATCTGACACTGTTGTAGCTTGACCTTGGAGTTCTCCTCTAATCTCTTTAGAAGTTGTTGTGGGCTCTTTGGTTTCCATTTGTATCCTCCGTCTCATCAGTTTGTCATCAGTTTTCCTCCTGCAGCCACGTCCAGGGAGGTTGGCTACAGTCCTGTGGGCCTTAAACTTCTGAATAATCTGTGCAGCTGTAGTCACAGGAACATCAAGCTGCTTGGAGATGGTCTTATAGCCTTTACCTTTAACATGCTTGTCTATAATTTTCTTTCTAATCTCCTGAGACAGCTCTCTCCTTAGCTTTCTGTGGTCCATGTTCAGTGTGGTACACACCATGATACCAAACAGCACAGTGACCACTTTTCAGCCTTTAAATAGGCAGACTGACTGATTACAAGCTTGAAGACACCTGTGATGATAATTACAGGGCACACCTTAGTTTAACAGGTCCCTATGGTCAAATCATTTTCAATCCTTTGTAGGGGTACCATCATTTTTGTCCAAGCCAGTTTCATTATTTTGTTTTTTAAAATATTTCTGCTGAACCAAAATTTAAAATCAATGTCTGATTTTCATTAGGTGATTTTCAGTGACTTTTTGTTTATTATTACTTTTGCTATTTTCAAGTTATTTCAGTGACCATGTGGGTTTTTCTTTTATTAAATGAAGGGTACCAACAATTTTGTCCACGTGTGTATGTTATGCATGTTAAATATGGGAGGTGGTCGGGTGGCAGCAGGCTTACAGACACATTTCTTTTCTAGCTGCTGTAAGTGTGAGAGTAGGGGGCACATGCAGGAGGTCAAGTGTCTGAAGGGGTACAGGCTGTGAAAAGTTTGGGAACCACTGCATTACAGTAATCCCATTACTTTTGTAATGTATTACTCCCAACACTGGAATGCAACATTAGGCCACTCATAATTGTTTTAGCTTGGAGCTTGACAAGAAGGATCTGCCTGATTACAGACACTGAATAAGGCTGATCCAGCTGCACTGCAAGGTTGGCAGTATTGTTAGGGCATCAAAATGTAGCCAATGAAGAGAGTTAAACTAATTCTGGCGTATTTATGGTGGAATTTGGAGATGTGGGGATTCCCAGTGGCTGGAACTTGGCTGAAGGGGGAAATAAAAAAAGGAGCATCCGTTTGTCAGACTTAAATATAAATATGGGATTTAAATCACCTTTACAAATGTGATAAAAACACCTTCTTTCTGCATGCTGAGGAATAAATAATGGTCATGGGTGTAAATAAATCAGAAATAAGATTCAGTTTGTTAGAAAAGTTCATGCAGCTGTGTTTGAACAGAGAGGAGGAGCCTGGCTGTGACACCAGTCATTATTTAGAAGAGAGGATAAACCAGGAGCCTCCAGCAAGGCACCATTCAAACTCTCTCACAGACACACAACAGCAGAAGGCTGATCTCAGGCCCATGCTGTTTACAGAGGGAAGCGCCGGCTCTTCCTGCTCGAAGCCCGCCCTCCAGGTCGAGAAGACTCCGCCCCTCAGTGACATGTGTATGTGTTTCCTGTCTTTGTAAAGGAACAATAGTGAGACTGCAGCCAGTATGTTCAGATGGAACTGAAAGGCACAATTTCTACTAGTTCATTTCCATGTCTCTGAGTTTCTATCTTTAAAAAAATAAGGGTTTGATGCTGATTTTTCTGTCAGGAGGTTCAAAGATTCTTCACATCATTTCATCTATTTAAAGTCTGCTCTTTTACTTCATTAATTCGTCGACTTCAGCACAAAAATCTTGACAAAAATAATTCCAAAATAACCCAAATTCAGGTGCTAAGTCAAGCGGAGCCATAAACTGCAGTTCCTCGAGCGTCCACTAGGGGTTCCTTCAAATATGCGAAAACCCCCATCAAAGGTGCTATGAGGAGAATCTGTTTCCGGCGACATTAAGACTCTGCTACCCATGAGCACGCGCGGCGACTGTCGTAATGCTGTGTTCCAGTAACCGCGGAACTGGGAGTGACATCATCTCCGACTTATTGGCGATCCAGTTGAAGTCAGAAAACAGCATTTTTGTAAATATAAGTCTAACAATACTGCATATACAGCTGATCTAGAGCGACACACCCCAGTCAGAAGTGCAAATAAATTGATTATTACAGGAGCTAAATAACTGTTCACACTGGGGGCATCCATCTTCGATTGTCAACTTGGGGGTGGCGAGGTTTCACCAAGTTCCCAGTAGGAAATTCCGACTTATGGGGACGTTCCAGTTGCAGTTTCCTACTCGGAACTCGGAAATTCCTACTTCTGACTACAACTGGAAGACACCAAGACATGACCCAAGGTATGTAGCGGTAGTTTTTTATGTGTAACAACAAGCAATTTTTGGAAAACTTAGTATCGTAGTTTTGTAGCCGGTTATATGTCGCTACTTGCAGCCCGGTGCTCTAAGATGTGTCCGAATAATATAAATTTGCTCTAGTTTTAATTGTCTTGTTCCTGAAGTTGAGTATCCAGGCCAGTCCAGCCCTGTCCGACCCGACCGCGAAGCTAAGGAATAGCATTTATAGATAACCTATTTTGATGCTATAAAACTCATCTTAAAGTGTGTATTTCGATCAAACATATATCTAAAAGTGAGACTTCTATGTCATTACTTAGAAACTCCTCATAGCATCTTTAAGTCCCATTTTGAATTTTCCAACTTTGCAGCGAAAATGGACCAGATTTTTAAAAAATATGTTAATGAATTTACTATTTACTTTTACATAATTCTAAGCTTAACCCTTTAACTCCTGGCTTAAGTGTTTAGCAGCGATAAGAAATTTCAGGAATATTTAATGTGTTTAAAAAACATAACATGTCATTTTGTTTCTGTCAATGTTTTAGGGTACAGAAAAACTGCAAACAAACAAAAGAAACTGATATTTTCTTTGAGGTGGATTTAAAGGCTTTAAAAGCTTAAAGCTATTATTATTACTGTCATTTACTAAACCATTAACTGATCTGATGGTGTAAATATATTTATATATATTTAAAGTTATTCATCAAAAAACATTTTTGTTTGTTTGTCAAACTTAGTATCACATATTTTAATTTATTTTTGATTGCTATTTTATTTTTACAAACGTTTCCATCTTTTTAATTGATTTTGTCCAAAATATTTATGCATTTTTATGTCATCATGTAATATTTTAAATGCTTTTTACATTTTTAAATCCCACACCAAGAAAATATCTGGTTTGGTTTGTTTGTAGCGTTCTCTGTTCCCTGAAATGTTAATGGAATTAATTTTTTTTTTTCTGTTTTTTGAAGCATTAAATATTCCTGAATTTATTGATAACCCCTGCCAAACAGTTGAGCTGGTAGTTAAAGAGTTAATTTTATGCAGACCATCAGTGTGTGTGCATCTCAACAAGAGAGTTGCTGGATCAACGCCCTGAGCTGGTTGTGGCCTTTCTGAGCAAACAAACACTCTTAGTAAAGGAGATCAAGTATGGTACTGTTTTTGTACTGTTTTGTAAAATTTGCAGTTGTAACAAAATTGCACTAGTTTGTATGATTTCTCTGCTTTTAATTTAATATTCTAAAAATGTTACATTTTTGTTAACACTGGCTGATTTACATTCAAGCTTTTATTTGGTATTTTTAACCAATTTTAACCAGCAGGTTTTACAATGTTGTTGCTTTTCTTGCTGGTAATGGTGGTTAAAAGGGATACCACATATTTTTTTTAATATATTTTTTGTATTTCACTCACCCAAGATTAACAAATTTCCTGTATAATTTATATTTTACTTTGGCATCCACAGCTGC
The DNA here is from genome assembly GCA_036419115.1 of Scarus forsteni. Classification (NCBI taxonomy): domain Eukaryota; kingdom Metazoa; phylum Chordata; class Actinopteri; order Labriformes; family Labridae; genus Scarus; species Scarus forsteni. Next base: position 10,050,123 of record JAZDUH010000084.1, on the reverse strand, counting down.
CAGCATGTTTTTTGTAAAATCAATAACTACATCACAGTGCAGAATTGCCCTCAGGTGTGGGTGTGAATAGTTATCTGTCCCTTTATGTCAGCCCTGTGATTAGTAAGCAACGAGTCTAGTTTTTTTTTTTTTTTTTTTTTACAATGTGCATTGATTGAATGGTACTGCGCTAGGTAGACTGGATCATTTTGTCATTTCTAAAAATGAAAGAGGATTAAAAAATGTTTGGGTGCAAACATTTACCCCCATTTACCCACATTTAGTTCTTGAGCTGGATGCTGCTGGCTGCTAAGCTCTCACTGTTCTTGAGCTCTATCTTTTTATCCAAATAAAGTGACACTCAGCTCCAGAAAAAGATAAAATGTTCACCTGAATCCTCAAACAGTCGTACAGCTCACAGATTAATAGGTGAGCAATCAGTGGCCCAATTAGATATTTATGATCATGTGAGGTTGTAGCCTGATTGCGTGTTGTTAAAGTTGCTCAAGTTGCAGTGTTTTGCACTTTGAGTTCCACGGGTGACCTAGAATTAGAGCTGAACTTTATGGGTAAACTCTTCCGGTGATGATGACGATTAATTTGAATTGTTTTCTGCAGAAGATGTAAAAAATCAAAAATCGAGATTTTTTTTCTTGCCTTAGTCCAATTGTAAATAGCTGCAATTTTTGAAAAAAATGACAATTATTATGATGGTCAGCCTTGTAGGGTTTGCACAAGCATTTTTATAGGCTTGTATTTGTTATTTAAGTAGATTAAATATTGATCAGAGAGTTTCATGCTTATACTGTAAAATATCTCAGCCTTTTAGTGTTTATGTAGACAAACCTGCCTACGTTTATACAAGATAATCAACCTTTTATGACCCAGACTTTGACTGTAAGAGGGAAACATTTAGACAACATAAAGGCAAAACTTGATTTGTTTCATTTTTATGTCACTAGAAGTTTTGTTTCTTTTAGGGAGGGAAAATCGATTAAAATCAAAAATCGAGTGTTTTGGAAAAAAATCGCCCAGCCCTACACCCAAACCTTGGGCCTCACAGAACGATACATATCACAATACTTGGGTCACGATGCGATAGTATCACGATGGTTTCGTGAGGCTCATACCAATACTCACCTCTAATTTTAACAGTGCAGTAATTTTTGATTTGTTATTTTATTTGTTGTTTTGTTTTGCACTTCAAGGCCACCATATAAAACTCGATGACTTGCCCTTTTAGAGTTTTTATGAAGGTTAACAGTTGAACCTGCTCTTAATCAAGCTCGCACCTGAAACACACCTGAGGCAGGTGATTAGTTGGAATGCAGCCGACCCCTTGCTCGCTCGCCCTCCCTCCTTCCCTCTCTCTCTCTCTCTCCCTCAGCTCTCCTCTATCCCACGGCCACACCCATCCCGGCAGGAATGTAACACACACTGATGTTCACTCTCTCTGTCCCTCACACACACACTCCCCAATCCAACCACAGTCCTGAAGTGTGTGAGAAAATAAACTGCACTGTCAATCTTTAAACCGAGGTCGAGGCTTTGTGGTAGGACACGCCCCGTGGACCAATCAGAGGAGAGAGATTGCTTGATCTTAAAGGAAAGTTAAAGGGTGTCTCCTGTGATGTGTGACATCACTGACCCCACAGCCAATCAGGAGCTGTTTGTGGAGATGTGAAATGGGTTCAACCTTTACCCTCCCTGTCAGCGGGGTGTGGTCACAGTCAGGGGAACACACACATAAGGACGTGCACGCAGGGACACACAGAGTTGAAAAACAGACAGAAATAACTGAGTTTAAATCATAAAGCTGTAGGCGGACTCCTCCTCCTCCTGGATCCTGGAATGTTTTGAGAAAGCTCCGAGTACGACCACACTGTGTTTATCTGTTTACCACACAAATACAGAACTGCTGCTCCACCATAGGCTGTAAAAAGTCTGTTACAATCACATCGAACAACTCCAAGACCCCCAAAACCACCTCAAAGTTTTTTCAAGTTCCGTTAAAACTCCAAAACATCATGAAGGATCACTAAAACCAGCTCTCGTGTTTCTGAAGAACTCTAAAGTACTTCACAAGAACCTTTAAGTTCACGAAGAACCTTCTGTACTTAATACAACTCAGCTCATGGAGCACGACTAGAGTGTCGATCGAGGTGATATACACTCAAAAAATGTGGTTGGCAAAGTAAACTATAAAATATACCAGTGATAAAAAGTAAAATAAAGTACAAAAATAAATACATGGTAAAACTTTTAACAATAATTTACTGGAAAAACAACAACTACATTGTATTCCTGTTTATAAAATTCTCTTAAAAATACAAAATAAAATGTTAGTAGAATATTCTTAAAGAGTTAAATTGACTAAAATATTCTGTCAGCAGTAAATCAGCTTAAATTTGTAAAGAATACAACAACAAAAAATGTGCCATTTTGTTACAACAGAAAGCTTTTCTTAAAACAGGAGATATAGTGTGAGCCTATTAAAGTCTAATGCCCCTTTTCCATTAGCCCTACTCTACTCTACTCGCCTTGTGCTGCTTTTCCATTAGCCCCAGTCGCCTGCCCAACGGGCTGCAGTGTCGCTGTAAACAGCTGAGCGGCACTGCAGTGACGTCATTTTGAGCGCAACACAACAATCTGTGGCTTTTTGTTACAAACTGAGTAAAAAAGGAAAGCGGAAGAAGGCTGCAGGTGGCAAGAAGAAATACCCCTTGAAAAGCACAGAAGAGTTTTGGAAGCTATACAACAGAATGAAGCCGAGGACGAGAGCAATCGAGCTGTTAAGAAAAGACGTATGAGGGTAAGCTAATGGTAGCTACTGCTAGCATGCTAGGTCGTCGCACACATGACTCATCGATGACGACATTGTCTGACCAATCAGTAGCCGGCAGTCGGTGACGTCATCTTTTAGTATCGACTCAGCTCGCTTGGAACCAGAGCGGAGTAGGTACTAAAACTAGCTTGTTTTAGGAGGTAGCAGGCTAGTGGAAACACGCTGCAAATCGAGTAAAGCCGAGTAGAGTAGGGCCAAGGCATGCTAGTGGAAAAGGGCCATAAATCAGTGATAAATGGGACAACACTACAATATTTGACTTTTGCACGAGAGGGTATATGTTTGCCATTTAGTAGATTTATGAAAATTCAAATGCACAAAATGAAGTTTATTACATGTTATTGATACTTCAGTTTTCTCCCCATATAAAGATGTTAAATACAAGTTTATTCTTGTTTTCCATGTTATGTTATCTAATTTATTTATGATATAAATGTCATGTTTTTGATATAACTGTGTTGTTGTTGTTGTTGCCATTTTACAGTAATTATTTCACAGTGTGGGTCAACAATTATGCTCATGAGCATGTTTATGTTCTGTTGGAGGAAACTGGAGTACCCAAAAAAAAAAAAAAAAACATCCATACAAAAGTGGAACATGCCAACTTCTCACAGAAAGTCCTGTCCAGCCCAAGTTGATCAATTAACCGCCATAAACTCAATTTGTCTCATGTGCAGTTTCTATCAAAACATGTTAGTTTTGGGGTGCTGGTTTGGCGGAGTGATTAGCAACCATACACGTCCCATATACATGCTTCTGCTGGTCTGGGTTCAAATCCAGCCTGTGACCAGTTTGCAGAGTGTCTCCCCCTACTCTCTCACCCCCTTTCACAAGCCTATCCACTGTCTCTCTCCCATCAATAAAGGCACAAAATGCCCCAAAAAATTCTTTAAAAGCACTTTCAGTCTTGTTGATGTAAACAGGTCTCTGGTCAAATCTGAGCAATAACTACAGACTTTGTCTGAATGTGTCATATATCAAGATATAAAAGTCATTTTTTTACACTAATGTGTGTGTTTTTTTTGTCATTCAGTTTCTGAATTAAATATGTAAAAATATACAGGATGTCCATAAAGTCTTTTTACAATTTAAAAAAAGTATTACAAAGGCAGTTCATGAGATATCTTAACATGATTTGTTTTATTTAATTCAGTGTTTATCAAAGTTTTTATTCACATTTAAAGTTGTGTTTCAGATATTCTGTTAATGGAAGAAAAACTATATATAAAATGGCCACTCCTCAAGGAAAAGCACAATGCGCATCCTGGTTTATTGAGACAAAATCGGATTTGCAGACTCAGCGAAACTACAGAACTGAGGATGGAAGAGATCCACCATTGCATCCTTAAATTTTTGCATGGCACAAGAAATTTATGGAGACGGGGACAGTGTTGGATTCCTTCCATTAACAGAATATCTGAAACACAAAATTTGAAATTTGAATAAAACTTTAATAAACACTGATTAAAAAAAAACAAATCTGGTGAAGATATCTCATCAACTGCCTTTGTAATATATTTTTTTAAATTGTAAAGAGACGTTATGGACACCTTGTATGGTAATATTTGATATAAGTGTAAACACATTTAAACAGTTGAACAGTTTTAAGGCTCTCTACGAAGATTTGACTTCAACGCCTGTATCAAACATGATAAATTAGTTATTTGTGCCAGAATAAAAGAGAAGTTTACTCATACAGGTCCTCTGTAAAGTCAAATATGGCTGAACAAAATGATCAAAATCACAGCTGCAACATGTGCATGTGCAAAAGTCACATCACAGGAAGTAAGATTTTAGTTACACGACTAAAAAGAATTTCATGTTGCCATTTCTGTCAACAGAAACTAAAACCTACATTTCCACTTTTCTTTGACGATCTACAATGAGAGTCTGTGTGATTTCTTTTCGTCAGCGATCTCTCTGTGAGAGCAGGCCGGGGCGCAGAGGTTTTGTGGCTCCAATTCATCGTGGTTGTCCAACTAAAGATGTTTTTTAAAGATGGGAAATGTCCGAACAGATGTCTCTTTGTTTACATGTTCAAGAGAGACAAATATAATATATAGACAGCAATAAAGAATCAGCAAAGTCTTTTTTTTAAACTGTAACACTGATGCATCTGTGACCAAAGTTTGTTGGGACGTTTATTCAGTTTAATATAAGACCGGAAATGTTGAGGAATGCTCAAAAACACTTGTCTGGATTATTCCACAGGTGATCAGGTTAATTGGAAACAGGTGAGTGTCATGGTTGAGTATAAAAGGATCATTCTAGAAAGGCTCAGAAGTTAATAGTCCAATAATTTAAGGCCAACTTTTATCAGTATTCGCTGCAGCCCATCTTTTAACTAACACTAACAAACGAGATCACATCACTCCTGTTCTTAAATCTCTTCACTGGCTCCCATTACAGGATTGATTTTAAACTTTTAATGTTTGTTTTTAAAGCTCTAAACGGTCTCGCTCCAGTGTATTTAACTGAGCTTTTAACTGTTGAGGAACGCTGAAGCGCTGAGGTCGTCAAATCAACTTTTGCTGAAAGTGCCCAGGTCGAAATACAGACACTGGGGTGAGCAAACCTTTTCTGTTTTGGCTCCCAAGCTTCGGAATAAGCTCCCCGCCGAAATGTGTCTCATTTCTTACCTGGGCCTTTTCAAATCTAAACTGAAAACATATTTATTTAGGATGGCTTTTAATACTCAGTAGTGTGGTGACAATTTTACTTAACTTTTATTGGCTTTTTTGCTCTTACAGCTTTGATTGTTTTCATTGCTTTTAATTTTTTAAATTATTTTTATTTATTAATTTTTAGTTACTACCCATTGTAAAGCACTTTGGTTGTTGTAAAGGGATGTATAAATAAAGAACATGTATATTTATAATTAGGGTTGACAGATACATCATTATTGAATAGGGATGTATACCGCGGGCTGGTACTTTCATGTACCGGTCCCTAATTGGGTCAGCAACCGAATACCGTTGAGAATCTGGAAAAATGATACTTTTTATCGGTACTTGAATGTCTCTTCAACTGTCACGCAGTTATGACACTACCGCCGTGGACAGCTGGCTCAAGCATGTCGGCGAGGGCTAAGCGCCCGAAGGTTTGGGCTCACTTAATGAAAATTCAGCCCGATGCAATCTTTGTCAGAGAGAAGTTGCATCCAAGGGGGGAAACACTAGCAACATCACCAAACACTTGGAGCACGCGCATAGTACAAAGCTAAAGGAGCGCAGGCTGTTTGATTGCTATAGCAACAAGAGTAAAGTTAGCAGACAAGCTAACACTAAAGACTGCAGCACCGTGGCGGCGGCACCCGGTTTGTGTCTGCTATGTCAAGTCAAGTCAAGTTTTTTGTCTAGTTTGTAGTCATCATTACAGCATCAATTTTAGCACCACAAGATATATGGATCTGTCTGTACATGCAGTCTGTTGGGCGGCATGAAGGGGTTTTGCCATCTCCTTAGCTTTCTTTTTGCCTCTGAGAAGCATTTGTAATGCATCACTTCTATTCTGTTGAAGCTTTATTATTACCTTGTGGTAATAAAAAAAAGTTGAATCCTTTAATATCTTGTAAAGTCTTTATTTTTTACTCAAAATTACGTGTTGCAGTATCGATAACAGTATTGATAAGTATCGATACCGATAAGGAGTATCGGTATCTGTATTGGTATCCATAAAATCATAACGATATACATCCCTATTATCAAATCAATATCGAGATATGAACATTCAAGATTTTAATATTGAAAAAGCAACGAAATAAACGTGACAGATTTCCCCCACACTTGCCCTGCATGTACAGCTCTGGAAGTCACAACAAGTTTGATTTTTACGATTTCCCTTAAATACACCGCTTGGTTATCACCAAACCTGTAGCCATAATCGTATCGTATTGAAATCAAGATATCTGGCATGAATATCAAGATATGAAATTTTGTCCATATCGTTCAGCCCTATTTACAATATTCAGTTGCAAGAAATTTAGTGATTTCATATCTACAGAACATAATGCCACCAAAAGATTCAGAGAATCTGGAGAAAAATTGCAAGTTAACAGCCAGGCTAAAAGACAACATTGAAAGCCTGTGACCTTCAATCTTTCAAGCACCACTGTATTAAAAAACAACATTATACAGCTAAGGCTGTTACCATGAGCTAGGGCTGGGCGATATGGCCTAGAAAAAAAAACCCTGATTTTTTTCCGCAACACTCGATTTACAATTTTAATCTATTTTTCCCTCCCTAAAAAAAACAAAACTCCCAGTGACATAAAAATAAAACAAATCAAGTTTTGCCTTTATGTTGTCTAAATGTTTCCCTCTTAAAGTCAAAGTCTGGGCTTTGAAAGGTTGATTATGTAGTACTAACGTAGGCAGGTTTGTCTACATAAACACTAAAAGGCTGAGGTATTTTTACAGTATTAGCATGAAAGTCTCTGATCAATATTTAATCTACTTAAATAACAAATACAAGCCTATAAAAGTGCTTGTACAAACCCTACAAGGCCGGCCGTGAAAATTGTCAATTTTTTAAAAAATTGCAACTACTTAAATTTGGACTAAGGCAAGAAAAAAATCTCTATTTTAAAATTCTTAAATCTTCCGCAGAAAGTAATTCGATTTAATCGATTTTTTGCCCAGCTCTACCATGAGCTCAGGGACACTTCAGAAAACCACTGTCAGTTTCCACATTTCATTGTTGCATCTACGAGTGTAAGTTAAAACTGTACCACGCAAAGACAAAGCCAAATATCAACAACACCAAGAAACACCACCAGGCAGAGTGGGAAAGTCTGCTGAGGTCAAAATCATGGACTTCATGTCCTCTGGGCTAAAGAGGAAAAGGACTATCTAGACTGTTTTCAGCAAAAAGTCAAAAAGGCAGCATCTGTGATGGTATGTGGTGTGCCAGTGCCCATGGCATGGGTAACTTGCACATCTGTGAAGGCACCGTTAATGCTGAAAGGTACATACAGGTTTTGGAGCAACATATGAAGCCATCCATTCTCTATGGACAATGTGTGCTGTATTATAAATCACACAATACAACAAAAGAGACTGTTGAGCCACTGAAGTTGTACATAAAGTAAGAATGGAAAAGAATTCCTCCTCCAAAGCTTCATCAGTTAGTGTCCACATGCACTTACTGATGGTTATTAGAAGGAAAAGCGATAACGCAGATATAGCTATCCCAACTTATTAGGATATGTAACAAGCATTGACTTCAAAATGTGTGAATATTACAAAAAAGTTTTAAAAAAAAGCTTATCAGTGCGAACATTACATATCTTATGCTTGTCATTCAGCTGAATTTAGGTAGAAAAAGCTTAATAAATATTGTGTTCTGTTTTTATTGAAAGTTTGCACAATGTACCAACTTCAGTGGAGACACACAGACTCTGCATGCACCACGCTCTGCACTCTGAGTCGGCCAAATGATGCCGATATCAGACAGACTTTTATTGTGTTTTTCTAAATAACAAAAACACTGAAATAGCAGCACCACTTTTGTTCATGCTAATTACATCCTACATACTGGTGTGTGAATATCCTGATTGTGTATGTTGCAGTTTCGATGTTACACAATATCTTCTTCAGATCTGGCAATAAAATCAAACAAATGGATGATGAAGTGTTTACATTGGGCAGGGCATCACAGGGAGGCTCAGCACATGTTCAGCAGCAATGACAACATCACAACACAAACATTTATGCTTTTGATCTTAAGACTCTTTTATTATTTTATCTGTTTATCTGTTTAGGGTCTTGATCCAGCTTATTAATGATCTGTTCTTATCATCTGAGCCTATGAGTGCACTCCGACCTTCAGGAAGTGTTTTTAGGTTGTGCTAAAAGTCCAAACGATGACTTATGGAGGAAGTTCTTTGTTACCACAGCCCGGATCTGTGAAACAGAGAGCTGAGCAGAGTGTCAGTATTTTTAAAAGCAAAATCAAGAAAGACCAACATTTATAGCTTTGCTCTTGAAGAACTTTTACTTTATTGAGGGTGATACTAGTTATCTATTGATCAAATTAAATTTGCATTGGAATTTATTGAAATAAATTATCTAGCAGTGCTTGTTTATTGTCCATGACAATCTTTCATTGTTCAGTAAATGTGTATATAATCTTTATAGGATTTGCTTTTAGTTTTGTTTCCAAGCCCTTTGTATATTTTTTATATTTTATGTCTTATATAGGTGGAGTAATGTACATGCAGCTATTTTTTATACTTAAGTCTATTTTTTATTTTATTAATGCTGCCCACTTTGCTGCTGTAACACTGTAAATTTCCCTTTGTGGGACGAATAAAGGTTTATTCTATTGTTCTATTGTATTCATGATCTATCTAACATTTTTTGACAAATTTCTCTTTTGTTTATCATCCTACTCATATAATTATTTGTTTAATAGTTTACACTTGTTTATTTTGTCCTCTATTCTTTTACTTTAACTTCTTACTTATGTATTTAAGATTACTATTTTAACCTTTTAACTACTCTCATTTCATCTCTCGTTTTAGTGTTAAGTGTGAGCTGCTTGCTCACTATGACTCATTATGAACCCATGACAGTGTTTCCTCAGTTCCTCATTCCCATATTTTTTTATTATTGAGGACTTTCATAAGTTCTTTCCCCTTTGTTTTTGTTCAGCAAAAACAAAGCTGTTTATTTCCACAGACTTTATTTGTTATTCTTGCATGTTCTTGCTTTGTTTCTGTCTGTATGTGTAACACTTTATGATATATTCTTTTTTGTATTAAAAGTTCTTTACACATAAAGTCTGTTTGTTTGACTTCCATTCATCCATCCAGCCATCCATTTACAGGGCAACATAGAGAGGAGAAACTTATAAAACACAGTAAAGAAAAGTATAGTAAAATAAAAAAAAGAAAATCTCGAACTAGGATTTCCTGCTAAATAAGAAAAAGATTGTCCATCATCCTTCATAATCTATACAGCTTTTCTTTGTAATGGAGCCCATCTCAGCTGACACTGGGCAAAAGGTGGGGTCACCAGCCAATTACAGGGCCACGTAGAGAGAGAGAGACAACTATACACTCTTATGGCCCTGTCCACTACCACGCCTTGGCCCTACTCTACTCGGCCCTACTCGATTTGCAGCGTGTTTCCACTAGCCTGGTACCTCCTAAAACAAGCTAGTTTTAGTACCTACTCCGCTCTGGTTCCAAGCAAGCTTATTCGATACTGGAGGATGACGTCATCGACTGCCAGCTACTGATTGGTCAGACAATGTCGTCATCGATGAGTCATGAGCTCGACGACCTAGCATGCTAGC